>JAKELJ010000026.1:330815-373330 GCA_025594165.1 Tamias sibiricus | reverse complement strand
AAAACGCTTTTCTGTGAGTTTGAAACTCTTTTGCTACCTAGTGATTCAGCTTTGAGATACTTGAACCAGGACAGAAGCACAGTGTGCTCTTGTGAACTAAAGTGTTGTTCTGCGTTTTTAAAGTTCTAGCATTAACCATTTAAGAATTAAACTCACAGGCGTTTTCAGGCATTTTCGCCTAATCAGGGTAAACATCCAATAGACTCTAAACAAAACACCCTTGATGGTGGGATGACCAAACTTGGGGAGCCTTGAGGGGCACATGAGAGAATCATTTTTCAGAGTTTCATTGAAATACACAAAGAAACCTAGTGCCCAGAAGCTAAAAACATGGAATAATTTCCAGTTCGCTAAAACGCTTTTCTGTGAGTTTGAAACTCTTTTGTTACCTAGTGATTCAGCTTTGAGATACTTGAACCAGGACAGAAGCACAGTGTGCTCTTGTGATCTGAAGTGCTTTTCTGCATTTCCAAAGTTCTAGCATTAACCATTGAGGAATTAAACTACAGGCGTTTTCAGTGAAATTCGCCTAATCAGGGTAAGCATCCTATAGGCTCTAAACAAAGAACCCGTGATGGTGGATTGACCAAATTTGGGGAGCCATGGTGGGCACAGGAGAGAATCATTTTGTCAGAGTTTCATTGAAATACACAAGGAAACCTAGTACCCAGAAGCTAAGAAACATGGAATTATTTCCCGTTGGCTAAAACGCTTTTCTGTGAGTTTAAAACTCTTTTCCTACCTAGTGATTCAGCTTTGAGATACTTGAACAAGGACAGAAGCACAGTGTGCTCTTGTGATCTGAAGTGCTTTTCTGCATTTTCAAAGGTCTAGCATTAAACCATTGAGAATTAAACTACAGGCGTTTTCAGTGAAATTCGCCTAATCAGGGTTAACATCCAATAGGCTCTAAACAAAAAAAAAACCCGTGGTGTGGATTGACCAAATTTGGGGAGCCATGAGGGGCAGAAGAGAGAATCATTTTGTCAGAGATTATTTTACATTGAAATACACAAAGAAACCTAGTACCCACAAGCTAAGAAACATGGAATTATTTCCAGTTGGCTAAAACGCTTTTCTGTGAGTTTGAAACTCTTTTGCTACCTAGTGATTCAGCTTTGAGATACTTTAACCAGGAGAGAAGCACAGTGTGCTCTTGTGAACTAAAGTGTTGTTCTGCGTTTTTAAAGTTCTAGCATTAACCATCTAAGAATTAAACTCACAGGCGTTTTTAGGCATTTTCGCCTAATCAGGGTAAACATCCAATAGACTGTAAACATAACACCCTTGAGGGTCGGATGACCAAACTTGGGGAGCCTTGAGGGGCACATGAGAGAATCATTTTGTCAGAATTTCATTGAAATACACACAGAAACCTAGTGCCCAGAAGCTAAGAAACATGGAATTATTTCCAGTTGGCTAAAAGGCTTTTCTGTGAGTTTGAAACTCTTTTTTACCTAGTGATTCAGCTTTGAGATACTTGAACCAGGACAAAAGCACAGTGTGCTCTTGTGATCTGAAGTGTTTTTCTGCATTTTCAAAGGTCTAGCATTAACCATTGAGGAATTAAACTACAAGCGTTTTCAGTGAAATTCGCCTAATCAGGGTAAACATCCAATAGGCTCTAAACAAAAAACCCGTGATGGTGGATTGACCAAATTTGGGGAGCCATGAGGGGCACAAGAGAGAATCATTTTGTCAGAGTTTCATTGAAATACACAAAGAAACCTAGTACCCACAAGCTAAGAAACATGGAATTATTTCCAGTTGGCTAAAACGCTTTTCTGTGAGTTTGAAACTCTTTTGCTACCTAGTGATTCAGCTTTGAGATACTTGAACCAGGACAGAAGCACAGTGTGCTCTTGTGAACTAAAGTGTTGTTCTGCGTTTTTAAAGTTCTAGCATTAACCATTTAAGAATTAAACTCACAGGCGTTTTCAGGCATTTTCGCCTAATCAGGGTAAACATCCAATAGACTGTAAACAAAACACCCTTGATGGTGGGATGACCAAACTTGGGGAGCCTTGAGGGGCACATGAGAGAATCATTTTTTCAGAGTTTCATTGAAATACACAAAGAAACATAGTGCCCAGAATCTAAAAACATGGAATAATTTCCAGTTCGCTAAAACGCTTTTCTGTGAGTTTGAAACTCTTTTGTTACCTAGTGATTCAGCTTTGAGATACTTGAACCAGGACAGAAGCACAGTGTGCTCTTGTGATCTGAAGTGCTTTTCTGCATTTCCAAAGTTCTAGCATTAACCATTGAGGAATTAAACTACAGGCGTTTTCAGTGAAATTCGCCTAATCAGGGTAAAGCATCCTATAGGCTCTAAACAAAGAACCCGTGATGGTGGATTGACCAAATTTGGGGAGCCATGGTGGGCACAGGAGAGAATCATTTTGTCAGAGTTTCATTGAAATACACAAGGAAACCTAGTACCCAGAAGCTAAGAAACATGGAATATTTCCCTTTGGCTAAAACGCTTTTCTGTGAGTTTGAAAACTCTTTTCCTACCTAGTAATTCAGCTTTGAGATACTTGAACCAGGACAAAAGCACAGTGTGCTCTTGTAATCTGAAGTGCTTTTCTGCATTTTCAAAGGTCTAGCATTAACCATTGAGGAATTAAACTACAAGCGTTTTCAGTGAAATTCGCCTAATCAGGGTAAACATCCAATAGGCTCTAAACAAAAAACCCGTGATGGTGGATTGACCACATTTGGGGAGCCATGAGGGGCACAAGAGAGAATCATTTTGTCAGAGTTTCATTGAAATACACAAAGAAACCTAGTACCCACAAGCTAAGAAACATGGAATTATTTCCAGTTGGCTAAAACGCTTTTCTGTGAGTTTGAAACTCTTTTGCTACCTAGTGATTCAGCTTTGAGATACTTGAACCAGGACAGAAGCACAGTGTGCTCTTGTGAACTAAAGTGTTGTTCTGCGTTTTTAAAGTTCTAGCATTAACCATTTAAGAATTAAACTCACAGGGGCGTTTTCAGGCATTTTCACCTAATCAGGGTAAACATCCAATAGACTCTAAACAAAACAACCCTTGATGGTGGGATGACCAAACTTGGGGAGCCTTGAGGGGCACATGAGAGAATCATTTTTTCAGAGTTTTCATTGAAATACACAAAGAAACCTAGTGCCCAGAAGCTAAAAAACATGGAATAATTTCCAGTTCGCTAAAACGCTTTTCTGTGAGTTTGAAACTCTTTTGTTACCTAGTGATTCAGCTTTGAGATACTTGAACCAGGACAGAAGCACAGTGTGCTCTTGTGATCTGAAGTGCTTTTCTGCATTTCCAAAGTTCTAGCATTAACCATTGAGGAATTAAACTACAGGCGTTTTCAGTGAAATTCGCCTAATCAGGGTAAGCATCCTATAGGCTCTAAACAAAGAACCCGTGATGGTGGATTGACCAAATTTGGGGAGCCATGGTGGGCACAGGAGAGAATCATTTTGTCAGAGTTTCATTGAAATACACAAGGAAACCTAGTACCCAGAAGCTAAGAAACATGGAATTATTTCCCGTTGGCTAAAACGCTATTCTGTGAGTTTTAAAACTCTTTTCCTACCTAGTGATTCAGCTTTGAGATACTTGAACAAGGACAGAAGCACAGTGTGCTCTTGTGATCTGAAGTGCTTTTCTGCATTTTCAAAGGTCTAGCATTAACCATTGAGGAATTAAACTACAGGCGTTTTCAGTGAAATTCGCCTAATCAGGGTTAACATCCAATAGGCTCTAAACAAAAAACCCGTGGTGGTGGATTGACCAAATTTGGGGAGCCATGAGGGGCAGAAGAGAGAATCATTTTGTCAGAGATTCATTGAAATACACAAAGAAACCTAGTACCCACAAAGCTAAGAAACATGGAATTATTTCCAGTTGGCTAAAACGCTTTTCTGTGAGTTTGAAACTCTTTTGCTACCTAGTGATTCAGCTTTGAGATACTTTAACCAGGAGAGAAGCACAGTGTGCTCTTGTGAACTAAAGTGTTGTTCTGCGTTTTTAAAGTTCTAGCATTAACCATCTAAGAATTAAACTCACAGGCGTTTTTAGGCATTTTCGCCTAATCAGGGTAAACATCCAATAGACTGTAAACATAACAC
The DNA here is from genome assembly GCA_025594165.1 of Tamias sibiricus. Classification (NCBI taxonomy): domain Eukaryota; kingdom Metazoa; phylum Chordata; class Mammalia; order Rodentia; family Sciuridae; genus Tamias; species Tamias sibiricus. The sequence goes on along the minus strand of JAKELJ010000026.1, from coordinate 369,213 downwards.
CCTTGAGGGTCGGATGACCAAACTTGGGGAGCCTTGAGGGGCACATGAGAGAATCATTTTGTCAGAATTTCATTGAAATACACACAGAAACCTAGTGCCCAGAAGCTAAGAAACATGGAATTATTTCCAGTTGGCTAAAAGCTTTTCTGTGAGTTTGAAACTCTTTTTTTACCTAGTGATTCAGCTTTGAGATACTTGAACCAGGACAAAAGCACAGTGTGCTCTTGTGATCTGAAGTGTTTTTTTCTGCATTTTCAAAGGTCTAGCATTAACCATTGAGGAATTAAACTACAAGCGTTTTCAGTGAAATTCGCCTAATCAGGGTAAACATCCAATAGGCTCTAAACAAAAAACCCGTGATGGTGGATTGACCAAATTTGGGGAGCCATGAGGGGCACAAGAGAGAATCATTTTGTCAGAGTTTCATTGAAATACACAAAGAAACCTAGTACCCACAAGCTAAGAAACATGGAATTATTTCCAGTTGGCTAAAACGCTTTTCTGTGAGTTTGAAACTCTTTTGCTACCTAGTGATTCAGCTTTGAGATACTTGAACCAGGACAGAAGCACAGTGTGCTCTTGTGAACTAAAGTGTTGTTCTGCGTTTTTAAAGTTCTAGCATTAACCATTTAAGAATTAAACTCACAGGCGTTTTCAGGCATTTTCGCCTAATCAGGGTAAACATCCAATAGACTCTAAACAAAACACCCTTGATGGTGGGATGACCAAACTTGGGGAGCCTTGAGGGGCACATGAGAGAATCATTTTTTCAGAGTTTCATTGAAATACACAAAGAAACATAGTGCCCAGAATCTAAAAACATGGAATAATTTCCAGTTCGCTAAAACGCTTTTCTGTGAGTTTGAAACTCTTTTGTTACCTAGTGATTCAGCTTTGAGATACTTGAACCAGGACAGAAGCACAGTGTGCTCTTGTGATCTGAAGTGCTTTTCTGCATTTCCAAAGTTCTAGCATTAACCATTGAGGAATTAAACTACAGGCGTTTTCAGTGAAATTCGCCTAATCAGGGTAAGCATCCTATAGGCTCTAAACAAAGAACCCGTGATGGTGGATTGACCAAATTTGGGGAGCCATGGTGGGCACAGGAGAGAATCATTTTGTCAGAGTTTCATTGAAATACACAAGGAAACCTAGTACCCAGAAGCTAAGAAACATGGAAATATTTCCCTTTGGCTAAAACGCTTTTCTGTGAGTTTAAAACTCTTTTCCTACCTAGTAATTCAGCTTTGAGATACTTGAACCAGGACAAAAGCACAGTGTGCTCTTGTGATCTGAAGTGCTTTTCTGCATTTTCAAAGGTCTAGCATTAACCATTGAGGAATTAAACTACAGGCGTTTTCAGTGAAATTCGCCTAATCAGGGTTAACATCCAATAGGCTCTAAACAAAAATCCCGTGGTGGTGGATTGACCAAATTTGGGGAGCCATGAGGGGCAGAAGAGAGAATCATTTTGTCAGAGATTCATTGAAATACACAAAGAAACCTAGTACCCACAAGCTAAGAAACATGGAATTATTTCCAGTTGGCTAAAACGCTTTTCTGTGAGTTTGAAACTCTTTTGCTACCTAGTGATTCAGCTTTGAGATACTTTAACCAGGAGAGAAGCACAGTGTGCTCTTGTGAACTAAAGTGTTGTTCTGCGTTTTTAAAGTTCTAGCATTAACCATCTAAGAATTAAACTCACAGGCGTTTTTAGGCATTTTCGCCTAATCAGGGTAAACATCCAATAGACTGTAAACATAACACCCTTGAGGGTCGGATGACCAAACTTGGGGAGCCTTGAGGGGCACATGAGAGAATCATTTTGTCAGAATTTCATTGAAATACACACAGAAACCTAGTGCCCAGAAGCTAAGAAACATGGAATTATTTCCAGTTGGCTAAAAGGCTTTTCTGTGAGTTTGAAACTCTTTTTTTTACCTAGTGATTCAGCTTTGAGATACTTGAACCAGGACAAAAGCACAGTGTGCTCTTGTGATCTGAAGTGTTTTTCTGCATTTTCAAAGGTCTAGCATTAACCATTGAGGAATTAAACTACAAGCGTTTTCAGTGAAATTCGCCTAATCAGGGTAAACATCCAATAGGCTCTAAACAAAAAACCCGTGATGGTGGATTGACCAAATTTGGGGAGCCATGAGGGGCACAAGAGAGAATCATTTTGTCAGAGTTTCATTGAAATACACAAAGAAACCTAGTACCCACAAGCTAAGAAACATGGAATTATTTCCAGTTGGCTAAAACGCTTTTCTGTGAGTTTGAAACTCTTTTGCTACCTAGTGATTCAGCTTTGAGATACTTGAACCAGGACAGAAGCACAGTGTGCTCTTGTGAACTAAAGTGTTGTTCTGCGTTTTTAAAGTTCTAGCATTAACCATTTAAGAATTAAACTCACAGGCGTTTTCAGGCATTTTCGCCTAATCAGGGTAAACATCCAATAGACTGTAAACAAAACACCCTTGATGGTGGGATGACCAAACTTGGGGAGCCTTGAGGGGCACATGAGAGAATCATTTTTTCAGAGTTTCATTGAAATACACAAAGAAACATAGTGCCCAGAATCTAAAAACATGGAATAATTTCCAGTTCGCTAAAAACGCTTTTCTGTGAGTTTGAAACTCTTTTGTTACCTAGTGATTCAGCTTTGAGATACTTGAACCAGGACAGAAGCACAGTGTGCTCTTGTGATCTGAAGTGCTTTTCTGCATTTCCAAAGTTCTAGCATTAACCATTGAGGAATTAAACTACAGGCGTTTTCAGTGAAATTCGCCTAATCAGGGTAAGCATCCTATAGGCTCTAAACAAAGAACCCGTGATGGTGGATTGACCAAATTTGGGGAGCCATGGTGGGCACAGGAGAGAATCATTTTGTCAGAGTTTCATTGAAATACACAAGGAAACCTAGTACCCAGAAGCTAAGAAACATGGAAATATTTCCCTTTGGCTAAAACGCTTTTCTGTGAGTTTAAAACTCTTTTCCTACCTAGTAATTCAGCTTTGAGATACTTGAACCAGGACAAAAGCACAGTGTGCTCTTGTGATCTGAAGTGCTTTTCTGCATTTTCAAAGTCTAGCATTAACCATTGAGGAATTAAACTACAAGCGTTTTCAGTGAAATTCGCCTAATCAGGGTAAACATCCAATAGGCTCTAAACAAAAAACCCGTGATGGTGGATTGACCACATTTTGGGAGCCATGAGGGGCACAAGAGAGAATCATTTTGTCAGAGTTTCATTGAAATACACAAAGAAACCTAGTACCCACAAGCTAAGAAACATGGAATTATTTCCAGTTGGCTAAAACGCTTTTCTGTGAGTTTGAAACTCTTTTGCTACCTAGTGATTCAGCTTTGAGATACTTGAACCAGGACAGAAGCACAGTGTGCTCTTGTGAACTAAAGTGTTGTTCTGCGTTTTTAAAGTTCTAGCATTAACCATTTAAGAATTAAACTCACAGGCGTTTTCAGGCATTTTCACCTAATCAGGGTAAACATCCAATAGACTCTAAACAAAACACCCTTGATGGTGGGATGACCAAACTTGGGGAGCCTTGAGGGGCACATGAGAGAATCATTTTTTCAGAGTTTCATTGAAATACACAAAGAAACCTAGTGCCCAGAAGCTAAAAACATGGAATAATTTCCAGTTCGCTAAAACGCTTTTCTGTGAGTTTGAAACTCTTTTGTTACCTAGTGATTCAGCTTTGAGATACTTGAACCAGGACAGAAGCACAGTGTGCTCTTGTGATCTGAAGTGCTTTTCTGCATTTCCAAAGTTCTAGCATTAACCATTGAGGAATTAAACTACAGGCGTTTTCAGTGAAATTCGCCTAATCAGGGTAAGCATCCTATAGGCTCTAAACAAAGAACCCGTGATGGTGGATTGACCAAATTTGGGGAGCCATGGTGGGCACAGGAGAGAATCATTTTGTCAGAGTTTCATTGAAATACACAAGGAAACCTAGTACCCAGAAGCTAAGAAACATGGAATTATTTCCCGTTGGCTAAAACGCTTTTCTGTGAGTTTAAAACTCTTTTCCTATCTAGTGATTCAGCTTTGAGATACTTGAACAAGGACAGAAGCACAGTGTGCTCTTGTGATCTGAAGTGCTTTTCTGCATTTTCAAAGGTCTAGCATTAACCATTGAGGAATTAAACTACAGGCGTTTTCAGTGAAATTCGCCTAATCAGGGTTAACATCCAATAGGCTCTAAACAAAAATCCCGTGGTGGTGGATTGACCAAATTTGGGGAGCCATGAGGGGCAGAAGAGAGAATCATTTTGTCAGAGATTCATTGAAATACACAAAGAAACCTAGTACCCACAAGCTAAGAAACATGGAATTATTTCCAGTTGGCTAAAACGCTTTTCTGTGAGTTTGAAACTCTTTTGCTACCTAGTGATTCAGCTTTGAGATACTTTAACCAGGAGAGAAGCACAGTGTGCTCTTGTGAACTAAAGTGTTGTTCTGCGTTTTTAAAGTTCTAGCATTAACCATCTAAGAATTAAACTCACAGGCGTTTTTAGGCATTTTCGCCTAATCAGGGTAAACATCCAATAGACTGTAAACATAACACCCTTGAGGGTCGGATGACCAAACTTGGGGAGCCTTGAGGGGCACATGAGAGAATCATTTTGTCAGAATTTCATTGAAATACACACAGAAACCTAGTGCCCAGAAGCTAAGAAACATGGAATTATTTCCAGTTGGCTAAAAGGCTTTTCTGTGAGTTTGAAACTCTTTTTTTACCTAGTGATTCAGCTTTGAGATACTTGAACCAGGACAAAAGCACAGTGTGCTCTTGTGATCTGAAGTGTTTTTCTGCATTTTCAAAGGTCTAGCATTAACCATTGAGGAATTAAACTACAAGCGTTTTCAGTGAAATTCGCCTAATCAGGGTAAACATCCAATAGGCTCTAAACAAAAAACCCGTGATGGTGGATTGACCAAATTTGGGGAGCCATGAGGGGCACAAGAGAGAATCATTTTGTCAGAGTTTCATTGAAATACACAAAGAAACCTAGTACCCACAAGCTAAGAAACATGGAATTATTTCCAGTTGGCTAAAACGCTTTTCTGTGAGTTTGAAACTCTTTTGCTACCTAGTGATTCAGCTTTGAGATACTTGAACCAGGACAGAAGCACAGTGTGCTCTTGTGAACTAAAGTGTTGTTCTGCGTTTTTAAAGTTCTAGCATTAACCATTTAAGAATTAAACTCACAGGCGTTTTCAGGCATTTTCGCCTAATCAGGGTAAACATCCAATAGACTCTAAACAAAACACCCTTGATGGTGGGATGACCAAACTTGGGGAGCCTTGAGGGGCACATGAGAGAATCATTTTTTCAGAGTTTCATTGAAATACACAAAGAAACCTAGTGCCCAGAAGCTAAAAACATGGAATAATTTCCAGTTCGCTAAAACGCTTTTCTGTGAGTTTGAAACTCTTTTGTTACCTAGTGATTCAGCTTTGAGATACTTGAACCAGGACAGAAGCACAGTGTGCTCTTGTGATCTGAAGTGCTTTTCTGCATTTCCAAAGTTCTAGCATTAACCATTGAGGAATTAAACTACAGGCGTTTTCAGTGAAATTCGCCTAATCAGGGTAAGCATCCTATAGGCTCTAAACAAAAGAACCCGTGATGGTGGATTGACCAAATTTGGAGAGCCATGGTGGGCACAGGAGAGAATCATTTTGTCAGAGTTTCATTGAAATACACAAGGAAACCTAGTACCCAGAAGCTAAGAAACATGGAATTATTTCCCGTTGGCTAAAACGCTTTTCTGTGAGTTTAAAACTCTTTTCCTACCTAGTGATTCAGCTTTGAGATACTTGAACAAGGACAGAAGCACAGTGTGCTCTTGTGATCTGAAGTGCTTTTCTGCATTTTCAAAGGTCTAGCATTAACCATTGAGGAATTAAACTACAGGCGTTTTCAGTGAAATTCGCCTAATCAGGGTTAACATCCAATAGGCTCTAAACAAAAATCCCGTGGTGGTGGATTGACCAAATTTGGGGAGCCATGAGGGGCAGAAGAGAGAATCATTTTGTCAGAGATTCATTGAAATACACAAAGAAACCTAGTACCCACAAGCTAAGAAACATGGAATTATTTCCAGTTGGCTAAAACGCTTTTCTGTGAGTTTGAAACTCTTTTGCTACCTAGTGATTCAGCTTTGAGATACTTTAACCAGGAGAGAAGCACAGTGTGCTCTTGTGAACTAAAGTGTTGTTCTGCGTTTTTAAAGTTCTAGCATTAACCATCTAAGAATTAAACTCACAGGCGTTTTTAGGCATTTTCGCCTAATCAGGGTAAACATCCAATAGACTGTAAACATAACACCCTTGAGGGTCGGATGACCAAACTTGGGGAGCCTTGAGGGGCACATGAGAGAATCATTTTGTCAGAATTTCATTGAAATACACACAGAAACCTAGTGCCCAGAAGCTAAGAAACATGGAATTATTTCCAGTTGGCTAAAAGGCTTTTCTGTGAGTTTGAAACTCTTTTTTACCTAGTGATTCAGCTTTGAGATACTTGAACCAGGACAAAAGCACAGTGTGCTCTTGTGATCTGAAGTGTTTTTCTGCATTTTCAAAGGTCTAGCATTAACCATTGAGGAATTAAACTACAAGCGTTTTCAGTGAAATTCGCCTAATCAGGGTAAACATCCAATAGGCTCTAAACAAAAAACCCGTGATGGTGGATTGACCAAATTTGGGGAGCCATGAGGGGCACAAGAGAGAATCATTTTGTCAGAGTTTCATTGAAATACACAAAGAAACCTAGTACCCACAAGCTAAGAAACATGGAATTATTTCCAGTTGGCTAAAACGCTTTTCTGTGAGTTTGAAACTCTTTTGCTACCTAGTGATTCAGCTTTGAGATACTTGAACCAGGACAGAAGCACAGTGTGCTCTTGTGAACTAAAGTGTTGTTCTGCGTTTTTAAAGTTCTAGCATTAACCATTTAAGAATTAAACTCACAGGCGTTTTCAGGCATTTTCGCCTAATCAGGGTAAACATCCAATAGACTGTAAACAAAACACCCTTGATGGTGGGATGACCAAACTTGGGGAGCCTTGAGGGGCACATGAGAGAATCATTTTTTCAGAGTTTCATTGAAATACACAAAGAAACATAGTGCCCAGAATCTAAAAACATGGAATAATTTCCAGTTCGCTAAAACGCTTTTCTGTGAGTTTGAAACTCTTTTGTTACCTAGTGATTCAGCTTTGAGATACTTGAACCAGGACAGAAGCACAGTGTGCTCTTGTGATCTGAAGTGCTTTTCTGCATTTCCAAAGTTCTAGCATTAACCATTGAGGAATTAAACTACAGGCGTTTTCAGTGAAATTCGCCTAATCAGGGTAAGCATCCTATAGGCTCTAAACAAAGAACCCGTGATGGTGGATTGACCAAATTTGGGGAGCCATGGTGGGCACAGGAGAGAATCATTTTGTCAGAGTTTCATTGAAATACACAAGGAAACCTAGTACCCAGAAGCTAAGAAACATGGAAATATTTCCCTTTGGCTAAAACGCTTTTCTGTGAGTTTAAAACTCTTTTCCTACCTAGTAATTCAGCTTTGAGATACTTGAACCAGGACAAAAGCACAGTGTGCTCTTGTGATCTGAAGTGCTTTTCTGCATTTTCAAAGGTCTAGCATTAACCATTGAGGAATTAAACTACAAGCGTTTTCAGTGAAATTCGCCTAATCAGGGTAAACATCCAATAGGCTCTAAACAAAAAACCCGTGATGGTGGATTGACCACATTTTGGGGAGCCATGAGGGGCACAAGAGAGAATCATTTTGTCAGAGTTTCATTGAAATACACAAAGAAACCTAGTACCCACAAGCTAAGAAACATGGAATTATTTCCAGTTGGCTAAAACGCTTTTCTGTGAGTTTGAAACTCTTTTGCTACCTAGTGATTCAGCTTTGAGATACTTGAACCAGGACAGAAGCACAGTGTGCTCTTGTGAACTAAAGTGTTGTTCTGCGTTTTTAAAGTTCTAGCATTAACCATTTAAGAATTAAACTCACAGGCGTTTTCAGGCATTTTCACCTAATCAGGGTAAACATCCAATAGACTCTAAACAAAACACCCTTGATGGTGGGATGACCAAACTTGGGGAGCCTTGAGGGGCACATGAGAGAATCATTTTTTCAGAGTTTCATTGAAATACACAAAGAAACCTAGTGCCCAGAAGCTAAAAACATGGAATAATTTCCAGTTCGCTAAAACGCTTTTCTGTGAGTTTGAAACTCTTTTGTTACCTAGTGATTCAGCTTTGAGATACTTGAACCAGGACAGAAGCACAGTGTGCTCTTGTGATCTGAAGTGCTTTTCTGCATTTCAAAAGTTCTAGCATTAACCATTGAGGAATTAAACTACAGGCGTTTTCAGTGAAATTCGCCTAATCAGGGTAAGCATCCTATAGGCTCTAAACAAAGAACCCGTGATGGTGGATTGACCAAATTTGGGGAGCCATGGTGGGCACAGGAGAGAATCATTTTGTCAGAGTTTCATTGAAATACACAAGGAAACCTAGTACCCAGAAGCTAAGAAACATGGAATTATTTCCCGTTGGCTAAAACGCTTTTCTGTGTTTAAAACTCTTTTCCTACCTAGTGATTCAGCTTTGAGATACTTGAACAAGGACAGAAGCACAGTGTGCTCTTGTGATCTGAAGTGCTTTTCTGCATTTTCAAAGGTCTAGCATTAACCATTGAGGAATTAAACTACAGGCGTTTTCAGTGAAATTCGCCTAATCAGGGTTAACATCCAATAGGCTCTAAACAAAAATCCCGTGGTGGTGGATTGACCAAATTTGGGGAGCCATGAGGGGCAGAAGAGAGAATCATTTTGTCAGAGATTCATTGAAATACACAAAGAAACCTAGTACACACAAGCTAAGAAACATGGAATTATTTCCAGTTGGCTAAAACGCTTTTCTGTGAGTTTGAAACTCTTTTGCTACCTAGTGATTCAGCTTTGAGATACTTTAACCAGGAGAGAAGCACAGTGTGCTCTTGTGAACTAAAGTGTTGTTCTGCGTTTTTAAAGTTCTAGCATTAACCATTTAAGAATTAAACTCACAGGCGTTTTTAGGCATTTTCGCCTAATCAGGGTAAACATCCAATAGACTGTAAACATAACACCCTTGAGGGTCGGATGACCAAACTTGGGGAGCCTTGAGGGGCACATGAGAGAATCATTTTGTCAGAATTTCATTGAAATACACACAGAAACCTAGTGCCCAGAAGCTAAGAAACATGGAATTATTTCCAGTTGGCTAAAAGGCTTTTCTGTGAGTTTGAAACTCTTTTTTTACCTAGTGATTCAGCTTTGAGATACTTGAACCAGGACAGAAGCACAGTGTGCTCTTGTGATCTTAAGTGCTTTTCTGCATTTTCAAAGGTCTAGCATTAACCATTGAGGAATTAAACTACAAGCGTTTTCAGTGAAATTCGCCTAATCAGGGTAAACATCCAATAGGCTCTAAACAAAGAACCCGTGATGGTGGATTGACCACATTTGGGGAGCCATGGTGGGCACAGGAGAGAATCATTTTGTCAGAATTTCATTGAAATACACACAGAAACCTAGTGCCCAGAAGCTAAGAAACATGGAATTATTTCCAGTTGGCTAAAACGCTTTTCTGTGAGTTTGAAACTCTTTTTTACCTAGTGATTCAGCTTTGAGATACTTGAACCAGGACAGAAGCACAGTGTGCTCTTGTGATCTTAAGTGCTTTTCTGCATTTTCAAAGGTCTAGCATTAACCATTGAGGAATTAAACTACAAGCGTTTTCAGTGAAATTCGCCTAATCAGGGTAAACATCCAATAGGCTCTAAACAAAAAACCCGTGATGGTGGGATTGACCAAATTTGGGGAGCCATGAGGGGCACAAGAGAGAATCATTTTGTCAGAGTTTCATTGAAATACACAAAGAAACCTAGTACCCACAAGCTAAGAAACATGGAATTATTTCCAGTTGGCTAAAACGCTTTTCTGTGAGTTTGAAACTCTTTTGCTACCTAGTGATTCAGCTTTGAGATACTTGAACCAGGAGAGAAGCACAGTGTGCTCTTGTGAACTAAAGTGTTGTTCTGCGTTTTTAAAGTTCTAGCATTAACCATTTAAGAATTAAACTCACAGGCGTTTTCAGGCATTTTCGCCTAATCAGGGTAAACATCCAATAGACTGTAAACAAAAACACCCTTGATGGTGGGATGACCAAACTTGGGGAGCCTTGAGGGGCACATGAGAGAATCATTTTTTCAGAGTTTCATTGAAATACACAAAGAAACATAGTGCCCAGAATCTAAAAACATGGAATAATTTCCAGTTGGCTAAAACGCTTTTCTGTGAGTTTGAAACTCTTTTGCTACCTAGTGATTCAGCTTTGAGATACTTTAACCAGGAGAGAAGCACAGTGTGCTCTTGTGAACTAAAGTGTTGTTCTGCGTTTTTAAAGTTCTAGCATTAACCATTTAAGAATTAAACTCACAGGCGTTTTTAGGCATTTTCGCCTAATCAGGGTAAACATCCAATAGACTGTAAACATAACACCCTTGAGGGTCGGATGACCAAACTTGGGGAGCCTTGAGGGGCACATGAGAGAATCATTTTGTCAGAATTTCATTGAAATACACACAGAAACCTAGTGCCCAGAAGCTAAGAAACATGGAATTATTTCCAGTTGGCTAAAACGCTTTTCTGTGAGTTTGAAACTCTTTTTTTACCTAGTGATTCAGCTTTGAGATACTTGAACCAGGACAGAAGCACAGTGTGCTCTTGTGATCTTAAGTGCTTTTCTGCATTTTCAAAGGTCTAGCATTAACCATTGAGGAATTAAACTACAAGCGTTTTCAGTGAAATTCGCCTAATCAGGGTAAACATCCAATAGGCTCTAAACAAAAAACCCGTGATGGTGGATTGACCAAATTTGGGGAGCCATGAGGGGCACAAGAGAGAATCATTTTGTCAGAGTTTCATTGAAATACACAAAGAAACCTAGTACCCACAAGCTAAGAAACATGGAATTATTTCCAGTTGGCTAAAACGCTTTTCTGTGAGTTTGAAACTCTTTTGCTACCTAGTGATTCAGCTTTGAGATACTTGAACCAGGAGAGAAGCACAGTGTGCTCTTGTGAACTAAAGTGTTGTTCTGCGTTTTTAAAGTTCTAGCATTAACCATTTAAGAATTAAAGTCACAGGCGTTTTTAGGCATTTTCGCCTAATCAGGGTAAACATCCAATAGACTGTAAACATAACACCCTTGAGGGTCGGATGACCAAACTTGGGGAGCCTTGAGGGGCACATGAGAGAATCATTTTGTCAGAGTTTCATTGAAATACACAAAGAAACCTAGTACCCACAAGCTAAGAAACATGGAATTATTTCCAGTTGGCTAAAATGCTTTTCTGTGAGTTTGAAACTCTTTTGCTACCTAGTGATTCAGCTTTGAGATACTTGAACCAGGAGAGAAGCACAGTGTGCTCTTGTAAACTAAAGTGTTGTTCTGCGTTTTTAAAGTTCTAGCATTAGCCATTTAAGAATTAAACTCACAGGCTTTTTCAGGCATTTTCGCCTAATCTGGGTAAACATCCAATAGACTGTAAACAAAACACCCTTGATGGTGGGATGACCAAACTTGGGGAGCCTTGAGGGGCACATGAGACAATCATTTTTTCAGAGTTTCATTGAAATACACAAAGAAACCTAGTGCCCAGAAGCTAAAAAACATGGAATAATTTCCAGTTCGCTAAAACGCTTTTCTGTGAGTTTGAAACTCTTTTGTTACCTAGTGATTCAGCTTTGAGATACTTGAACCAGGACAGAAGCACAGTGTGCTCTTGTGATCTGAAGTGCTTTTCTGCATTTCCAAAGTCCTAGCATTAACCATTGAGGAATTAAACTACAGGCGTTTTCAGTGAAATTCGCCTAATCAGGGTAAGCATCCTATAGGCTCTAAACAAAGAACCCGTGATGGTGGATTGACCAAATTTGGGGAGCCATGGTGGGCACAGGAGAGAATCATTTTGTCAGAGTTTCATTGAAATACACAAGGAAACCTAGTACCCAGAAGCTAAGAAACATGGAAATATTTCCCGTTGGCTAAAATGCTTTTCTGTGAGTTTAAAACTCTTTTCCTACCTAGTAATTCAGCTTTGAGATACTTGAACCAGGACAAAAGCACAGTGTGCTCTTGTGATCTGAAGTGCTTTTCTGCATTTTCAAAGGTCTAGCATTAACCATTGAGGAATTAAACTACAGGCGTTTTCAGTGAAATTCGCCTAATCAGGGTTAACATCCAATAGGCTCTAAAGAAAAAACCCGTGATGGTGGATTGACCACATTTGGGGAGCCATGAGGGGCACAAGAGAGAATCATTTTGTCAGAGATTCATAGAAATACACAAAGAATCCTAGTACCCACAAGCTAAGAAACATGGAATTATTTCCAGTTGGCTAAAACGCTTTTCTGTGAGTTTGAAACTCTTTTGCTACCTAGTGATTCAGCTTTGAGATACTTGAACCAGGAGAGAAGCACAGTGTGCTCTTGTGAACTAAAGTGTTGTTCTGCGTTTTTAAAGTTCTAGCATTAACCCTTTAAGAATTAAACTCACAGGCGTTTTTAGGCATTTTCGCCTAATCAGGGTAAACATCCAATAGACTGTAAACATAACACCCTTGAGGGTCGGATGACCAAACTTGGGGAGCCTTGAGGGGCACATGAGAGAATCATTTTGTCAGAATTTCATTGAAATACACACAGAAACCTAGTGCCCAGAAGCTAAGAAACATGGAATTATTTCCAGTTGGCTAAAACGCTTTTCTGGGTGTTTGAAACTCTTTTTTTACCTAGTGATTCAGCTTTGAGATACTTGAACCAGGACAGAAGCACAGTGTGCTCTTGTGATCTTAAGTGCTTTTCTGCATTTTCAAAGTTCTAGCATTAACCATTGAGGAATTAAACTACAAGTGTTTTCAGTGAAATTCGCCTAATCAGGGTAAACATCCAATAGGCTCTAAACAAAAAACCCGTGATGGTGGATTGACCAAATTTGGGGAGCCATGAGGGGCACAAGAGAGAATCATTTTGTCAGAGTTTCATTGAAATACACAAAGAAACCTAGTACCCACAAGCTAAGAAACATGGAATTATTTCCAGTTGGCTAAAACGCTTTTCTGTGAGTTTGAAACTCTTTTGCTACCTAGTGATTCAGCTTTGAGATACTTGAACCAGGAGAGAAGCACAGTGTGCTCTTGTGACCTAAAGTGTTGTTCTGCGTTTTTAAAGTTCTAGCATTAACCATTTAAGAATTAAACTCACAGGCGTTTTCAGGCATTTTCGCCTAATCAGGGTAAACATCCAATAGACTGTAAACAAAACACCCTTGATGGTGGGATGACCAAACTTGGGGAGCCTTGAGGGGCACATGAGAGAATCATTTTTTCAGAGTTTCATTGAAATACACAAAGAAACCTAGTGCCCAGAAGCTAAAAACTTGGAATAATTTCCAGTTCGCTAAAACGCTTTTCTGTGAGTTTGAAACTCTTAGGTACCTAGTGATTCAGCTTTGAGATACTTGAACCAGGACAGAAGCACAGTGTGCTCTTGTGATCTGAAGTGCTTTTCTGCATTTCCAAAGTTCTAGCATTAACCATTGAGGAATTAAACTACAGGCCTTTTCAGTGAAATTCGCCTAATCAGGGTAAGCATCCTATAGGCTCTAAACAAAGAACCCGTGATGGTGGATTGACCAAATTTGGGGAGCCATGGTGGGCACAGGAGAGAATCATTTTGTCAGAGTTTCATTGAAATACACAAGGAAACCTAGTACCCAGAAGCTAAGAAACATGGAATTATTTCCCGTTGGCTAAAACGCTTTTCTGTGAGTTTAAAACTCTTTTCCTACCTAGTAATTCAGCTTTGAGATACTTGAACAAGGACAGAAGCACAGTGTGCTCTTGTGATCTGAAGTGCTTTTCTGCATTTTCAAAGGTCTAGCATTAACCATTGAGGAATTAAACTACAAGCGTTTTCAGTGAAATTCGCCTAATCAGGGTAAACATCCAATAGGCTCTAAACAAAAAACCCGTGATGGTGGATTGACCAAATTTGGGGAGCCATGAGGGGCACAAGAGAGAATCATTTTGTCAGAGTTTCATTGAAATACACAAAGAAACCTAGTACCCACAAGCTAAGAAACATGGAATTATTTCCAGTTGGCTAAAACGCTTTTCTGTGAGTTTGAAACTCTTTTGCTACCTAGTGATTCAGCTTTGAGATACTTGAACCAGGAGAGAAGCACAGTGTGCTCTTGTGAACTAAAGTGTTGTTCTGCGTTTTTAAAGTTCTAGCATTAACCATTTAAGAATTAAAGTCACAGGCGTTTTTAGGCATTTTCGCCTAATCAGGGTAAACATCCAATAGACTGTAAACAAAACACCCTTGAGGGTCGGATGACCAAACTTGGGGAGCCTTGAGGGGCACATGAGAGAATCATTTTGTCAGAGTTTCATTGAAATACACAAAGAAACCTAGTACCCACAAGCTAAGAAACATGGAATTATTTCCAGTTGGCTAAAACGCTTTTCTGTGAGTTTGAAACTCTTTTGCTACCTAGTGATTCAGCTTTGAGATACTTGAACCAGGAGAGAAGCACAGTGTGCTCTTGTGAACTAAAGTGTTGTTCTGCGTTTTTAAAGTTCTAGCATTAACCATTTAAGAATTAAACTCACAGGCTTTTTCAGGCATTTTCGCCTAATCAGGGTAAACATCCAATAGACTGTAAACAAAACACCCTTGATGGTGGGATGACCAACTTGGGGAGCCTTGAGGGGCACATGAGACAATCATTTTTTCAGAGTTTCATTGAAATACACAAAGAAACCTAGTGCCCAGAAGCTAAAAACATGGAATAATTTCCAGTTCGCTAAAACGCTTTTCTGTGAGTTTGAAACTCTTTTGTTACCTAGTGATTCAGCTTTGAGATACTTGAACCAGGACAGAAGCACAGTGTGCTCTTGTGATCTGAAGTGCTTTTCTGCATTTCCAAAGTCCTAGCATTAACCATTGAGGAATTAAACTACAGGCGTTTTCAGTGAAATTCGCCTAATCAGGGTAAGCATCCTATAGGCTCTAAACAAAGAACCCGTGATGGTGGATTGACCAAATTTGGGGAGCCATGGTGGGCACAGGAGAGAATCATTTTGTCAGAGTTTCATTGAAATACACAAGGAAACCTAGTACCCAGAAGCTAAGAAACATGGAAATATTTCCCGTTGGCTAAAATGCTTTTCTGTGAGTTTAAAACTCTTTTCCTACCTAGTAATTCAGCTTTGAGATACTTGAACCAGGACAAAGCACAGTGTGCTCTTGTGATCTGAAGTGCTTTTCTGCATTTTCAAAGGTCTAGCATTAACCATTGAGGAATTAAACTACAGGCGTTTTCAGTGAAATTCGCCTAATCAGGGTTAACATCCAATAGGCTCTAAAGAAAAAAACCCGTGATGGTGGATTGACCACATTTGGGGAGCCATGAGGGGCACAAGAGAGAATCATTTTGTCAGAGATTCATTGAAATACACAAAGAATCCTAGTACCCACAAGCTAAGAAACATGGAATTATTTCCAGTTGGCTAAAACGCTTTTCTGTGAGTTTGAAACTCTTTTGCTACCTAGTGATTCAGCTTTGAGATACTTGAACCAGGAGAGAAGCACAGTGTGCTCTTGTGAACTAAAGTGTTGTTCTGCGTTTTTAAAGTTCTAGCATTAACCATTTAAGAATTAAACTCACAGGCGTTTTTAGGCATTTTCGCCTAATCAGGGTAAACATCCAATAGACTGTAAACATAACACACTTGAGGGTCGGATGACCAAACTTGGGGAGCCTTGAGGGGCGAATGAGAGAATCATTTTGTCAGAATTTCATTGAAATACACACAGAAACCTAGTGCCCAGAAGCTATGAAACATGGAATTATTTCCAGTTGGCTAAAACGCTTTTCTGTGAGTTTGAAACTCTTTTTTTTACCTAGTGATTCAGCTTTGAGATACTTGAACCAGGACAGAAGCACAGTGTGCTCTTGTGATCTTAAGTGCTTTTCTGCATTTTCAAAGTTCTAGCATTAACCATTGAGGAATTAAACTACAAGCGTTTTCAGTGAAATTCGCCTAATCAGGGTAAACATCCAATAGGCTCTAAACAAAAAACCCGTGATGGTGGATTGACCAAATTTGGGGAGCCATGAGGGGCACAAGAGAGAATCATTTTGTCAGAGTTTCATTGAAATACACAAAGAAACCTAGTACCCACAAGCTAAGAAACATGGAATTATTTCCAGTTGGCTAAAACGCTTTTCTGTGAGTTTGAAACTCTTTTGCTACCTAGTGATTCAGCTTTGAGATACTTGAACCAGGACAGAAGCACAGTGTGCTCTTGTGAACTAAAGTGTTGTTCTGCGTTTTTAAAGTTCTAGCATTAACCATTAAAGAATTAAACTCACAGGCGTTTTCAGGCATTTTCGCCTAATCAGGGTAAACATCCAATAGACTGTAAACAAAACACTCTTGATGGTGGGATGACCAAACTTGGGGAGCCTTGAGGGGCACATGAGAGAATCATTTTGTCAGAGTTTCATTGAAATACACAAAGAAACCTAGTACCCACAAGCTAAGAAACATGGAATTATTTCCAGTTGGCTAAAACGCTTTTCTGTGAGTTTGAAACTCTTTTGCTACCTAGTGATTCAGCTTTGATATACTTGAACCAGGACAGAAGCACAGTGTGCTCTTGTGAACTAAAGTGTTGTTCTGCGTTTTTAAAGTTCTAGCATTAACCATTTAAGAATTAAACTCACAGGCGTTTTCAGGCATTTTCGCCTAATCAGGGTAAACATCCAATAGACTGTAAACAAAACACCCTTGATGGTGGGATGACCAAACTTGGGGAGCCTTGAAGGGCACATGAGAGAATCATTTTTTCAGAGTTTCATTGAAATACACAAAGAAACCTAGTGCCCAGAAGCTAAAAACATGGAATAATTTCCAGTTCGCTAAAACGCTTTTCTGTGAGTTTGAAACTCTTTTGTTACCTAGTGATTCAGCTTTGAGATACTTGAACCAGGACAGAAGCACAGTGTGCTCTTGTGATCTGAAGTGCTTTTCTGCATTTCCAAAGTTCTAGCATTAACCATTCAGGAATTAAACTACAGGCGTTTTCAGTGAAATTCGCCTAATCAGGGTAAGCATCCTATAGGCTCTAAACAAAGAACCCGTGATGGTGGATTGACCAAATGTGGGGAGCCAGGTTGGGCACAGGAGAGAATCATTTTGTCAGAGTTTCATTGAAATACACAAAGAAGAAACCTAGTACCCAGAAGCTAAGAAACATGGAAATATTTCCCGTTGGCTAAAACGCTTTTCTGTGAGTTTAAAACTCTTTTCCTACCTAGTAATTCAGCTTTGAGATACTTGAACCAGGACAAAAGCACAGTGTGCTCTTGTGATCTGAAGTGCTTTTCTGCATTTTCAAAGGTCTAGCATTAACCATTGAGGAATTAAACTACAAGCGTTTTCAGTGAAATTCGCCTAATCAGGGTAAACATCCAATAGGCTCTAAACAAAAAACCCGTGATGGTGGATTGACCAAATTTGGGGAGCCATGAGGGGCACAAGAGAGAATCATTTTGTCAGAGTTTCATTGAAATACACAAAGAAACCTAGTACCCACAAGCTAAGAAACATGGAATTATTTCCAGTTGGCTAAAACGCTTTTCTGTGAGTTTGAATCTCTTTTGCTACCTAGTGATTCAGCTTTGAGATACTTGAACCAGGACAGAAGCACAGTGTGCTCTTGTGAACTAAAGTGTTGTTCTGCGTTTTTAAAGTTCTAGCATTAACCATTTAAGAATTAAACTCACAGGCGTTTTCAGGCATTTTCGCCTAATCAGGGTAAACATCCAATAGACTGTAAACAAAACACCCTTGATGGTGGGATGACCAAACTTGGGGAGCCTTGAGGGGCACATGAGAGAATCATTTTTTCAGAGTTTCATTGAAATACACAAAGAAACCTAGTGCCCAGAAGCTAAGAAACATGGAAATATTTCCAGTTGGCTAAAACGCTTTTCTGTGAGTTTGAAACTCTTTTGTTACCTAGTGATTCAGCTTTGAGATACTTGAACCAGGACAGAAGTACAGTGTGCTCTTGTGATCTGAAGTGCTTTTCTGCATTTCCAAAGTTTTAGCATTAACCATTGAGGAATTAAACTACAGGCGTTTTCAGTGAAATTCGCCTAATCAGGGTAAGCATCCTATAGGCTCTAAACAAAGAACCCGTGATGGTGGATTGACCAAATTTGGGGAGCCATGGTGGGCACAGGAGAGAATCATTTTGTCCGAGTTTCATTGAAATACACAAGGAAACCTAGTACCCAGAAGCTAAGAAACATGGAAATATTTCCCGTTGGCTAAAACGCTTTTCTGTGAGTTTAAAACTCTTTTCTACCTAGTAATTCAGCTTTGAGATACTTGAACCAGGACAGAAGCACAGTGTGCTCTTGTGAACTAAAGTGTTGTTCTGCGTTTTTAAAGTTCTAGCATTAACCATTGAAGAATTAAACTACAGGCGTTTTCAGTGAAATTCACCTAATCAGGGTAAACATACAATAGGCTCTAAAGAAAAAACCCGTGATGGTGGATTGACCACATTTGGAACGCCATGAGGGGCCCAAGAAAGAATCATTTTGTCAGAGTTTCATTGAAATACACAAAGAAACCTAGTACCCACAAGCTAAGAAACATGGAATTATTTCCAGTTGCCTAAAACGCTTTTCTATGAGTTTGAAACTCTATTGCTACCTTGTGATTCAGCTTTGAGATACTTGAACCAGGACAGAAGCACAGTGTGCTCTTGTGAACTAAAGTGTTGTTTTGCGTTATTAAAGTTCTAGCATTAACCATTTAAGAATTAAACTCACAGGCGTTTTCAGGCATTTTCGCCTAATCAGGGTAAACATCCAATAGAGTGTAAAAAAAACACCCTTGATGGAGAGATGACCAAACTTGGGGAGTCTTGAGGGGCACATGAGAGAATCATTTTTTCAGAGTTTCATTGAAATACACAAATAAACCTAGTGCCCAGAAGCTAAGAAACATGGAATTATTTCCAGTTGGCTAAATCGCTTTTCGGTGAGTTTGAAACTCTTTTGCTACCTAGTGATTCATCTTTGAGATACTTGAACCAGGACAGAAGCACAGTGTGCTCTTGTGATATGAAGTGCTTTTATGCATTTTCAAAGTTCTAGCTTTAACCATTAAGGAATTAAACTACAGGCGTTTTCAGTGAAATTCGCCTAATCAGGGTAAACATCCAATAACTCTAAATAAAAAAACCGAGATGGTGGGATGACCAAATTTGGGGAGCCATGAGGGGCACAAGAGAGAATCATTTTGTCAGAGTTTCATTGAAATACACAAAGAAACCTAGTACCCACAAGCTAAGAAACATGAAATTATTTCCAGTTGTCTAAAACGCTTTTCTGTGAGTTTGAAACTCTTTTGCTACCTAGTGATTCAGCTTTGAGATACTTGAACCAGGATAAAAGCACAGTGTGCTCTTGTGATCTAAAGGGTTGTTCTGCGTTTTTAAAGTTCTAGCATTAACCATTGAAGATTTAAACTAACAGGCGTTTTCAGTGCAATTCGCCTAATCAGGGTAAAAATCCAATAGGCTCTAAACAAAAAACCCGTGATGGTGAGATGACCAAATTTGGGGATCCATGAGGGCCACAAGAGAGAATCATTTTGTCAGAGTTTCATTGAAATACACAAAGAAACCTAGTACCCAGATGCTAAGAAACATGGAATTATTTTCAGTTGGCTAAATCGCTTTTCTGTGAGTTTGAAACTCTTTTGCTACCTAGTGATTCACCTTTGAGATACTTGAACCAGGATAGAAGCACAGTGTGCTCTTGTGATCTGAAGTGCTTTTAATACATTTTCAAAGTTCTATCATTAACCATTGAGGAATTAAACTACAGGCGTTTTCAGGGAAAATCGCCTAATCAGGGTAAATATCCAATAGGCTCTAAACAAAAAACCCGTGATGGTGGAATGACCAAATTTGGGGAGCCATGAGGGGCACAAGAGAGAATCATTTTGTCAGAATTTCATTGAAATACACAAAGAAACCTAGTACCCAGATGCTAAGAAACATGGAATTATTTTCAGTTGGCTAAATCGCTTTTCGGTGAGTTTGAAACTCTTTTGTTACCTAGTGATTCAGCTTTGAGATACTGGAACCAGGACAGAAGCACAGTGTGCTCTTGTGATATGAAGTGCTTTTATGCATTTTAAATGTTGTAGCATTAACCATTAAGGAATTAAACTACAGGCGTTTTCAGTGAAATTCGCCTAGTCAGGGTAAACATCCAATAACTCTAAATAAAAAACCCGAGATGGTGGGATGACCAAATTTGGGGAGCCATGAGGGGCACAAGAGAGAATCATTTTGTCAGAGTTTCATTGAAATACACAAAGAAACCTAGTACCCACAAGCTAAGAAACATGAAATTATTTCCAGTTGTCTAAAACGCTTTTCTGTGAGTTTGAAACTCTTTTGCTACCTAGTGATTCAGCTTTGAGATACTTGAACCAGGACAGAAGCACAGTGTGCTCTTGTGAACTAAAGTGTTATTCTGCGTTTTTAAAGTTCTAGCATTAACCATTTAAGAATTAAACTCACAGGCGTTTTCAGGCATTTTCGCCTAATCAGGGTAAACATCCAATAGGCTCTAAACAAAAAACCCGTGATGGTGGGATGACCAAATTTGGGGAGCCATGAGGGGCACAGGAGAGAATCTTTTTGTCAGAGTTTCATTGAAATACACAAATTACCCTAGTATCTAGAAGCTAAGAAACATGGAATTATTTCCAGTTGGCTAAATCACTTTTCTGTGAGTTTGAAACTCTTTTGCTACCTAGTGTTTCACCTTTGAGATACTTGAACCAGGACAGAAGCACAGTGTGCTCTTGTGATCTGAAGTGCTTTTCTGCATTTTCAATGTTCTAGCATTAAGTATTGATGAATTAAACTACAGGCGTTTTCAGTGAAATTTGCCTAATCAGGGTAAACATCCAATAGGCTCTAAATAAAAAACCCGTGATGGTGGATTGACCACATGTGGGTAGCCATGAGGGGCCCAAGAGAGAATCATTTTGTCACAGTTTCATTGAAATACACAAAGAAACCTAGTACCCACAAGCTAAGAGACATGGAATTATTTCCAGTTTGCTAAAAAGCTTTTCTGTGAGTTTGAAATTCTTTTGCTACCTAGTGATTCAGCTTTGAGATAGTTGAACCAGGATAGAAGCACAGTGTGCTCTTGTGATCTAAAGTGTTGTTCTGCGTTTTTAAAGTTCTAGCATTAACCATTGAGGATTTAAACTAACAGGCGTTTTCAGTGAAATTCGCCTAATCAGGGGAAACATCCAATAGGCTCTAAACAAAAAACCCGTGATGGTGGGATGACCAAATTTGGGGAGCCATGAGGGGCACAAGAGAGAATCATTTTGTCAGAGTTTCATTGAAATACACAAAGAAACCTAGTACCCACAAGCTAAAAAACAAGAATTATTTCCATTTGGCTAAAACGCTTTTCTGTGAGTTTGAAACTCTTTTGGTACTTAGTGATTCAGCTTTGAGATACTTGAACCAGGAGAGAAGCACAGTGTGCTCTTGTGAACTAAAGTGTTGTTCTGCATTTTTAAAGTTCTAGCATTAACCATTGAAGATTTAAACTCACAGGCGTTTTCATGCATTTTCGCCTAATCAGGGTAAACATCCAATAGACTGTAAAACAAAACACCCTTGTTGGTGGGATGACCAAACTTGGGGAGCCTGGAGGGGCACATGAGCGAATCATTTCTTCAGAGTTTCATTGAAATACACAAAGAAACCTAGTGCCCAGAAGCTAAGAAACATGGAATTATTTCCAGTTCGCTAAAACGCTTTTCTGTGAGTTTGAATCTCTTTTGCTACCTAGTGATTCAGCTTTGAGATACTTGAACAAGGACAGAAGCACAGTGTGCTTTTGTGATCTGAAGTGCTTTTCTGCATTTTCAAAGTTCTAGCATTAACCATTGAGGAATTAAACTACAGGCGTTTTCAGTGAAATTCGCCTATTTAGGGTAAACATCCAATAGGCTCTAAACAAAAAACACGTGATGGTGGATTGACTACATTTGGGGAGCCATGAGGGGCACAAGAGAGAATCATTTTGTCAGAGTTTCATTGAAATACACAAAGAAACCTAGTACCCACAAGCTAAGAAACATGGAATAATTTCCAGTTCGCTAAATCGCTTTTCTGTGAGTTTGAAACTCTTTTGCTACCTAGTGATTCAGCTTTGAGATACTTGAACCAGGACAGAAGCACAGTGTGCTCTTGTGATCTGAAGTTCTTTTCTGCATTTGCAAAGTTCTAGCATTAACCATTGAGGAATTAAGCTACAGGCGTTTTCAGTGAAATTCGCCTAATCAGGGTAAACATCCAATAGGCTCTAAAAAAAAACTCGTGATGGTGGATTGACCAAATTTGGGGAGCCATGAGGGGCACAAGATAGAATCATTTTGTCAGAGTTTCGTTGAAATACAAAAAGAAACCTAGTACCCAGAAGCTAAGAAACATGGAATTATTTCCAGATGGCTAAAACGCTTTTCTGTGAGTTTGAAACTCTTTTGCTACCTAGTGATTCAGCTTTGAGATATTTGAACCAGGACAGAAGCACAGTGTGCTCTTGTGACCTAAAGTGTTGTTGTGCGTTTTTAAAGTTCTAGCATTAACCATTTAAGAATTAAACTCACAGGTGTTTTCAGGCATTTTCGCCTAATCAGGGTAAATATCCAATAGACTGTAAACAAAACACCCTTGATGGTGGGATGACCAAACTTGGGGAGCCTTGAGGGGCACATGAGAGAATCATTTCTTCAGAGTTTCATTGAAATACACAAAGAAACCTAGTGCCCAGAAGCTAAGAAACATGAGATTATTTCCAGTTCGCTAAAACGCTTTTCTGTGAGTTTGAAACTCTTTTGTTACCTAGTGATTCAGGTTTGAGATCCTTGAACCAGGAAAGAAGCACAGTGTGCTCTTGTGATCTGAAGTGCTTTTCTGCATTTTCAAAGTTCTAGCATTAACCATTGAGGAATTATACTAACAGGCGTTTTCAGTGAAATTCGCCTAATCAGGGTAAACCTCCAATAGGCTATAAACAAAAAACCCGTGATGGTGAGATGACCAAATTTGGGGAGCCATGAGGGGCACAGGAGAGAATTATTTTGTCAGAGTTTCATTGAAATACACAAGGAAACCTAGTACTCACAAGCTAAGAAACATGGAATTATTTCCAGTTGGCTAAAATGCTTTTCTGTGAGTTTGAAACTCTTTTGCTACCTAGTGATTCAGCTTTGAGATACTTGAACCAGGAGAGAAGCACAGTGTGATCTTGTGAACTAAAGTGTTGTTCTGCGTTTTTAAAGTTCTAGCATTAATCATTTATGAATTAAACTCACAGGCGTTTTCAGGCATTTTCGCCTAATCAGGGTAAACATCCAATAGACTGTAAAGAAAATACCCTTGATGGTGGGATGACCAAACTTGGGGAGCCTTGAGGGGCACATGAGAGAATCATTTTTTCAGAGTTTCATTGAAATACACAAAGAAACCTAGTGCCCAGAAGCTAAGAAACATGGAATTATTTCCAGTTATCTAAAACGCTTTTCTGTGAGTTTGAAACTCTTTTGTTACCTAGTGATTCAGCTTTGAGATACTTGAACCAGGACAGGAGCACAGTGTGCTCTTGTGTTCTGAAGTGCTTTTCTGCATTTTCAAAGTTCTAGCATTAACCATTGAGGAATAATACTACAAGCGTTTCAGTGAAATTCGCCTAATCAGGGTAAACATCCAATAGACTGTAAACATAACACCCTTGAGGGTGGGATGACCAAACTTGGGGAGCCTTGAGGGGCACATGAGAGAATCATTTTTTCCGAGTTTCATTGAAATACACAAAGAAACATAGTGCCCAGAAGCTAAAAACATGGAATAATTTCCAGTTCGCTAAAACGCTTTTCTGTGAGTTTGAAACTCTTTTGTTACCTAGTGATTCAGCTTTGAGATACTTGAACCAGGACAGAAGCACAGTGTGCTCTTGTGATCTGAAGTGCTTTTCTGCATTTCCAAATTTCTAGCATTAACCATTGAGGAATTAAACTACAGGCGTTTTCAGTGAAATTCGCCTAATCAGGGTAAGCATCCTATAGGCTCTAAACAAAGAACCCGTGATGGTGGATTGACCAAATTTGGGGAGCCATGGTGGGCACAGGAGAGAATCATTTTGTCAGAGTTTCATTGAAATACACAAAGAAACCTAGTACCCAGAACCTAAGAAACATGGAATTATTTCCAGTTGGCTAAATCGCTTTTCTGTGAGTTTGAAACTCTTTTCCTACCTAGTAATTCAGCTTTGAGATACTTGAACCAGGACAAAAGCACAGTGTGCTCTTGTGATCTTAAGTGCTTTTCTGCATTTTCAAAGGTCTAGCATTAACCATTGAGGAATTAAACTACAAGCGTTTTCAGTGAAATTCGCCTAATCAGGGTAAATATCCAATAGGCTCTAAACAAAAAACCCGTGATGGTGGATTGACCACATTTGGGGAGCCATGAGGGGCACAAGAGAGAATCATTTTGTCAGAGTTTCATTGAAATCCACAAAGAAACCTAGTACACAGAAGCTAAGAAACATGGAATTATTTCCAGTTGGCTAAATCGCTTTTCTGTGAGTTTGAAACTCTTTTGCTACCTAGTGATTCAGCTTTGAGATACTTGAACCAGGACAGAAGCACAGTGTGCTCTTGTGATCTGAAATGCTTTTCTGCATTTTCAAAGTTCTAGCATTAACCATTGAGGAATTAAACTACAGGCGTTTTCAGTGAAATTCACCTAATCAGGGTAAACTTCCAATAGGCTCTAAAAAAAAAACCCGTGATGGTGGATTGACCAAACTTGGGGAGCCATGGGGGACACAGGAGAGAATCATTTTGTCAGAATTTCATTGAAATACACAAGGAAACCTAGTACCCAGAAGCTAAGAAACATATAATTATTTCCCATTGGCTAAAACGCTTTTCTGTGAGTTTGAAACTCTTTTCCTACCTAGTGATTCAGCTTTGAGATACTTGAACCAGGACAAAAGCACAGTGTGCTCTTGTGATCTGAAGTGCTTTTCCGCATTTTCAAAGTTCTAGCATTAACCATTGAAGAATGAAACTACAGGCGTTTTCAGTGAAATTCGCCTAATCAGGGTAAACATCCAAGAGACTGTAAACAAAAACACCCTTGATGGTGGGATGACCAAACTTGGGGAGCCTTGAGGGGCACATGAGAGAATAATTTTTCAGAGATTTCATTGAAATACACAAAGAAACCTAGTGCCCAGAAGCTAGGAAACATGGAATCATTTCCAGTTCTCTAAAACGCTTTTCTGTGAGTTTGAAACTCTTTTGTTAACTAGTGATTCAGCTTGGAGACACTTGAACCAGGACAGGAGCACAGTGTGCTCTTGTGATCTGAAGGGCTTCTCTGCATTTTCAAAATTCTAGCATTAACCATTGAGGAATTAAACTACAGGCGTTTTCAGTGAAATTCGCCTAATCAGGATAAACATCCAATAGGCTCTAAACACAAAACCCGTGATGGTGGATTGACCAAATTTGTAGAGCCATGGGGGGAACAAGAGAGAATCATTTTGTCAGAGTTTCATTTAAATACACAAAGAAACCTAGTGCACAGAAGCTAAGAAACATGGCGTTATTTCCATTTCTCTAAAATGCTTTTCTGTGAGTTTTAAACTCTTTTGTTACCTAGTGATTCAGCTTTGAGATACTTGAACCAGGACAAAAGCACAGTGTGCTCTTGTGATCAGAAGTGCTTTTCTGAATTTTCAAAGTTCTAGCATTAACCATTGAGGAATTAAACTACAGGCATTTTCAGTGAAATTCGCCTAATCAGGGTAAATATCCAATTGGCTGTAAACAAAAAACCCTTGATGGTGAATTGACCAAATTTAAGGAAACATGAGGGGCACAAGAGGGAATCATTTTTTCAGAGTTTCATTGAAATACACAGAGAAACCTAGTACCCACAAGCTAAGAAATATGGAATTATTTCCAGTTGGCTAAAACGCTTTTGTGTGAGTTTGAAACTCTTTTGCTACCTAGTGATTCAGCTTTGATATACTTGAACCAGGAGAGAAGCACAGTGTGCTCTTGTGAACTGAAGTGTTGTTCTGCGTTTTTAAAGTTCTAGCATTAACCATTTAAGAATTAAACTCACAGGCGTTTTCAGGCATTTTCGCCTAATCAGGGTAAACATCCAATAGACTGTAAAAAAAAACACGCTTAAGGGTGGGATGACCAAACTTGGGGAGCCTTGAGGGGCAAATGAGAGAATCATTTTTTCAGAGTTTCATTGAAATACACAAAGAAACCTAGTGCCCAGAAGCTAAGGAACATGGAATTATTTCCAGTTCTCTAAAACGCTTTTCTGTGAGTTTGAAACTCTTTTGTTACCTAGTGATTCAGCTTTGAGATACTTGAACCAGGACAGGAGCACAGTGTGCTCTTGTGATCTGAAGTGCTTTTTTGCATTTTCAAAGGTCTAGCATTAACCATTGAGGAATTAAACTACAAGCGTTTTCAGTGAAATTCGCCTAATCAGGGTAAACATCCAATAGGCTCTAAACAAAAAAACCCGTGATGGTGGATTGACCAAATTTGGGGAGCCATGAGGGGCACAAGAGAGAATCATTTTGTCAGAGTTTCATTGAAATACACAAAGAAACCTAGTACCCACAAGCTAAGAAACATGGAATTATTTCCAGTTGGCTAAAACGCTTTTCTGTGAGTTTGAAACTCTTTTGCTACCTAGTGATTCAGCTTTGAGATACTTGAACCAGGACAGAAGCACAATGTGCTCTTGTGAACTAAAGTGTTGTTCTGCGTTTTTAAAGTTCTAGCATTAACCATTTAAGAATTAAACTCACAGGCGTTTTCAGGCATTTTCGCCTAATCAGGGTAAACATCCAATAGACTGTAAACAAAACACCCTTGATGGTGGGATGACCAAACTTGGGGAGCCTTGAGGGGCACATGAGAGAATCATTTTTTCAGAGTTTCATTGAAATACACAAAGAAACCTAGTGCCCAGAAGCTAAAAACATGGAATAATTTCCAGTTCGCTAAAACGCTTTTCTGTGAGTTTGAAACTCTTTTGTTACCTAGTGATTCAGCTTTGAGATACTTGAACCAGGACAGAAGCACAGTGTGCTCTTGTGATCTGAAGTGCTTTTCTGCATTTTCAAAGTTCTAGCATTAACCATTGAGGAATTAAACTACAGGCGTTTTCAGTGAAATTCGCCAAATCAGGGTCAGCATCCTATAGGCTCTAAACAAAGAACCCGTGATGGTGGATTGACCAAATGTGGGGAGCCATGGTGGGCACAGGAGAGAATCATTTTGTCAGAGTTTCATTGAAATACACAAAGAAACCTAGTACCCAGAAGCTAAGAAACATGGAAATATTTCCCGTTGGCCAAAACGCTTTTCTGTGAGTTTAAAACTCTTTTCCTACCTAGTAATTCAGCTTTGAGATACTTGAACCAGGACAAAAGCACAGTGTGCTCTTGTGATCTGAAGTGCTTTTCTGCATTTTCAAAGGTCTAGCATTAACCATTGAGGAATTAAACTCACAGGCGTTTTCAGGTATTTTCGCCTAATCAGGGTAGACATCCAATAGACTGTAAACATAACACCCTTAAGGGTGGGATGACCAAACTTGGGGAGCCTTGAGGGGCAAATGAGTGAATCATTTTTTCAGAGTTTCATTGAAATACACAAAGAAACCTAGTGCCCAGAAGCTAAGAAACATGGAATTATTTCCAGTTGGCTAAAACGCTTTTCTGTGAGTTTGAAACTCTTTTGCTACCTAGTGATTCAGCTTTGAGATACTTGAACCAGGACAGAAGCACAATGTGCTCTTGTGAACTAAAGTGTTGTTCTGCGTTTTTAAAGTTCTAGCATTAACCATTTAAGAATTAAACTCACAGGCGTTTTCAGGCATTTTCGCCTAATCAGGGTAAACATCCAATAGACTGTAAACAAAACACCCTTGATGGTGGGATGACCAAACTTGGGGAGCCTTGAGGGGCACATGACAGAATCATTTTTTCAGAGTTTCATTGAAATACACAAAGAAACCTAGTGCCCAGAAGCTAAGAAACATGGAAATATTTCCAGTTGGCTAAAACGCTTTTCTGTGAGTTTGAAACTCTTTTGTTACCTAGTGATTCAGCTTTGAGATACTTGAACCAGGACAGAAGTACAGTGTGCTCTTGTGATCTGAAGTGCTTTTCTGCATTTCCAAAGTTCTAGCATTAACCATTGAGGAATTAAACTACAGGCGTTTTCAGTGAAATTCGCCTAATCAGGGTAAGCATCCTATAGGCTCTAAACAAAGAACCCGTGATGGTGGATTGACCAAATTTGGGGAGCCATGGTGGGCACAGGAGAGAATCATTTTGTCAGAGTTTCATTGAAATACACAAGGAAACCTAGTACCCAGAAGCTAAGAAACATGGAATTATTTCCCGTTGGCTAAAACGCTTTTCTGTGAGTTTAAAACTCTTTTCCTACCTAGTAATTCAGCTTTGAGATACTTGAACAAGGACAGAAGCACAGTGTGCTCTTGTGATCTGAAGTGCTTTTCTGCATTTTCAAAGGTCTAGCATTAACCATTGAGGAATTAAACTACAGGCGTTTTCAGTGAAATTCGCCTAATCAGGGTTAACATCCAATAGGCTCTAAAGAAAAAACCCGTGATGGTGGATTGACCACATTTGGAACGCCATGAGGGGCCCAAGAAAGAATCATTTTGTCAGAGTTTCATTGAAATACACAAAGAAACCTAGTACCCACAAGCTAAGAAACATGGAATTATTTCCAGTTGCCTAAAACGCTTTTCTATGAGTTTGAAACTCTATTGCTACCTTGTGATTCAGCTTTGAGATACTTGAACCAGGACAGAAGCACAGTGTGCTCTTGTGAACTAAAGTGTTGTTTTGCGTTATTAAAGTTCTAGCATTAACCATTTAAGAATTAAACTCACAGGCGTTTTCAGGCATTTTCGCCTAATCAGGGTAAACATCCAATAGAGTGTAAAAAAAACACCCTTGATGGAGGGATGACCAAACTTGGGGAGTCTTGAGGGGCACATGAGAGAATCATTTTTTCAGAGTTTCATTGAAATACACAAATAAACCTAGTGCCCAGAAGCTAAGAAACATGGAATTATTTCCAGTTCGCTAAAATGCTTTTCTGTGAGTTTGAAACTCTTTTGCTACCTAGTGATTCATCTTTGAGATGCTTGAACCAGGACAGAAGCACAGTGTGCTCTTGTGATCTGAAGTGCTTTTCTGCATTTTCAAAGTTCTAGCACTAACCATTGAGGAATTAAACTACAGGCGTTTTCAGTGAAATTCGCCTAATCAGGGTAAACATCCAATAGGCTCTAAACAAAAAACTCGTGATGGTGGGATGACCAAATTTGGGGAGCCATGAGGGCCACAAGAGAGAATCATTTTGTCAGAGTTTCATTGAAATACACAAAGAAACCTAGTACCCAGATGCTAAGAAACATGGAATTATTTTCAGTTGGCTAAAT
Source organism: Tamias sibiricus (assembly GCA_025594165.1). Taxonomy (NCBI): domain Eukaryota; kingdom Metazoa; phylum Chordata; class Mammalia; order Rodentia; family Sciuridae; genus Tamias; species Tamias sibiricus. Next base: position 339,395 of record JAKELJ010000026.1, on the reverse strand, counting down.
CGCTTTTCTGTGAGTTTGAAACTCTTTTGCTACCTAGTGATTCACCTTTGAGATACTTGAACCAGGTCAGGAGCACAGTGTGCTCTTATGATCTGAAGTGCTTTTAATACATTTTCAAAGTTCTATCATTAACCATTGAGGAATTAAACTACAGGCGTTTTCAGGGAAAATCGCCTAATCAGGGTAAATATCCAATAGGCTCTAAACAAAAAACCCGTGATGGTGGAATGACCAAATTTCGGGAGCCATGAGGGGCACAAGAGAGAATCATTTTGTCAGAGTTTCATTGAAATACACAAAGAAACCTAGTACCCAGATGCTAAGAAACATGGAATTATTTTCAGTTGGCTAAATCGCTTTTCTGTGAGTTTGAAACTCTTTTGCTACCTAGTGATTCACCTTTGAGATACTTGAACCACGAAAGGAGCACAGTGTGCTATTGTGATCTGAAGTGCTTTTATGCATTTTCAAAGTTCTAGAATTAACCATTTAGTAATTAAACTACAGGCGTTTTCAGTGACATTCGCCTAATCAGGGTAAACATCCAATAGGCTCTAAACAAAAAAAACCCGTGATGGTGGATTGACCACATTTGGGGAGCCATGAGGGGCACATGAGAGAATCATTTTGTCAGAGTTTCATTGAAATATACAAAGAAACCTAGTACCACAAGCTAAGAAACATGGAATTATTTCCAGTTGGCTAAAACGCTTTTCTGTGAGTTTGAAACTCTTTTGCTACCTAGTGATTCAGCTTTGAGATACTTGAACCAGGATAGAAGCACAGTGTGCTCTTGTGATCTAAAGTGTTGTTCTGCGTTTTTAAAGTTCTAGCATTAACCATTGAGGATTTAAACTAACAGGCGTTTTCAGTGAAATTCGCCTAATCAGGGTAAAAATCCAATAGGCTCTAAACAAAAAACCCGTGATGGTGAGATGACCAAATTTGGGGAGCCATTAGGGACACAAGAGAGAATCATTTTGTCAGAGCTTCATTGATATACACAAAGAAACCTAGTACCCAGAAGCTAAGAAACATGGAATTATTTCCAGTTGGCTAAATCGCTTTTCGGTGAGTTTGAAACTCTTTTGCTACCTAGTGATTCAGCTTTGAGATACTTGAACCAGGACAGAAGCACAGTGTGCTCTTGTGAACTAAAGTGTTATTCTGCGTTTTTAAAGTTCTAGCATTAACCATTTAAGAATTAAACTCACAGGCGTTTTCAGGCATTTTCGCCTAATCAGGGTAAACATCCAATAGGCTCTAAACAAAAAACCCGTGATGGTGGGATGACCAAATTTGGGGAGCCATGAGGGGCACAGGAGAGAATCTTTTTGTCAGAGTTTCATTGAAATACACAAAAACCCTAGTATCTAGAAGCTAAGAAACATGGAATTATTTCCAGTTGGCTAAATCGCTTTTCTGTGAGTTTGAAACTCTTTTGCTACCTAGTGTTTCACCTTTGAGATACTTGAACCAGGACAGAAGCACAGTGTGCTCTTGTGATCTGAAGTGCTTTTCTGCATTTTCAATGTTCTAGCATTAAGTATTGATGAATTAAACTACAGGCGTTTTCAGTGAAATTTGCCTAATCAGGGTAAACATCCAATAGGCTCTAAATAAAAAACCCGTGATGGTGGATTGACCACATGTGGGTAGCCATGAGGGGCCCAAGAGAGAATCATTTTGTCACAGTTTCATTGAAATACACAAAGAAACCTAGTACCCACAAGCTAAGAGACATGGAATTATTTCCAGTTTGCTAAAAAGCTTTTCTGTGAGTTTGAAATTCTTTTGCTACCTAGTGATTCAGCTTTGAGATAGTTGAACCAGGATAGAAGCACAGTGTGCTCTTGTGATCTAAAGTGTTTGTTCTGCGTTTTTAAAGTTCTAGCATTAACCATTGAGGATTTAAACTAACAGGCGTTTTCAGTGAAATTCGCCTAATCAGGGGAAACATCCAATAGGCTCTAAACAAAAAACCCGTGATGGTGGGATGACCAAATTTGGGGAGCCATGAGGGGCACAAGAGAGAATCATTTTGTCAGAGTTTCATTGAAATACACAAAGAAACCTAGTACCCACAAGCTAAAAAACAAGAATTATTTCCATTTGGCTAAAACGCTTTTCTGTGAGTTTGAAACTCTTTTGGTACTTAGTGATTCAGCTTTGAGATACTTGAACCAGGAGAGAAGCACAGTGTGCTCTTTTGAACTAAAGTGTTGTTCTGCATTTTTAAAGTTCTAGCATTAACCATTTAAGAATTAAACTCACAGGCGTTTTCATGCATTTTCGCCTAATCAGGGTAAACATCCAATAGACTGTAAACAAAAAACCCTTGTTGGTGGGATGACCAAACTTGGGGAGCCTGGAGGGGCACATGAGCGAATCATTTCTTCAGAGTTTCATTGAAATACACAAAGAAACCTAGTGCCCAGAAGCTAAGAAACATGGAATTATTTCCAGTTCGCTAAAACGCTTTTCTGTGAGTTTGAATCTCTTTTGCTACCTAGTGATTCAGCTTTGAGATACTTGAACAAGGACAGAAGCACAGTGTGCTTTTGTGATCTGAAGTGCTTTTCTGCATTTTCAAAGTTCTAGCATTAACCATTGAGGAATTAAACTACAGGCGTTTTCAGTGAAATTCGCCTATTTAGGGTAAACATCCAATAGGCTCTAAACAAAAAACACGTGATGGTGGATTGACTACATTTGGGGAGCCATGAGGGGCACAAGAGAGAATCATTTTGTCAGAGTTTCATTGAAATACACAAAGAAACCTAGTACCCACAAGCTAAGAAACATGGAATAATTTCCAGTTCGCTAAATCGCTTTTCTGTGAGTTTGAAACTCTTTTGCTACCTAGTGATTCAGCTTTGAGATACTTGAACCAGGACAGAAGCACAGTGTGCTCTTGTGATCTGAAGTTCTTTTCTGCATTTGCAAAGTTCTAGCATTAACCATTGAGGAATTAAGCTACAGGCGTTTTCAGTGAAATTCGCCTAATCAGGGTAAACATCCAATAGGCTCTAAAAAAAAACTCGTGATGGTGGATTGACCAAATTTGGGGAGCCATGAGGGGCACAAGATAGAATCATTTTGTCAGAGTTTCGTTGAAATACAAAAAGAAACCTAGTACCCAGAAGCTAAGAAACATGGAATTATTTCCAGATGGCTAAAACGCTTCTCTGTGAGTTTGAAACTCTTTTGCTACCTAGTGATTCAGCTTTGAGATATTTGAACCAGGACAGAAGCACAGTGTGCTCTTGTGAACTAAAGTGTTGTTGTGCGTTTTTAAAGTTCTAGCATTAACCATTTAAGAATTAAACTCAGAGGTGTTTCAGGCATTTTCGCCTAATCAGGGTAAATATCCAATAGACTGTAAACAAAACACCCTTGATGGTGGGATGACCAAACTTGGGGAGCCTTGAGGGGCACATGAGAGAATCATTTCTTCAGAGTTTCATTGAAATACACAAAGAAACCTAGTGCCCAGAAGCTAAGAAACATGAGATTATTTCCAGTTCGCTAAAACGCTTTTCTGTGAGTTTGAAACTCTTTTGTTACCTAGTGATTCAGGTTTGAGATCCTTGAACCAGGAAAGAAGCACAGTGTGCTCTTGTGATCTGAAGTGCTTTTCTGCATTTTCAAAGTTCTAGCATTAACCATTGAGGAATTATACTAACAGGCGTTTTCAGTGAAATTCGCCTAATCAGGGTAAACCTCCAATAGGCTATAAACAAAAAACCCGTGATGGTGAGATGACCAAATTTGGGGAGCCATGAGGGGCACAGGAGAGAATTATTTTGTCAGAGTTTCATTGAAATACACAAGGAAACCTAGTACTCACAAGCTAAGAAACATGGAATTATTTCCAGTTGGCTAAAATGCTTTTCTGTGAGTTTGAAACTCTTTTGCTACCTAGTGATTCAGCTTTGAGATACTTGAACCAGGAGAGAAGCACAGTGTGATCTTGTGAACTAAAGTGTTGTTCTGCGTTTTTAAAGTTCTAGCATTAACCATTTATGAATTAAACTCACAGGCGTTTTCAGGCATTTTCGCCTAATCAGGGTAAACATCCAATAGACTGTAAAGAAAATACCCTTGATGGTGGGATGACCAAACTTGGGGAGCCTTGAGGGGCACATGAGAGAATCATTTTTCAGAGTTTCATTGAAATACACAAAGAAACCTAGTGCCCAGAAGCTAAGAAACATGGAATTATTTCCAGTTATCTAAAACGCTTTTCTGTGAGTTTGAAACTCTTTTGTTACCTAGTGATTCAGCTTTGAGATACTTGAACCAGGACAGGAGCACAGTGTGCTCTTGTGTTCTGAAGTGCTTTTCTGCATTTTCAAAGTTCTAGCATTAACCATTGAGGAATAATACTACAGGCGTTTTCAGTGAAATTCGCCTAATCAGGGTAAACATCCAATAGACTGTAAACATAACACCCTTGAGGGTGGGATGACCAAACTTGGGGAGCCTTGAGGGGCACATGAGAGAATCATTTTTTCCGAGTTTCATTGAAATACACAAAGAAACATAGTGCCCAGAAGCTAAAAACATGGAATAATTTCCAGTTCGCTAAAACGCTTTTCTGTGAGTTTGAAACTCTTTTGTTACCTAGTGATTCAGCTTTGAGATACTTGAACCAGGACAGAAGCACAGTGTGCTCTTGTGATCTGAAGTGCTTTTCTGCATTTCCAAATTTCTAGCATTAACCATTGAGGAATTAAACTACAGGCGTTTTCAGTGAAATTCGCCTAATCAGGGTAAGCATCCTATAGGCTCTAAACAAAGAACCCGTGATGGTGGATTGACCAAATTTGGGGAGCCATGGTGGGCACAGGAGAGAATCATTTTGTCAGAGTTTCATTGAAATACACAAAGAAACCTAGTACCCAGAACCTAAGAAACATGGAAATATTTCCCGTTGGCTAAAACGCTTTTCTGTGAGTTTAAAACTCTTTTCCTACCTAGTAATTCAGCTTTGAGATACTTGAACCAGGACAAAAGCACAGTGTGCTCTTGTGATCTGAAGTGCTTTTCTGCATTTTCAAAGGTCTAGCATTAACCATTGAGGAATTAAACTACAAGCGTTTTCAGTGAAATTCGCCTAATCAGGGTAAATATCCAATAGGCTCTAAACAAAAAAACCCGTGATGGTGGATTGACCACATTTGGGGAGCCATGAGGGGCACAAGAGAGAATCATTTTTTCAGAGTTTCATTGAAATCCACAAAGAAACCTAGTACACAGAAGCTAAGAAACATGGAATTATTTCCAGTTGGCTAAATCGCTTTTCTGTGAGTTTGAAACTCTTTTGCTACCTAGTGATTCAGCTTTGAGATACTTGAACCAGGACAGAAGCACAGTGTGCTCTTGTGATCTGAAATGCTTTTCTGCATTTTCAAAGTTCTAGCATTAACCATTGAGGAATTAAACTACAGGCGTTTTCAGTGAAATTCACCTAATCAGGGTAAACTTCCAATAGGCTCTAAAAAAAAAAACCCGTGATGGTGGATTGACCAAACTTAGGGAGCCATGGGGGACACAGGAGAGAATCATTTTGTCAGAATTTCATTGAAATACACAAAGGAAACCTAGTACCCAGAAGCTAAGAAACATATAATTATTTCCCATTGGCTAAAACGCTTTTCTGTGAGTTTGAAACTCTTTTCCTACCTAGTGATTCAGCTTTGAGATACTTGAACCAGGACAAAAGCACAGTGTGCTCTTGTGATCTGAAGTGCTTTTTCCGCATTTTCAAAGTTCTAGCATTAACCATTGAAGAATGAAACTACAGGCGTTTTCAGTGAAATTCGCCTAATCAGGGTAAACATCCAAGAGACTGTAAACAAAAACACCCTTGATGGTGGGATGACCAAACTTGGGGAGCCTTGAGGGGCACATGAGAGAATAATTTTTCAGAGATTCATTGAAATACACAAAGAAACCTAGTGCCCAGAAGCTAGGAAACATGGAATCATTTCCAGTTCTCTAAAACGCTTTTCTGTGAGTTTGAAACTCTTTTGTTAACTAGTGATTCAGCTTGGAGACACTTGAACCAGGACAGGAGCACAGTGTGCTCTTGTGATCTGAAGGGCTTCTCTGCATTTTCAAAATTCTAGCATTAACCATTGAGGAATTAAACTACAGGCGTTTTCAGTGAAATTCGCCTAATCAGGATAAACATCCAATAGGCTCTAAACACAAAACCCGTGATGGTGGATTGACCAAATTTGTAGAGCCATGGGGGGAACAAGAGAGAATCATTTTGTCAGAGTTTCATTTAAATACACAAAGAAACCTAGTGCACAGAAGCTAAGAAACATGGCGTTATTTCCATTTCTCTAAAAATGCTTTTCTGTGAGTTTTAAACTCTTTTGTTACCTAGTGATTCAGCTTTGAGATACTTGACCAGGACAAAAGCACAGTGTGCTCTTGTGATCAGAAGTGCTTTTCTGAATTTTCAAAGTTCTAGCATTAACCATTGAGGAATTAAACTACAGGCATTTTCAGTGAAATTCGCCTAATCAGGGTAAATATCCAATTGGCTGTAAACAAAAAAACCCTTGATGGTGAATTGACCAAATTTAAGGAAACATGAGGGGCACAAGAGGGAATCATTTTGTCAGAGTTTCATTGAAATACACAGAGAAACCTAGTACCCACAAGCTAAGAAACATGGAATTATTTCCAGTTGGCTAAAACGCTTTTGTGTGAGTTTGAAACTCTTTTGCTACCTAGTGATTCAGCTTTGATATACTTGAACCAGGAGAGAAGCACAGTGTGCTCTTGTGAACTGAAGTGTTGTTCTGCGTTTTTAAAGTTCTAGCATTAACCATTTAAGAATTAAACTCACAGGCGTTTTCAGGCATTTTCTCCTAATCAGGGTAAACATCCAATAGACTGTAAAAAAAACACGCTTAAGGGTGGGATGACCAAACTTGGGGAGCCTTGAGGGGCAAATGAGAGAATCATTTTTTCAGAGTTTCATTGAAATACACAAAGAAACCTAGTGCCCAGAAAGCTAAGGAACATGGAATTATTTCCAGTTCTCTAAAACGCTTTTCTGTGAGTTTGAAACTCTTTTGTTACCTAGTGATTCAGCTTTGAGATACTTGAACCAGGACAGGAGCACAGTGTGCTCTTGTGATCTGAAGTGCTTTTTTGCATTTTCAAAGGTCTAGCATTAACCATTGAGGAATTAAACTACAAGCGTTTTCAGTGAAATTCGCCTAATCAGGGTAAACATCCAATAGGCTCTAAACAAAAAAACCTGTGATGGTGGATTGACCAAATTTGGGGAGCCATGAGGGGCACAAGAGAGAATCATTTTGTCAGAGTTTCATTGAAATACACAAAGAAACCTAGTACCCACAAGCTAAGAAACATGGAATTATTTCCAGTTGGCTAAAACGCTTTTCTGTGAGTTTGAAACTCTTTTGCTACCTAGTGATTCAGCTTTGAGATACTTGAACCAGGACAGAAGCACAATGTGCTCTTGTGAACTAAAGTGTTGTTCTGCGTTTTTAAAGTTCTAGCATTAACCATTTAAGAATTAAACTCACAGGCGTTTTCAGGCATTTTCGCCTAATCAGGGTAAACATCCAATAGACTGTAAACAAAACACCCTTGATGGTGGGATGACCAAACTTGGGGAGCCTTGAAGGGCACATGAGAGAATCATTTTTTCAGAGTTTCATTGAAATACACAAAGAAACCTAGTGCCCAGAAGCTAAAAACATGGAATAATTTCCAGTTCGCTAAAACGCTTTTCTGTGAGTTTGAAACTCTTTTGTTACCTAGTGATTCAGCTTTGAGATACTTGAACCAGGACAGAAGCACAGTGTGCTCTTGTGATCTGAAGTGCTTTTCTGCATTTCCAAAGTTCTAGCATTAACCATTGAGGAATTAAACTACAGGCGTTTTCAGTGAAATTCGCCAAATCAGGGTCAGCATCCTATAGGCTCTAAACAAAGAACCCGTGATGGTGGATTGACCAAATGTGGGGAGCCATGGTGGGCACAGGAGAGAATCATTTTGTCAGAGTTTCATTGAAATACACAAAGAAACCTAGTACCCAGAAGCTAAGAAACATGGAAATATTTCCCGTTGGCCAAAACGCTTTTCTGTGAGTTTAAAAACTCTTTTCCTACCTAGTAATTCAGCTTTGAGATACTTGAACCAGGACAAAAGCACAGTGTGCTCTTGTGATCTGAAGTGCTTTTCTGCATTTTCAAAGGTCTAGCATTAACCATTGAGGAATTAAACTCACAGGCGTTTTCAGGTATTTTCGCCTAATCAGGGTAGACATCCAATAGACTGTAAACATAACACCCTTAAGGGTGGGATGACCAAACTTGGGGAGCCTTGAGGGGCAAATGAGAGTGAATCATTTTTTCAGAGTTTCATTGAAATACACAAAGAAACCTAGTGCCCAGAAGCTAAGAAACATGGAATTATTTCCAGTTGGCTAAAACGCTTTTCTGTGAGTTTGAAACTCTTTTGCTACCTAGTGATTCAGCTTTGAGATACTTGAACCAGGACAGAAGCACAATGTGCTCTTGTGAA
>JAKELJ010000026.1:314047-330715 GCA_025594165.1 Tamias sibiricus | reverse complement strand
AATTTGGTCATCTCACCATCACGGGTTTTTTGTTTAGAGCCTTTTGGATTTTTACCCTGATTAGGCGAATTTCACTGAAAACGCCTGTTAGTTTAAATCCTCAATGGTTAATGCAAGAACTTTAAAAACGCAGAACAACACTTTAGATCACAAGAGCACACTGTGCTTCTATCCTGGTTCAAGTATCTCAAAGCTGAATCACTAGGTAGCAAAAGAGTTTCAAACTCACAGAAAAGCGTTTTAGCCAACTGGAAATAATTCCATGTTTCTTAGCTTGTGGGTACTAGGTTTCTTTGTGTATTTCAATGAAACTCTGACAAAATGATTCTCTCTTGTGCCCCTCATGGCTCCCCAAATGTGGTCAATCCACCATCACGGGTTTTTTTGTTTAGAGCCTATTGGATGTTTACCCTGATTAGGCGAATGTCACTGAAAACGCCTGTAGTTTAATTCTTAATGGTTAATGCTAGAACTTTGAAAATGCAGAAAAGCACTTCAGATCACAAGAGCACACTGTGCTTCTTTCGTGGTTCAAGTATCTCAAAGGTGAATCACTAGGTAGCAAAAGAGTTTCAAACTCACAGAAAAGCGATTTAGCCAACTGGAAATAATTCCATGTTTCTTAGCTTGTGGGTACTAGGTTTCTTTGTGTATTTCAATGAAACTCTGACAAAATGATTCTCTCTTGTGGCCCTCATGGCTCCCCAAATTTGGTCATCTCACCATCACGGGTTTTTTGTTTAGAGCCTATTGGATTTTTTACCCTGATTAGGCGAATTGCACTGAAAACGCCTGTTAGTTTAAATCTTCAATGGTTAATGCTAGAACTTTAAAAACGCAGAACAACACTTTAGATCACAAGAGCACACTGTGCTTTTATCCTGGTTCAAGTATCTCAAAGCTGAATCACTAGGTAGCAAAAGAGTTTCAAACTCACAGAAAAGCGTTTTAGCAACTGGAAATAATTCCATGTTTCTTAGCTTGTGGGTACTAGGTTTCTTTGTGTATTTCAATGAAACTCTGACAAAATGATTCTCTCTTGTGCCCCTCATGGCTCCCCAAATTTGGTCATCCCACCATCTCGGGTTTTTTATTTAGAGTTATTGGATGTTTACCCTGATTAGGCGAATTTCACTGAAAACGCCTGTAGTTTAATTCCTTAATGGTTAATGCTAGAACTTTGAAAATGCAGAAAAGCACTTCAGATCACAAGAGCACACTGTGCTTCTGTCCTGGTTCAAGTATCTCAAAGCTGAATCACTAGGTAGCAAAAGAGTTTCAAACTCACAGAAAAGCGTTTTAGCAAACTGGAAATAATTCCATGTTTCTTAGCTTCTGGGTACTAGGTTTCTTTGTGTATTTCAATGAAACTCTGACAAAATGATTCTCTCTTGTGCCCCTCATGGCTCCCCAAATTTGGTCATCCCACCATCTCGGGTTTTTTTTTTTGTTTAGAGTTATTGGATGTTTACCCTGATTAGGCGAATTTCACTGAAAACGCCTGTAGTTTAATTCCTTAATGGTTAATGCTAGAACTTTGAAAATGCATAAAAGCACTTCATATCACAAGAGCACACTGTGCTTCTGTCCTGGTTCAAGTATCTCAAAGCTGAATCACTAGGTAGCAAAAGAGTTTCAAACTCACCGAAAAGCGATTTAGCCAACTGGAAATAATTCCATGTTTCTTAGCTTGTGGTACTAGGTTTCTTTGTGTATTTCAATGAAACTCTGACAAAATGATTCTCTCAAATGTGGCCCCTCATGGCTCCCCAAATTTGGTCATCCCACCATCACGGGTTTTTTGTTTAGAGTTTATTGGATGTTTACCCTGATTAGGCGAAAATGCCTGAAAACGCCTGTAGTTTAATTCTTAAATGGTTAATGCTAGAACTTTAAAAACGCAGAAAACACTTTAGTTCACAAGAGCACACTGTGCTTCTGTCCTGGTTCAAGTATCTCAAAGCTGAATCACTAGGTAGCAAAAGAGTTTCAAACTCACAGAAAAGCGTTTTAGCAACTGGAAATAATTCCATGTTTCTTAGCTTGTGGGTACTAGGTTTCTTTGTGTATTTCAATGAAACTCTGACAAAATGATTCTCTCTTGTGGCCCCTCATGGCTCCCCAAATTTGGTCAATCCACCATCACGGGTTTTTTTGTTTAGAGCCTATTGGATGTTTACCCTGATTAGGCGAATGTCACTGAAAACGCCTGTAGTTTAATTCTTAATGGTTAATGCTAGAACTTTGAAAATGCAGAAAAGCACTTCAGATCACAAGAGCACACTGTGCTTCTGTCCTGGTTCAAGTATCTCAAAGCTGAATCACTAGGTAGCAAAAGAGTTTCAAACTCACAGAAAAGCGATTTAGCCAACTGGAAATAATTCCATGTTTCTTAGCTTCTGGGTACTAGGTTTCTTTGTGTATTTCAATGAAACTCTGACAAAATGATTCTCTCTTGTGCCCCTCATGGCTCCCCAAATTTGGTCAATCCACCATCACGGGTTTTTTTGTTTAGAGCCTATTGGATGTTTACCCTGATTAGGCGAAAATGCACTGAAAACGCCTGTGAGTTTAATTCTTCAATGGTTAATGCTAGAACTTTAAAAATGCAGAAAAACACTTCAGATCACAAGAGCACACTGTGCTTCTGTCCTGGTTCAAGTATCTCAAAGCTGAATCACTAGGTAGCAAAAGAGTTTCAAACTCACCGAAAAGCGATTTAGCCAACTGGAAATAATTCCATGTTTCTTAGCTTCTGGGTACTAGGTTTCTTTGTGTATTTCAATGAAACTCTGACAAAATGATTCTCTCTTGTGTCCCTAATGGCTCCCCAAATTTGGTCATCCACCATCACGGGTTTTTTGTTTAGAGCCTATTGGATGTTTTACCCTGATTAGGCGAATTTCACTGAAAACGCCTGTTAGTTTAAATCTTCAATGGTTAATGCTAGAACTTTAAAAACGCAGAACAACACTTTAGATCACAAGAGCACACTGTGCTTCTATCCTGGTTCAAGTATCTCAAAGCTGAATCACTAGGTAGCAAAAGAGTTTCAAACTCACAGAAAAGCGTTTTAGCCAACTGGAAATAATTCCATGTTTCTTAGCTTGTGGGTACTAGGTTTCTTTGTGTATTTCAATGAAACTCTGACAAAATGATTCTCTCTTGTGCCCCTCATGGCTCCCCAAATGTGGTCAATCCACCATCACGGGTTTTTTTGTTTAGAGCCTATTGGATGTTTACCCTGATTAGGCGAATGTTCACTGAAAACGCCTGTAGTTTAATTCTAAATGGTTAATGCTAGAACTTTGAAAATGCATAAAAGCACTTCAGATCACAAGAGCACACTGTGCTCCTTCCTGGTTCAAGTATCTCAAAGCTGAATCACTAGGTAGCAAAAGAGTTTCAAACTCACAGAAAAGCGATTTAGCCAACTGGAAAATAATTCCATGTTTCTTAGCTTCTGGGTACTAGGTTTCTTTGTGTATTTCAATGAAACTCTGACAAAATGATTCTCTCTTGTGCCCCTCATGGCTCCCCAAATTTGGTCATCCACCATCACGGGTTTTTTGTTTAGAGCCTATTGGATATTTACCCTGATTAGGCGATTTTCCTGAAAACGCCTGTAGTTTAATTCCTCAATGGTTAATGCTAGAACTTTGAAAATGCATTAAAAGCACTTCAGATCACAAGAGCACACTGTGCTTCTGACCTGGTTCAAGTATCTCAAAGGTGAATCACTAGGTAGCAAAAGAGTTTCAAACTCACAGAAAAGCGATTTAGCCAACTGAAAATAATTCCATGTTTCTTAGCATCTGGGTACTAGGTTTCTTTGTGTATTTCAATGAAACTGTGACAAAATGATTCTCTCTTGTGCCCCTCATGGCTCCCCAAATTTGGTCATCCCACCATCACGGGTTTTTTGTTTAGAGCCTATTGGATGTTTACCCTGATTAGGCGAATTTCACTGAAAACGCCTGTAGTTTAATTCCTCAATGGTTAATGCTAGAACTTTGAAAATGCAGAAAAGCACTTCAGATCACAAGAGCACACTGTGCTTCTGTCCTGGTTCAAGTATCTCAAAGATGAATCACTAGGTAGCAAAAGAGTTTCAAACTCACAGAAAAGCGATTTAGCGAACTGGAAATAATTCCATGTTTCTTAGCTTCTGGGTACTAGGTTTCTTTGTGTATTTCAATGAAACTCTGAAAAAATGATTCTCTCATGTGCCCCTCAAGGCTCCCCAAGTTTGGTCATCCCTCCATCAAGGGTTTTTTTTTTTTTACAGCTCTATTGGATGTTTACCCTGATTAGGCGAAAATGCCTGAAAACGCCTGTGAGTTTAATTCTTAAATGGTTAATGCTAGAACTTTAATAACGCAAAACAACACTTTAGTTCACAAGAGCACACTGTGCTTCTGTCCTGGTTCAAGTATCTCAAAGCTGAATCACTAGGTAGCAAAAGAGTTTCAAACTCACAGAAAAGCGTTTTAGCAACTGGAAATAATTCCATGTTTCTTAGCTTGTGGGTACTAGGTTTCTTTGTGTATTTCAATGAAACTCTGACAAAATGATTCTCTCTTGGGCCCCTCATGGCTTCCAAATGTGGTCAATCCACCATCACGGGTTTTTTTTTTAGAGCCTATTGGATGTTTACCCTGATTAGGCGAATTTCACTGAAAACGCCTGTAGTTTAATTCTTCAATGGTTAATGCTAGAACATTGAAAATGCAGAAAAGCACTTCAGATCACAAGAGCACACTGTGCTTTTGTCCTGGTTCAAGTATCTCAAAGCTGAATCACTAGGTAGCAAAAGAGTTTCAAACTCACCGAAAAGCGATTTAGCCAACTGGAAATAATTCCATGTTTCTTAGCTTCTGGGTACTAGGTTTCTTTGTGTATTTCAATGAAACTCTGACAAAATGATTCTCTCTTGTGCCCTCATGGCTCCCCAAATTTGGTCATCCACCATCACGGGTTTTTTGTTTAGAGCCTATTGGATTTTTACCCTGATTAGGCGAATTGCACTGAAAACGCCTGTTAGTTTAAATCTTCAATGGTTAATGCTAGAACTTTAAAAACGCAGAACAACCCTTTAGATCACAAGAGCACACTGTGCTTTTATCCTGGTTCAAGTATCTCAAAGCTGAATCACTAGGTAGCAAAAGAGTTTCAAACTCACAGAAAAGCGTTTTAGACAACTGGAAATAATTTCATGTTTCTTAGCTTGTGGGTACTAGGTTTCTTTGTGTATTTCAATGAAACTCTGACAAAATGATTCTCTCTTGTGCCCCTCATGGCTCCCCAAATTTGGTCATCCCACCATCTCGGTTTTTTTATTTAGAGTTATTGGATGTTTACCCTGATTAGGCGAATTTCACTGAAAACGCCTGTAGTTTAATTCCTTAATGGTTAAAGCTAGAACTTTGAAAATGCAGAAAAGCACTTCATATCACAAGAGCACACTGTGCTTCTGTCCTGGTTCAAGTATCTCAAAGATGAATCACTAGGTAGCAAAAGAGTTTCAAACTCACCGAAAAGCGATTTAGCCAACTGGAAATAATTCCATGTTTCTTAGCTTCTGGGTACTAGGTTTCTTTGTGTATTTCAATGAAACTCTGACAAAATGATTCTCTCTTGTGTCCCTAATGGCTCCCCAAATTTGGTCATCCACCATCACGGGTTTTTTGTTTAGAGCCTATTGGATTTTTACCCTGATTAGGCGAATTTCACTGAAAATGCCTGTTAGTTTAATCCTTAATGGTTAATGCTAGAACTTTAAAAATGCAGAACAACACTTTAGATCACAAGAGCACACTGTGCTTCTATCCTGGTTCAAGTATCTCAAAGCTGAATCACTAGGTAGCAAAAGAGTTTCAAACTCACAGAAAAGCGTTTTAGCCAACTGGAAATAATTCCATGTTTCTTAGCTTGTGGGTACTAGGTTTCTTTGTGTATTTCAATGAAACTCTGACAAAATGATTCTCTCTTGTGCCCCTCATGGCTCCCCAAATGTGGTCAATCCACCATCACGGGTTTTTTTTTTAGAGCCTATTGGATGTTTACCCTGATTAGGCGAATTTCACTGAAAACGCCTGTTAGTTTAATTCTTCAATGGTTAATGCTAGAACTTTAAAAACGCAGAAAAGCACTTTAGATCACAAGAGCACACTGTGCTTTTATCCTGGTTCAAGTATCTCAAAGCTGAATCACTAGGTAGCAAAAGAGTTTCAAACTCACAGAAAAGCGATTTAGCAACTGGAAATAATTCCATGTTTCTTAGCTTGTGGGTACTAGGTTTCTTTGTGTATTTCAATGAAACTCTGACAAAATGATTCTCTCTTGTGCCCCTCATGGCTCCCCAAATTTGGTCATCCCCACCATCACGGGTTTTTTGTTTAGAGCCTATTGGATGTTTACCCTGATTAGGCGAATTTCACTGAAAACGCCTGTAGTTTAATTCCTCAATGGTTAATGCTAGAACTTTGAAAATGCATAAAAGCACTTCATATCACAAGAGCACACTGTGCTTCTGTCCTGGTTCAAGTATCTCAAAGATGAATCACTAGGTAGCAAAAGAGTTTCAAACTCACAGAAAAGCGTTTTAGCCAACTGGAAATAATTCCATGTTTCTTAGCTTGTGGGTACTAGGTTTCTTTGTGTATTTCAATGAAACTCTGACAAAATGATTCTCTCTTGTGCCCCTCATGGCTCCCCAAATTTGGTCATCCACCATCACGGGTTTTTTGTTTAGAGCCTATTGGATGTTTACCCTGATTAGGCGAATTTCACTGAAAACGCCTGTAGTTTAATTCCTTAATGGTTAATGCTAGAACTTTAAAAATGCAGAAAACACTTCAGATCACAAGAGCACACTGTGCTTCTGTCCTGGTTCAAGTATCTCAAAGCTGAATCACTAGGTAGCAAAAGAGTTTCAAACTCACAGAAAAGCGTTTTAGCCAACTGGAAATAATTCCATGTTTCTTAGCTTGTGGGTACTAGGTTTCTTTGTGTATTTCAATGAAACTCTGACAAAATGATTCTCTCTTGTGCCCCTCATGGCTCCCCAATGTGGTCAATCCACCATCACGGGTTTTTTTTTTGTTTAGAGCCTATTGGATGTTAACCCTGATTAGGCGAATGTCACTGAAAACCCTGTTAGTTTAAATCTTCCATGGTTAATGCTAGAACTTTAAAAACGCAGAACAACCCTTTAGATCACAAGAGCACACTGTGCTTTTATCCTGGTTCAAGTATCTCAAAGCTGAATCACTAGGTAGCAAAAGAGTTTCAAACTCACAGAAAAGCGTTTTAGACAACTGGAAATAATTTCATGTTTCTTAGCTTGTGGGTACTAGGTTTCTTTGTGTATTTCAATGAAACTCTGACAAAATGATTCTCTCTTGTGCCCCTCATGGCTCCCCAAATTTGGTCATCCCACCATCTCGGGTTTTTTATTTAGAGTTATTGGATGTTTACCCTGACTAGGCGAATTTCACTGAAAACGCCTGTAGTTTAATTCCTTAATGGTTAATGCTACAACATTTAAAATGCATAAAAGCACTTCATATCACAAGAGCACACTGTGCTTCTGTCCTGGTTCAAGTATCTCAAAGCTGAATCACTAGGTAGCAAAAGAGTTTCAAACTCACCGAAAAGCGATTTAGCCAACTGGAAATAATTCCATGTTTCTTAGCATCTGGGTACTAGGTTTCTTTGTGTATTTCAATGAAACTCTGACAAAATGATTCTCTCTTGTGCCCCTCATGGCTCCCCAAATTTGGTCATTCCACCATCACGGGTTTTTTGTTTAGAGCCTATTGGATATTTACCCTGATTAGGCGATTTTCCCTGAAAACGCCTGTAGTTTAATTCCTCAATGGTTAATGATAGAACTTTGAAAATGTATTAAAAGCACTTCAGATCACAAGAGCACACTGTGCTCCTGACCTGGTTCAAGTATCTCAAAGGTGAATCACTAGGTAGCAAAAGAGTTTCAAACTCACAGAAAAGCGATTTAGCCAACTGAATATAATTCCATGATTCTTAGCATCTGGGTACTAGGTTTCTTTGTGTATTTCAATGAAACTCTCTGACAAAATGATTCTATCTTGTGGCCCTCATGGCTCCCCAAATTTGGTCATCCCACCATCACGAGTTTTTTGTTTAGAGCCTATTGGATGTTTACCCTGATTAGGCGAATTTCACTGAAAACGCCTGTAGTTTAATTCCTCAATGGTTAGTGCTAGAACTTTGAAAATGCAGAAAAGCACTTCAGATCACAAGAGCACACTGTGCTTCTGTCCTGGTTCAAGCATCTCAAAGATGAATCACTAGGTAGCAAAAGAGTTTCAAACTCACAGAAAAGCATTTTAGCGAACTGGAAATAATTCCATGTTTCTTAGCTTCTGGGCACTAGGTTTATTTGTGTATTTCAATGAAACTCTGAAAAAATGATTCTCTCATGTGCCCCTCAAGACTCCCCAAGTTTGGTCATCCCTCCATCAAGGGTGTTTTGTTTACACTCTATTGGATGTTTACCCTGATTAGGCGAAAATGCCTGAAAACGCCTGTGAGTTTAATTCTTAAATGGTTAATGCTAGAACTTTAATAACGAAAAACAACACTTTAGTTCACAAGAGCACACTGTGCTTCTGTCCTGGTTCAAGTATCTCAAAGCTGAATCACAAGGTAGCAATAGAGTTTCAAACTCATAGAAAAGCGTTTTAGGCAACTGGAAATAATTCCATGTTTCTTGGTTTGTGGGTACTAGGTTTCTTTGTGTATTTCAATGAAACTCTGACAAAATGATTCTTTCTTGGGCCCCTCATGGCATTCCAAATGTGGTCAATCCACCATCACGGGTTTTTTGTTTAGAGCCTATTGGATGTTTACCCTGATTAGGTGAATTTCACTGAAAACGCCTGTAGTTTAATTCTTCAATGGTTAATGCTAGAACATTGAAAATGCAGAAAAGCACTTCAGATCACAAGAGCACACTGTGCTTCTGTCCTGGTTCAAGTATCTCAAAGCTGAATCACTAGGTAGCAAAAGAGTTTCAAACTCACCGAAAAGCGATTTAGCCAACTGGAAATAATTCCATGTTTCTTAGCTTGTGGGTATTAGGTTTCTTTGTATATTTCAATGAAACTCTGACAAAATGATTCTCTCTTGTGCCCCTCATGGCTCCCCAAATGTGGTCAATCCACCATCACGGGTTTTTTTCTTTAGAGCCTATTGGATGTTAACCCTGATTAGGCGAATGTCACTGAAAACCCCTGTTAGTTTAAATCTTCAATGGTTAATGCTAGAACTTTAAAAACGCAGAACAACCCTTTAGATCACAAGAGCACACTGTGCTTTTATCCTGGTTCAAGTATCTCAAAGCTGAATCACTAGGTAGCAAAAGAGTTTCAAACTCACAGAAAAGCGTTTTAGACAACTGGAAATAATTTCATGTTTCTTAGCTTGTGGGTACTAGGTTTCTTTGTGTATTTCAATGAAACTCTGACAAAATGATTCTCTCTTGTGCCCCTCATGGCTCCCCAAATTTGGTCATCCCACCATCTCGGGTTTTTTATTTAGAGTTATTGGATGTTTACCCTGATTAGGCGAATTTCACTGAAAACGCCTGTAGTTTAATTCCTTAATGGTTAAAGCTAGAACTTTGAAAATGCATAAAAGCACTTCATATCACAAGAGCACACTGTGCTTCTGTCCTCGTTCAAGTATCTCAAAGCTGAATCACTAGGTAGCAAAAGAGTTTCAAACTCACCGAAAAGCGATTTAGCCAACTGGAAATAATTCCATGTTTCTTAGCTTCTGGACACTAGGTTTATTTGTGTATTTCAATGAACCTCTGAAAAAATGATTCTCTCAAATGCCCCTCAAGACTCCCCAAGTTTGGTCATCCCTCCATCAAGGGTGTTTTGTTTACAGTTTATTGGATGTTTACCCTGATTAGGCGAAAATGCCTGAAAACGCCTGTGAGTTTAATTCTTAAATGGTTAATGCTAGAATTTAGAAACGCAGAACAACACTTTAGTTCACAAGAGCTCACTGTGCTTCTGTCCTGGTTCAAGTATCTCAAAGCTGAATCACTAGGTAGCAAAAGAGTTTCAAACTCACAGAAAAGCGTTTTAGGCAACTGGAAATAATTCCATGTTTCTTAGCTTGTGGGTACTAGGTTTCTTTGTGTATTTCAATGAAACTGTGACAAAATGATTCTCTCTTGGGCCCCTCATGGCTACCCAAATGTGGTCAATCCACCATCACGGGTTTTTTTGTTTAGAGCCTATTGGATGTTTACCCTGACTAGGCGAATGTCACTGAAAACGCCTGTAGTTTAATTCTTTAATGGTTAATGCTAGAACATTGAAAATCCAGAAAAGCACTTCAGATCACAAGAGCACACTGTGCTTCTGTCCTGGTTCAAGTATCTCAAAGCTGAATCACTAGGTAACAAAAGAGTTTCAAACTCACCGAAAAGCGATTTAGCCAACTGGAAATAATTCCATGTTTCTTAGCTTGTGGGTACTAGGTTTCTTTGTGTATTTCGATGAAACTCTGACAAAATGATTCTCTCTTGTGTCCCTAATGGCTCCCCAAATTTGGTCATCTCACCATCACGGGTTTTTTGTTTAGAGCCTATTGGATTTTTACCCTGATTAGGCGAATTTCACTGAAAACGCCTGTTAGTTTAAATCCTCAATGGTTAATGCTAGAACTTTAAAAACGCAGAACAACACTTTAGATGACAAGAGCGCACTGTGCTTCTATGCTGGTTCAAGTATCTCAAAGCTGAATCACTAGGTAGCAAAAGAGTTTCAAACTCACAGAAAAGCTTTTTAGCAAACTGGAAATAATTCCATGTCTCTTAGCTTGTGGGTACTAGGTTTCTTTGTGTATTTCAATGAAACTGTGACAAAATGATTCTCTCTTGGGCCCCTCATGGCTACCCACATGTGGTCAATCCACCATCACGGGTTTTTTTTTTAGAGCCTATTGGATGTTTACCCTGATTAGGCAAATTTCACTGAAAACGCCTGTAGTTTAATTCATCAATACTTAATGCTAGAACATTGAAAATGCAGAAAAGCACTTCAGATCACAATAGCACACTGTGCTCCTGTCCTGGTTCAAGTATCTCAAAGGTGAATCACTAGGTAGCCAAAGAGTTTCAAACTCACAGAAAAGCGTTTTAGCCAACTGAAAATAATTCCATGTTTCTTAGCTTCTGGGTACTAGGTTTCTTTGTGTATTTCAATGAAACTCTGACAAAATGATTCTCTCTTGTGCCCCTCATGGCTCCCCAAATTTGGTCATTCCACCATCACGGGTTTTTTGTTTAGAGCCTATTGGATGTTTACCCTGATTAGGCGAATTTCCCTGAAAACGCCTGTAGTTTAATTCCTCAATGGTTAATGCTAGACTTTGAAAATGCATTAAAAGCACTTCAGATCACAAGAGCACACTGTGCTCCTGTCCTGGTTCAAGTATCTCAAAGCTGAATCACTAGGTAGCAAAAGAGTTTTCAAACTCACAGAAAAGCGTTTTAGCCAACTGAAATAATTCCATGTTTCTTAGCATCTGGGTACTAGGTTTCTTTGTGTATTTCAATGAAACTCTGACAAAATGATTCTCTCTTGTGGCCCTCATGGATCCCCAAATTTGGTCATCCCACCATCACGAGTTTTTTGTTTAGAGCCTATTCGATGTTTACCCTGATTAGGCGAATTTCACTGAAAACGCCTGTAGTTTAATTCCTCAATGGTTAGTGCTAGAACTTTGAAAATGCAGAAAAGCACTTCAGATCACAAGAGCACACTGTGCTTCTGTCCTGGTTCAAGCATCTCAAAGATGAATCACTAGGTAGCAAAAGAGTTTCAAACTCACAGAAAAGCATTTTAGCGAACTGGAAATAATTCCATGTTTCTTAGCTTCTGGGCACTAGGTTTATTTGTGTATTTCAATGAAACTCTGAAAAAATGATTCTCTCATGTGCCCCTCAAGACTCCCCAAGTTTGGTCATCCCTCCATCAAGGGTGTTTTTTTTTACACTCTATTGGATGTTTACCCTGATTAGGCGAAAATGCCTGAAAACGCCTGTGAGTTTAATTCTTAAATGGTTAATGCTAGAACTTTAATAACGCAAAACAACACTTTAGTTCACAAGAGCACACTGTGCTTCTGTCCTGGTTCAAGTATCTCAAAGCTGAATCACAAGGTAGCAATAGAGTTTCAAACTCATAGAAAAGCGTTTTAGGCAACTGGAAATAATTCCATGTTTCTTAGCTTGTGGGTACTAGGTTTCTTTGTGTATTTCAATGAAACTCTGACAAAATGATTCTCTTCTTGGGCCCCTCATGGCGTTCCAAATGTGGTCAATCCACCATCACGGGTTTTTTCTTTAGAGCCTATTGGATGTTTACCCTGATTAGGTGAATTTCACTGAAAACGCCTGTAGTTTAATTCTTCAATGGTTAATGCTAGAACATTGAAAATGCAGAAAAGCACTTCAGATCACAAGAGCACACTGTGCTTTGTCCTGGTTCAAGTATCTCAAAGCTGAATCACTAGGTAGCAAAAGAGTTTCAAACTCACCGAAAAGCGATTTAGCCAACTGGAAATAATTCCATGTTTCTTAGCTTCTGGGTACTAGGTTTCTTTGTGTATTTCAATGAAACTCTGACAAAATGATTCTCTCTTGTGCCCCTCATGGCTCCCCAAATTTGGTCATCCACCATCACGGGTTTTTTGTTTAGAGCCTATTGGATGTTTACCCTGATTAGGCGAATTGCACTGAAAACGCCTGTTAGTTTAAATCTTCAATGGTTAATGCTAGAACTTTAAAAACGCAGAACAACACTTTAGATTCACAAGAGCACACTGTGCTTCTGTCCTGGTTCAAGTATCTCAAAGCTGAATCACTAGGTAGCAAAAGAGTTTCAAACTCACAGAAAAGCGTTTTAGCCAACTGGAAATAATTCCATGTTTCTTAGCTTGTGGGTACTAGGTTTCTTTGTGTATTTCAATGAAACTCTGACAAAATGATTCTCTCTTGTGCCCCTCATGGCTCCCCAAATTTGGTCATCCACCATCACGGGTTTTTTGTTTAGAGCCTATTGGATGTTTACCCTGATTAGGCGAATTTCACTGAAAACGCCTGTAGTTTAATTCCTCAATGGTTAATGCTAGAACTTTGAAAATGCAAAAAAGCACTTCAGATCACAAGAGCACACTGTGCTTCTGTCCTGGTTCAAGTATCTCAAAGCTGAATCACTAGGTAGCAAAAGAGTTTCAAACTCACAGAAAAGCGTTTTAGCCAACTGGAAATAATTCCATGTTTCTTAGCTTCTGGGCACTAGGTTTCTTTGTGTATTTCAATGAAACTCTGAAAAAATGATTCTCTCAAATGCCCCTCAAGACTCCCCAAGTTTGGTCATCCCTCCATCAAGGGTGTTTTGTTTACAGTTTATTGGATGTTTACCCTGATTAGGCGAAAATGCCTGAAAACGCCTGTGAGTTTAATTCTTAAATGGTTAATGCTAGAATTTAGAAACGCAGAACAACACTTTAGTTCACAAGAGCACACTGTGCTTCTGTCCTGGTTCAAGTATCTCAAAGCTGAATCACTAGGTAGCAAAAGAGTTTCAAACTCACAGAAAAGCGTTTTAGGCAACTGGAAATAATTCCATGTTTCTTAGCTTGTGGGTACTAGGTTTCTTTGTGTATTTCAATGAAACTGTGACAAAATGATTCTCTCTTGGGCCCCTCATGGCTACCCAAATGTGGTCAATCCACCATCACGGGTTTTTTTGTTTAGAGCCTATTGGATGTTTACCCTGACTAGGCGAATGTCACTGAAAACGCCTGTAGTTTAATTCTTTAATGGTTAATGCTAGAACATTGAAAATCCAGAAAAGCACTTCAGATCACAAGAGCACACTGTGCTTCTGTCCTGGTTCAAGTATCTCAAAGCTGAATCACTAGGTAACAAAAGAGTTTCAAACTCACCGAAAAGCGATTTAGCCAACTGGAAATAATTCCATGTTTCTTAGCTTGTGGGTACTAGGTTTCTTTGTGTATTTCGATGAAACTCTGACAAAATGATTCTCTCTTGTGTCCCTAATGGCTCCCCAAATTTGGTCATCCACCATCACGGGTTTTTTGTTTAGAGCCTATTGGATGTTTACCCTGATTAGGCGAATTTCACTGAAAACGCCTGTTAGTTTAAATCCTCAATGGTTAATGCTAGAACTTTAAAAACGCAGAACAACACTTTAGATCACAAGAGCACACTGTGCTTCTATCCTGGTTCAAGTATCTCAAAGCTGAATCACTAGGTAGCAAAAGAGTTTCAAACTCACAGAAAAGCGTTTTTAGCAAACTGGAAATAATTCCATGTTTCTTAGCTTGTGGGTACTAGGTTTCTTTGTGTATTTCAATGAAACTCTGACAAAATGATTCTCTCTTGTGCCCCTCATGGCTCCCCAAATTTGGTCAATCCCACCATCACGGGTTTTTTATTTAGAGCCTATTGGATGTTTACCCTGATTAGGCGAATTTCACTGAAAACGCCTGTAGTTTAATTCATCAATGGTTAATGCTAGAACATTGAAAATGCAGAAAAACACTTCAGATCACAAGAGCACACTGTGCTTCTGTCCTGGTTCAAGTATCTCAAAGCTGAATCACTAGGTAGCAAAAGAGTTTCAAACTCACAGAAAAGCGATTTAGCCAACTGAAATAATTCCATGTTTCTTAGCATCTGGGTACTAGGTTTCTTTGTGTATTTCAATGAAACTCTGACAAAATGATTCTCTCTTGTGCCCCTCATGGCTCCCCAAATTTGGTCATTCCACCATCACGGGTTTTTTGTTTAGAGCCTATTGGATGTTTACCCTGATTAGGCGAATTTCCTGAAAACGCCTGTAGTTTAATTCCTCAATGGTTAATGCTAGAACTTTGAAAATGTAGAAAAGCACTTCAGATCACAAGAGCACACTGTGCTTCTGACCTGGTTCAAGTATCTCAAAGCTGAATCACTAGGTAGCAAAAGAGTTTCAAACTCACAGAAAAGCGTTTAGCCAACTGGAAATAATTCCATGTTTCTTAGCATCTGGGGTACTAGGTTTCTTTGTGTATTTCAATGAAACTCTGACAAAATGATTCTCTCTTGTGGCCCTCATGGCTCCCCAAATTTGGTCATCCCACCATCACGAGTTTTTTGTTTAGAGCCTATTCGATGTTTACCCTGATTAGGCGAATTTCACTGAAAACGCCTGTAGTTTAATTCCTCAATGGTTAGTGCTAGAACTTTGAAAATGCAGAAAAGCACTTCAGATCACAAGAGCACACTGTGCTTCTGTCCTGGTTCAAGCATCTCAAAGATGAATCACTAGGTAGCAAAAGAGTTTCAAACTCACAGAAAAGCATTTTAGCGAACTGGAAATAATTCCATGTTTCTTAGCTTCTGGGCACTAGGTTTATTTGTGTATTTCAATGAAACTCTGAAAAAATGATTCTCTCATGTGCCCCTCAAGACTCCCCAAGTTTGGTCATCCCTCCATCAAGGGTGTTTTTTTTACACTCTATTGGATGTTTACCCTGATTAGGCGAAAATGCCTGAAAACGCCTGTGAGTTTAATTCTTAAATGGTAATGCTAGAACTTTAATAACGCAAAACAACACTTTAGTTCACAAGAGCACACTGTGCTTCTGTCCTGGTTCAAGTATCTCAAAGCTGAATCACAAGGTAGCAATAGAGTTTCAAACTCATAGAAAAGCGTTTTAGGCAACTGGAAATAATTCCATGTTTCTTAGCTTGTGGGTACTAGGTTTCTTTGTGTATTTCAATGAAACTCTGACAAAATGATTCTTTCTTGGGCCCCTCATGGCGTTCCAAATGTGGTCAATCCACCATCACGGGTTTTTTCTTTAGAGCCTATTGGATGTTTACCCTGATTAGGTGAATTTCACTGAAAACGCCTGTAGTTTAATTCTTCAATGGTTAATGCTAGAACATTGAAAATGCAGAAAAGCACTTCAGATCACAAGAGCACACTGTGCTTTTGTCCTGGTTCAAGTATCTCAAAGCTGAATCACTAGGTAGCAAAAGAGTTTCAAACTCACCGAAAAGCGATTTAGCCAACTGGAAATAATTCCATGTTTCTTAGCTTCTGGGTACTAGGTTTCTTTGTGTATTTCAATGAAACTCTGACAAAATGATTCTCTCTTGTGTCCCTAATGGCTCCCCAAATTTGGTCATCTCACCATCACGGGTTTTTTGTTTAGAGCCTATTGGATTTTTACCCTGATTAGGCGAATTGCACTGAAAACGCCTGTTAGTTTAAATCTTCAATGGTTAATGCTAGAACTTTAAAAACGCAGAACAACACTTTAGATTTCACAAGAGCACACTGTGCTTCTGTCCTGGTTCAAGTATCTCAAAGCTGAATCACTAGGTAGCAAAAGAGTTTCAAACTCACAGAAAAGCGTTTTAGCAACTGGAAATAATTCCATGTTTCTTAGCTTGTGGGTACTAGGTTTCTTTGTGTATTTCAATGAAACTCTGACAAAATGATTCTCTCTTGTGCCCCTCATGGCTCCCCAAATTTGGTCAATCCACCATCACGGGTTTTTTGTTTAGAGCCTATTGGATGTTTA
>JAKELJ010000026.1:288594-313947 GCA_025594165.1 Tamias sibiricus | reverse complement strand
TTGAAAATGCATAAAAGCACTTCATATCACAAGAGCACACTGTGCTTCTGTCCTGGTTCAAGTATCTCAAAGCTGAAACACTAGGTAGCAAAAGAGTTTCAAACTCACAGAAAAGCGTTTTAGACAACTGGAAATAATTTCATGTTTCTTAGCTTGTGTGGTACTAGGTTATCTTTGTGTATTTCAATGAAACTCTGACAAAAAGATTCTCTCTAGTGCCCCTCATGGCTCCCCAAATTTGGTCATCCCACCATCTCGGGTTTTTTTGTTTAGAGTTATTGGATGTTTACCCTGATTAGGCGAATTTCACTGAAAACGCCTGTGAGTTTAATTCCTTAATGGTTAAAGCTAGAACTTTGAAAATGCATAAAAGCACTTCATATAACACAAGAGCACACTGTGCTTCTGTCCTCGTTCAAGTATCTCAAAGCTGAATCACTAGGTAGCAAAAGAGTTTCAAACTCACCGAAAAGCGATTTAGCCAACTGGAAATAATTCCATGTTTCTTAGCTTCTGGACACTAGGTTTTTTGTGTATTTCAATGAACCTCTGAAAAAATGATTCTCTCAAATGCCCCTCAAGACTCCCCAAGTTTGGTCATCCCTCCATCAAGGGTGTTTTGTTTACAGTTTTTGGATGTTTACCCTGATTAGGCGAAAATCACCTGAAAACGCCTGTGGAGTTTAATTCTTAAATGGTTAATGCTAGAATTTAAAACGCAGAACAACACTTTAGTTCACAAGAGCTCACTGTGCTTTCTGTCCTGGTTCAAGTATCTCAAAGCTGAATCACTAGGTAGCAAAAGAGTTTCAAACTCACAGAAAAGCGTTTTAGGCAACTGGAAATAATTTGTATGTTTTTTAGCTTGTGGGTACTAGGTTTCTTTGTGTATTTCAATGAAACTGTGACAAAATGATTCTCTCTTGGGCCCCTCATGGCTACCCCAAATGTGGTCAATCCACACCATCACGGGTTTTTTTGTTTAGAGCCTATTGGATGTTTACCCTGACTAGGCGAATGTCACTGAAAACGCCTGTAGTTTAATTCTTTAAAATGGTTAATGCTAGAACATTGAAAATGCAGAAAAGCACTTCAGATCACAAGAGCACACTGTGCTTCTGTCCTGGTTCAAGTATCTCAAAGGCTGAATCACTAGGTAACAAAAGAGTTTCAAACTCACAGAAAAGCGATTTAGCCAACTGGAAATAATTCCATGTTTCTTAGCTTGTGGTACTAGGTTTCTTTGTGTATTTCGATGAAACTCTGAAAAAATGATTCTCTCTTGTGTCCCTAATGGCTCCCCAAATTTGGTCATCTCACCATCACGGGTTTTTTGTTTAGAGCCTATTGGATTTTTACCCTGATTAGGCGAATTTCACTGAAAACGCCTGTTAGTTTAAATCCTCAATGGTTAATGCTAGAACTTTAAAAACGCAGAACAACACTTTAGATCACAAGAGCACACTGTGCTTCTATCCTGGTTCAAGTATCTCAAAGCTGAATCACTAGGTAGCAAAAGAGTTTCAAACTCACAGAAAAGCTTTTTAGCAAACTGGAAATAATTCCATGTCTTAGCTTGTGGGTACTAGGTTTCTTTGTGTATTTCAATGAAACTGTGACAAAATGATTCTCTCTTGGGGCCCTCATGGCTACCCCACATGTGGTCAATCCACCATCACGGGTTTTTTTTTTAGAGCCTATTGGATGTTTACCCTGATTAGGCAAATTTCACTGAAAACGCCTGTAGTTTAAAATTCATCAATACTTAATGCTAGAACATTGAAAATGCAGAAAAGCACTTCAGATCACAAGAGCACACTGTGCTTCTGTCCTGGTTCAAGTATCTCAAAGGTGAAACACTATGTAGCAAAAGAGTTTCAAACTCACAGAAAAGCGATTTAGCCAACTGGAAATAAATTCCATGTTTCTTAGCTTCTGGGTACTAGGTAATTTTGTGTATTTCAATGAAACTCTGACAAAAAGATTCTCTCCTGTGCCCCTCATGGCTCCCCAAAATTTGGTCATCCCACCATCACGGGTTTTTTTTTTGTTTAGAGCCTATTGGATGTTTACCCTGATTAGGCGAAAATGCCTGAAAACGCCTGTGAGTTTAATTCTTAAATGGTTAATGCTAGAACTTTGAAAAACGCAGAATAACACTTTAGTTCACAAGAGCACACTGTGCTTCTGTCCTGGTTCAAGTATCTCAAAGCTGAATCACTAGGTAGCAAAAGAGTTTCAAACTCACCGAAAAGCGATTTAGCCAACTGGAAATAATTCCATGTTTCTTAGCTTCTGGGTACTAGGTTCTTTGTGTATATTTCAATGAAACTCTGACAAAAATGATTCTCTCTTGTGTCCCCTCATGGCTCCCCAAATTTGGTCATCTCACCATCACGGGTTTTTTTGTTTAGAGCCTATTGGATGTTTACCCTGATTAGGCGAATTTCACTGAAAACGCCTGTTAGTTTAAATCCTCAATGGTTAATGCTAGAACTTTAAAAACGCAGAACAACACTTTAGATCACAAGAGCACACTGTGCTTCTATCCTGGTTCAAGTATCTCAAAGCTGAATCACTAGGTAGCAAAAGAGTTTCAAACTCACAGAAAAGCGTTTTAGCCAACTGGAAATAATTCCATGTTTCTTAGCTTGTGGGTACTAGGTTTCTTTGTGTATTTCAATGAACACTCTGACAAAATGATTCTCTCTTGTGTCCCCTCATGGCTCCCCAAATGTTGGTCATCTCACCATCACGGTATTTTGTTTAGAGCCTTTTGGATTTTTAACCCTGATTAGGCGAATTTCACTGAAAACGCCTGTTTAGTTTAATCCTCAAATGGTTAATGCTAGAACTTTATAAAAACGCAGAACAGCACTTTTAGATCACAAGAGCACACTGTGCTTCTATCCTGGTTCAAGTATCTCAAAGCTGAAATCACTAGGTAGCAAAAGAGTTTCAAACTCACAGAAAAGCGTTTTAGCCAACTGGAAATAATTCCATGTTTCTTAGCTTGTGGGTACTAGGTTTCTTTGTAATATTTCAATGAAACTCTGACAAAATGATTCTCTCTTGTGCCCCTCATGGCTCCCCAAATGTGGTCAATCCACCATCACGGGTTTTTTTGTTTAGAGCCTATTGGATGTTTACCCTGATTAGGCGAATG
This sequence comes from Tamias sibiricus, assembly GCA_025594165.1. Lineage (NCBI taxonomy): Eukaryota > Metazoa > Chordata > Mammalia > Rodentia > Sciuridae > Tamias > Tamias sibiricus. The sequence goes on along the minus strand of JAKELJ010000026.1, from coordinate 310,781 downwards.
TCACTGAAAACGCCTGTAGTTTAATTACTAAATGGTTAATTCTAGAACTTTGAAAATGCATAAAAGCACTTCAGATCACAATAGCACACTGTGCTCCTTTCGTGGTTCAAGTATCTCAAAGGTGAATCACTAGGTAGCAAAAGAGTTTCAAACTCACAGAAAAGCGATTTAGCCAACTGAAAATAATTCCATGTTTCTTAGCATCTGGGTACTAGGTTTCTTTGTGTATTTCAATGAAACTCTGACAAAATGATTCTCTCTTGTGGCCCTCATGGCTCCCCAAATTTGGTCATCTCACCATCACGGGTTTTTTGTTTAGAGCCTATTGGATTTTTACCCTGATTAGGCGAATTGCACTGAAAACGCCTGTTAGTTTAAATCTTCAATGGTTAATGCTAGAACTTTAAAAACGCAGAAAACAACCCTTTAGATCACAAGAGCACACTGTGCTTTTATCCTGGTTCAAGTATCTCAAAGCTGAATCACTAGGTAGCAAAAGAGTTTCAAACTCACAGAAAAGCGTTTAGACAACTGGAAATAATTTCATGTTTCTTAGCTTGTGGGTACTAGGTTTCTTTGTGTATTTCAATGAAACTCTGACAAAATGATTCTCTCTTGTGCCCCTCATGGCTCCCCAAATTTGGTCATCCCACCATCTCGGGTTTTTTTATTTAGAGTTATTGGATGTTTACCCTGATTAGGCGAATTTCACTGAAAACGCCTGTAGTTTAATTCCTTAATGGGTAAAGCTAGAACTTTGAAAATGCATAAAAGCACTTCATATCACAAGAGCACACTGTGCTTCTGTCCTGGTTCAAGTATCTCAAAGCTGAATCACTAGGTAGCAAAAGAGTTTCAAACTCACAGAAAAGCGTTTTAGACAACTGGAAATAATTTCATGTTTCTTAGCTTGTGGGTACTAGGTTTCTTTGTGTATTTCAATGAAACTCTGACAAAATGATTCTCTCTTGTGCCCTCATGGCTCCCCAAATTTGGTCATCCCACCATCTCGGGTTTTTTATTTAGAGTTATTGGATGTTTACCCTGATTAGGCGAATTTTCACTGAAAACGCCTGTAGTTTAATTCCTTAATGGTTAAAGCTAGAACTTTGAAAATGCATAAAAGCACTTCATATCACAAGAGCACACTGTGCTTCTGTCCTGTTTCAAGTATCTCAAAGCTGAATCACTAGGTAGCAAAAGAGTTTCAAACTCACCGAAAAGCGATTTAGCCAACTGGAAATAATTCCATGTTTCTTAGCTTCTGGACACTAGGTTTATTTGTGTATTTCAATGAACCTCTGAAAAAATGATTCTCTCAAATGCCCCTCAAGACTCCCCAAGTTTGGTCATCCCTCCATCAAGGGTGTTTTGTTTACAGTTTATTGGATGTTTACCCTGATTAGGCGAAAAATGCCTGAAAACGCCTGTGAGTATAATTCTTAAATGGTTAATGCTAGAATTTAGAAACGCAGAACAACACTTTAGTTCACAAGAGCTCACAGTGCTTCTGTCCTGGTTCAAGTATCTCAAAGCTGAATCACTAGGTAGCAAAAGAGTTTCAAACTCACAGAAAAGCGTTTTAGGCAACTGGAAATAATTCCATGTTTCTTAGCTTGTGGGTACTAGGTTTCTTTGTGTATTTCAATGAAACTGTGACAAAATGATTCTCTCTTGGGCCCCTCATGGCTACCCAAATGTGGTCAATCCACCATCACGGGTTTTTTTGTTTAGAGCCTATTGGATGTTTACCCTGACTAGGCGAATGTCACTGAAAACGCCTGTAGTTTAATTCTTTAATGGTTAATGCTAGAACATTGAAAATGCAGAAAAGCACTTCAGATCACAAGAGCACACTGTGCTTCTGTCCTGGTTCAAGTATCTCAAAGCTGAATCACTAGGTAACAAAAGAGTTTCAAACTCACCGAAAAGCGATTTAGCCAACTGGAAATAATTCCATGTTTCTTAGCTTGTGGGTACTAGGTTTCTTTGTGTATTTCGATGAAACTCTGACAAAATGATTCTCTCTTGTGTCCCTAATGGCTCCCCAAATTTGGTCATCTCACCATCACGGGTTTTTTTGTTTAGAGCCTATTGGATTTTTACCCTGATTAGGCGAATTTCACTGAAAACGCCTGTTAGTTTAAATCCTCAATGGTTAATGCTAGAACTTTAAAAACGCAGAACAACACTTTAGATCACAAGAGCACACTGTGCTTCTATCCTGGTTCAAGTATCTCAAAGCTGAATCACTAGGTAGCAAAAGAGTTTCAAACTCACAGAAAAGATTTTTAGCAAACTGGAAATAATTTCCATGTCTCTTAGCTTGTGGGTACTAGGTTTCTTTGTGTATTTCAATGAAACTGTGACAAAATGATTCTCTCTTGGGGCCCTCATGGCTACCCACATGTGGTCAATCCACCATCACGGGTTTTTTATTTAGAGCCTATTGGATGTTTACCCTGATTAGGCAAATTTCACTGAAAACGCCTGTAGTTTAATTCATCAATACTTAATGCTAGAACATTGAAAATGCAGAAAAGCACTTCAGATCACAAGAGCACACTGTGCTTCTGTCCTGGTTCAAGTATCTCAAAGGTGAAACACTAGGTAGCAAAAGAGTTTCAAACTCACAGAAAAGCGATTTAGCCAACTGGAAATAATTCCATGTTTCTTAGCTTCTAGGTACTAGGGTAATTTGTGTATTTCAATGAAACTCTGACAAAAAGATTCTCTCCTGTGCCCCTCATGGCTCCCCAAATTTGGTCATCCCACCATCACGGGTTTTTTGTTTAGAGCCTATTGGATGTTTACCCTGATTAGGCGAAAATGCCTGAAAACGCCTGTGAGTTTAATTCTTAAATGGTTAATGCTAGAACTTTAAAAACGCAGAATAACACTTTAGTTCACAAGAGCACACTGTGCTTCTGTCCTGGTTCAAGTATCTCAAAGCTGAATCACTAGGTAGCAAAAGAGTTTCAAACTCACCGAAAAGCGATTTAGCCAACTGGAAATAATTCCATGTTTCTTAGCTTCTGGGTACTAGGTTTCTTTGTGTATATCAATGAAACTCTGACAAAATGATTCTCTCTTGTGTCCCTAATGGCTCCCCAAATTTGGTCATCTCACCATCACGGGTTTTTTGTTTAGAGCCTTTTGGATTTTTACCCTGATTAGGCGAATTTCACTGAAAACGCCTGTTAGTTTTAAATCCTCAATGGTTAATGCTAGAACTTAAAAACGCAGAACAACACTTTAGATCACAAGAGCACACTGTGCTTCTATCCTGGTTCAAGTATCTCAAAGCTGAATCACTAGGTAGCAAAAGAGTTTCAAACTCACAGAAAAGCGTTTAGCCAACTGGAAATAATTCCATGTTTCTTAGCTTGTGGGTACTAGGTTTCTTTGTATATTTCAATGAAACTCTGACAAAATGATTCTCTCTTGTGCCCCTCATGGCTCCCCAAATGTGGTCAATCCACCATCACGGGTTTTTTGTTTAGAGCCTATTGGATGTTTACCCTGATTTAGGCGAATGTCACTGAAAACGCCTGTAGTTTAATTACTAAATGGTTAATTCTAGAACTTTGAAAATGCATAAAAGCACTTCAGATCACAATAGCACACTGTGCTCCTTTCGTGGTTCAAGTATCTCAAAGGTGAATCACTAGGTAGCAAAAGAGTTTCAAACTCACAGAAAAGCGATTTAGCCAACTGAAAATAATTCCATGTTTCTTAGCATCTGGGTACTAGGTTTCTTTGTGTATTTCAATGAAACTCTGACAAAATGATTCTCTCTTGTGGCCCTCATGGCTCCCCCAAATTTGGTCATCTCACCATCACGGGTTTTTTGTTTAGAGCCTATTGGATTTTTACCCTGATTAGGCGAATTGCACTGAAAACGCCTGTTAGTTTAAATCTTCAATGGTTAATGCTAGAACTTTAAAAACGCAGAACAACCCTTTAGATCACAAGAGCACACTGTGCTTTTATCCTGGTTCAAGTATCTCAAAGCTGAATCACTAGGTAGCAAAAGAGTTTCAAACTCACAGAAAAGTGTTTTAGACAACTGGAAATAATTTCATGTTTCTTAGCTTGTGGGTACTAGGTTTCTTTGTGTATTTCAATGAAACTCTGACAAAATGATTCTCTCTTGTGCCCCTCATGGCTCCCCAAATTTGGTCATCCCACCATCTCGGGTTTTTTATTTAGAGTTATTGGATGTTTACCCTGATTAGGCGAATTTCACTGAAAACGCCTGTAGTTTAATTCCTTAATGGGTAAAGCTAGAACTTTGAAAATGCATAAAAGCACTTCATATCACAAGAGCACACTGTGCTTCTGTCCTGGTTCAAGTATCTCAAAGCTGAATCACTAGGTAGCAAAAGAGTTTCAAACTCACAGAAAAGCGATTTAGCAAACTGGAAATAATTCCATGTTTCTTAGCTTGTGGGTACTAGGTTTCTTTGTGTATTTCAATGAAACTCTGACAAAATGATTCTCTCATGTTGGCCCTAATGGCTCCCCAAATTTGGTCAATCCACCATCAACGGGTTTTTTTTTACAGAGCCTATTGGATGTTTACCCTGATTAGGCAAATTTCACTGAAAACGCCTGTAGTTTAATTCATAATGGTTAATGCTAGAACATTTAAAAATGCAGAACAAGCACTTTAGATCACAAAGAGCACACTGTGCTTCTGTCCTGGTTCAAGTATCTCAAAGCTGAATCACTAGGTAGCAAAAGAGTTTCAAACTCACAGAAAAGCGTTTTAGCCAACTGGAAATAATTCCATGTTTCTTAGCTTCTGGGTACTAGGGTTTTGTGTATTTCAATGAAACTCTGACAAAATGATTCTCTCTTGTGCCCCTCATGGCTCCCCAAATTTGGTCAATCCCACCATCACGGGTTTTTTTGTTTAGAGCCTATTGGATGTTTTACCCTGATTAGGCGAAAATGCCTGAAAACGCCTGTGAGTTTAATTCTTAATGGTTAATGCTAGAACTTTAAAAACGCAGAAAAGCACTTTAGATCACAAGAGCACACTGTGCTTCTGTCCTGGTTCAAGTATCTCAAAGCTGAATCACTAGGTAGCAAAAGAGTTTCAAACTCACAGAAAAGCGATTTAGCCAACTGGAAATAATTCCATGTTTCTTAGCTTCTGGGTACTAGGTTTCTTTGTGTATTTCAATGAAACTCTGACAAAATGATTCTCTCTTGTGTCCCTAATGGCTCCCCAAATTTGGTCATCTCACCATCACGGGTTTTTTGTTTAGAGTCTATTGGATTTTTACCCTGATTAGGTGAAATTTCACTGAAAACGCCTGTTAGTTTAAATCCTTAAATGGTTAATGCTAGAACTTTAAAAAAACGCAGAACAACACTTTAGATCACACAAGAGCACACTGTGCTTCTATCCTGGTTCAAGTATCTCAAAGCTGAATCACTAGGTAGCAAAAGAGTTTCAAACTCACAGAAAAGCGTTTAGCCAACTGGAAATAATTCCATGTTTCTTAGCTTGTGGGTACTGGGTTTCTTTGTATATTTCAATGAAACTCTGACAAAATGATTCTCTCTTGTGCCCCTCATGGCTCCCCAAATGTGGTCAATCCACCATCACGGTTTTTTGTTTAGAGCCTATTGGATGTTTACCCTGATTAGGCGAATGTCACTGAAAACGCCTGTAGTTTAATTCCTCAATGGTTAATGCTAGAACTTTGAAAATGCATAAAAGCACTTCAGATCACAAGAGCACACTGTGCTCCTTTCCTGGTTCAAGTATCTCAAAGCTGAATCACTAGGTAGCAAAAGAGTTTCTCAAAAAAAGCGATTTTAGCCAACTGGAAAAGAATTCCAACGTTTCTTATGCTTCTAGGGCTCTAGTTAATCTGTGTATTTCAATGAAACTCTGACTAAGAAGTTGCCCTGTCCAGGCTCCCCAACTTTTGGTCAACCCCCCAGACAGGGTTTTTTGTTGTATGAGCCAATTGGATGTCGTACCCTGATTTAGGCGAAAAAAATGGGAAAAAAAAAAACGCCTGTGCGTATATAATATCTTAAATGGTTAATGCCTTGAACTTTAAAAACGGCAGAATAACACTTTAGTTCACAAGTCACACTGTTTGTTGGGGGTGCTTCCCCCAACAGTCCAGTTGTTCAAGTATCTCAAAAGCTGAAATCACTAGGTAGGGAAAGAGTTTCAAACTCACCGAAAAAGCAATTTAGCCATCGGGATAATCCAGTTTCTTAGCTTCCTGGTACTAGGTATCCCTTTGTATTTAATGAAACTCTGACAAAATGATTCTCTCCTTGTGGCCCTATGGCTCCCAAATGTGGTCATCTCACCATCACGGGTTTTTGTTCAAGCCTATAGAGCCTGATTGGATTTTACCCTGATTCATAGCAATGGTTAATGCGAATAGCTGGCACTGAAAACGCCTGTTAGGTTTAAATCTTCAATGGTCTAATGCTAAGTAAAAACTTTAAAAACGCATTATTCCAACAACCCTTTAGATCACAAGAGCACACTGTGCTTTCAGCCCCCCCGGTCATTGGATGTTTACCCTGGTTGCAAGCCTATCTACAATCGCTGAATCACTAGAGTAGCAAACGAGTTTCAAAACTCACAGAAAAGCGTTTATAGGCACAGGAAATATTCCGTGTATCTGAAGCTTGTGGGTACTAGGTTTTTTGTAATTTCAATGAAACTCTGAACAAAATGATTCTCCTCTTGTGCCTCGATGGCTCCACAATCCACCATCACGGGTTTTTTGTGTTAGAGCCTTATTGGTATGTTTACCCTGATTAGGCGGAAGTTCACTGAAACCGCCTTGTAGTTATATGTTACTCAATTTAATTAAAATGCATAAAAAAGCACTTTCGAGAAACACAACACACTGTGCTCCCTGTTCATGGGGTTAAAGTATCTCAAGGTGAAATCACTAGGGTATTTTCAAACTCTCAGAAAAAGCGTTTTAGAGAACTGGAAATAAATTCCATGTTTCTTAGCTTCTGGGTACTAGGTTTCTTTGTGTATTTCAATGAAACTCTGAAAAAATGATTCTCTCATTTGCCCCTAAAGGCTCCCCAAGTTTCTCCATCCACCCTTAAGGGTGTTATGTTTACAGTCTATTGGATGTCTACCCTGATTAGGCGAAAATACCTGAAAACGCCTGTGAGTTTAATTCTTAAATGGTTAATGCTAGAACTTTAAAAACGCAGAACAACACTTTAGTTTACAAGAGCACACTGTGCTTCTGTCCTGGTTCAAGTATCTCAAAGCTGAATCACTAGGTAGCAAAAGAGTTTTAAAACTCACAGAAAAGCGTTTTAGCCAACTGGAAATAATTCCATGTTTCTTAGCTTGTGGGTACTAGGTTTCCTTTGTGTATTTCAATGAAACTCTGACAAAATGATTCTCTCTTGTGCCCCTCATGGCTCCCCACATTTGGTCAATCCACCATCACGGGTTTTTTTGTTTAGAGCCTATTGGATGCTTTACCCTGATTAGGCGAATTTCACTGAAAACGCCTGTAGTTTAATTCCTCAATGGTTAATGCTAGAACCTTTGAAAATGCAGAAAAGCACTTCAGATCACAAGAGCACACTGTGCTTCTGTCCTGTCCAGTTCAAGTATCTCAAAGCTGAAATTCACTAGGTAAATAAGAGTTTCAAACTCACAGAAAAGCGTTTTAGCCAACTGGAAATAATTCCATGTTTCTTAGCTTCTGGGTACTAGGTTTCCTTTGTGTATTTCAATGAAACTCTGACAAAATGATTCTCTCTCCTGTGCCCCTCATGGCTCCCCAAATTTGGTCATCCCACCATCACGGGTTTTTTGTTTAGAGCCTATTGGATGTTTACCCTGATTAGGCGAAAATGCCTGAAAACGCCTGTGAGTTTAATTCCTAAATGGTTAATGCTAGAACTTTGGAAAACGCAGAAAAGCACTTTAGTCACAAGAGCACACTGTGCTTCTGTCCTGGTTCAAGTATCTCAAAGCTGAATCACTAGGTAACAAAAGAGTTTCAAACTCACAGAAAAGCGTTTTAGCCAACTGGAAATAATTCCATGTTTCTTAGCTTCTGGGTACTAGGTTTCTTTGTGTATTTCAATGAAACTCTGACAAAATGATTCTCTCTTGTGCCCCTCATGGCTCCCCAAATTTGGTCAATCCACCATCACGGGTTTTTTTGTTTAGAGCCTATTGGATGTTTACCCTGATTAGGCGAATTTCACTGAAAACGCCTGTTAGTTTAATTCCTCAATGGTTAATGCTAGAACTTTGAAAAACGCAGAAAAGCACTTTAGATCACAAGAGCACACTGTGCTTCTTGTCCTGGTTCAAGTATCTCAAAGCTGAATCACTAGGTAGCAAAAGAGTTTCAAACTCACAGAAAAGCGTTTTAGCCAACTGGAAATAATTCCATGTTTCTTAGCTTCTGGGCACTAGGTTTCTTTGTGTATTTCAATGAAACTCTGACAAAATGATTCTCTCTTGTGCCCCTCATGGCTCCCCAAGTTTGGTCATCCACCATCACGGTGTTTTTTGTTTAGAGCCTATTGGATGTTTACCCTGATTAGGCGAATTCACTGAAAACGCCTGTAGTTTAATTCTTAAATGGTTAATGCTAGAACTTTAAAAACGCAGAAAACACTTCAGATCACAAGAGCACACTGTGCTTCTGTCCTGGTTCAAGTATCTCAAAGCTGAATCACTAGGTAGCAAAAGAGTTTCAAACTCACAGAAAAGCGTTTTAGCCAACTGGAAATAATTCCATGTTTCTTAGCTTGTGGGTACTAGGTTTCTTTGTGTATTTCAATGAAACTCTGACAAAATGATTCTCTCATGTGCCCCTCATGGCTCCCCAAATTTGGTCATCCCACCATCACGGTTTTTTGTTTAGAGCCTATTGGATGTTTACCCTGATTAGGCGAATTTGCACTGAAAACGCCTGTGTAGTTTAATTCTTCAATGGTTAATGCTAGAACTTTAAAAAACGCAGAAAAACTTTAGATCACAAGAGCACACTGTGCTTCTGTCCTGGTTCAAGTATCTCAAAGCTGAATCACTAGGTAGCAAAAGAGTTTCAAACTCACAGAAAAGCGTTTTAGCCAACTGGAAATAATTCCATGTTTCTTAGCTTGTGGGTACTAGGTTTCTTTGTGTATTTCAATGAAACTCTGACAAAATGATTCTCTCTTGTGCCCCTCATGGCTCCCCAAATTTGGTCATCCCACCATCACGGGTTTTTTGTTTTAGAGTCTATTGGATGTTTACCCTGATTAGGCGAATTTCACTGAAAACGCCTGTAGTTTAATTCCTAAATGGTTAAAAGCTAGAACTTTAAAATGCAGAAAAGCACTTCAGATCACAAGAGCACACTGTGCTTCTGTCCTGGTTCAAGTATCTCAAAGCTGAATCACTAGGTAGGTAGAAAGAAAAGAGTTTCAAACTCACAGAAAAGCGTTTTTAGCCAACTGGAAATAATTCATGTTTCTTAGCTTGTGGGTACTAGGTTTCTTTGTGTATTTCAATGAAACTCTGACAAAAATGATTCTCTCTTGTGCCCCTCATGGCTCCCCAAATTTGGTCAATCCACCATCACGGGTTTTTTGTTTAGAGCCTATTGGATGTTTACCCTGATTAGGCGAATTTCACTGAAAACGCCTGTAGTTTAATTCCTCAATGGTTAAAGCTAGACTTTGAAAATGCAGAAAAGCACTTCAGATCACAAGAGCACACTGTGCTTCTGTCCTGGTTCAAGTATCTCAAAGCTGAATCACTAGGTAGGAAAAAGAGTTTTAAACTCACAGAAAAGCGTTTTAGCCAACTGGAAATAATTCCATGTTTCTTAGCTTCTGGGTACTAGGTTTCTTTGTGTATTTCAATGAAACTCTGACAAAATGATTCTCTCCTGTGCCCCTCATGGCTCCCCAAATTTGGTCAATCCACCATCACGGGTTCTTTGTTTAGAGCCTATAGGATGCTTACCCTGATTAGGCGAATTTTACTGAAAACGCCTGTAGTTTAATTCCTCAATGGTTAATGCTAGAACTTTGGAAAATGCAGAAAAGCACTTCAGATCACAAGAGCACACTGTGCTTCTGTCCTGGTTCAAGTATCTCAAAGCTGAATCACTAGGTAACAAAAGAGTTTCAAACTCACAGAAAAGCGTTTTAGCGAACTGGAAATTATTCCATGTTTTTAGCTTCTGGGCACTAGGTTTCTTTGTGTATTTCAATGAAACTCTGAAAAAATGATTCTCTCATGTGCCCCTCAAGGCTCCCCAAATTTGGTCATCCCACCATCAAGGGTTTTTTTGTTTACAGTCCTATTGGATGTTTACCCTGATTAGGCGAAAATGCCTGAAAACGCCTGTGAGTTTAATTCTTAAATGGTTAATGCTAGAACTTTAAAAACGCAGAACAACACTTTAGTTCACAAGAGCACACTGTGCTTCTGTCCTGGTTCAAGTATCTCAAAGCTGAATCACTAGGTAGCAAAAGAGTTTCAAACTCACAGAAAAGCGTTTTAGCCAACTGGAAATAATTCCATGTTTCTTAGCTTCTGGGCACTAGGTTTCTTTGTGTATTTCAATGAAACTCTGACAAAATGATTCTCTCATGTGCCCCTCAAGGCTCCCCAAGTTTGGTCATCCACCATCAAGGGTTTATTGTTTACAGTCCTATTGGATGTTTACCCTGATTAGGCGAAAATGCCACTGAAAACGCCTGTGAGTTTAATTCTTAATGGTTAATGCTAGAACTTTAAAAACGCAGAACAACACTTTAGTTCACAAGAGCACACTGTGCTTCTCTCCTGGTTCAAGTATCTCAAAGCTGAATCACTAGGTAGCAAAAGAGTTTCAAACTCACAGAAAAGCGTTTTAGCCAACTGGAAATAATTCCATGTTTCTTAGCTTGTGGGTACTAGGTTTCTTTGTGTATTTCAATGAAACTCTGACAAAATGATTCTCTCTTTCTGCCCTCATGGCTCCCCAAATTTGGTCAATCCACCATCACGGGTTTTTTGTTTAGAGCCTATTGGATGTTAACCCTGATTAGGCGAATTTCACTGAAAACGCCTGTAGTTTAATTCCTCAATGGTTAATGCTAGACCTTTGAAAATGCAGAAAAGCACTTCAGATCACAAGAGCACACTGTGCTTCTGTCCTGGTTCAAGTATCTCAAAGCTGAATCACTAGGTAGCAAAAGAGTTTCAAACTCACAGAAAAGCGTTTTAGCCAACTGGAAATAATTCCATGTTTCTTAGCTTCTGGGTACTAGGTTTCTTTGTGTATTTCAATGAAACTCTGACAAAATGATTCTCTCATGTGCCCCTAAATGGCTCCCCAAATTTGGTCATCCCCACCATCACGGGTTTTTGTTTAGAGCCTATTGGATGTTTACCCCTGATTAGGCGAAAATTTCACTGAAAACGCCTGTGAGTTTAATTCTTAAATGGTTAATGCTAGAACTTTAAAAACGCAGAAAAACACTTTAGATCACAAGAGCACACTGTGCTTCTGTCCTGGTTCAAGTATCTCAAAGCTGAATCACTAGGTAGCAAAAGAGTTTCAAACTCACAGAAAAGCGTTTTAGCCAACTGGAAATAATTCCATGTTTCTTAGCTTCTGGGTACTAGGTTTCTTTGTGTATTTCAATGAAACTCTGACAAAATGATTCTCTCTTGTGCCCCTCATGGCTCCCCAAATGTGGTCAATCCACCATCACGGGTTTTTTGTTTAGAGCCTATTTGGATGTTTACCCTGATTAGGCGAATTTCACTGAAAACGCCTGTAGTTTAATTCCTCAATGGTTAATGCTAGACCTTTAAAATGCAGAAAAACACTTCAGATCACAAGAGCACACTGTGCTTCTGTCCTGGTTCAAGTATCTCAAAGCTGAATCACTAGGTAGGAAAAGAGTTTTAAACTCACAGAAAAGCGTTTTAGCCAACGGGAAATAATTCCATGTTTCTTAGCTTCTGGGTACTAGGTTTCCTTGTGTATTTCAATGAAACTCTGACAAAATGATTCTCTCCTGTGCCCACATGGCTCCCCAAATTTGGTCAATCCACCATCACGGGTTCTTTGTTTAGAGCCTATAGGATGCTTACCCTGATTAGGCGAATTTCACTGAAAACGCCTGTAGTTTAATTCCTCAATGGTTAATGCTAGAACTTTGGAAATGCAGAAAAGCACTTCAGATCACAAGAGCACACTGTGCTTCTGTCCTGGTTCAAGTATCTCAAAGCTGAATCACTAGGTAACAAAAGAGTTTCAAACTCACAGAAAAGCGTTTTAGCGAACTGGAAATTATTCCATGTTTTTAGCTTCTGGGCACTAGGTTTCTTTGTGTATTTCAATGAAACTCTGAAAAATGATTCTCTCATGTGCCCCTCAAGGCTCCCCAAGTTTGGTCATCCCACCATCAAGGGTTTTTTTGTTTACAGTCTATTGGATGTTTACCCTGATTAGGCGAAAATGCCTGAAAACGCCTGTGAGTTTAATTCTTAAATGGTTAATGCTAGAACTTTAAAAACGCAGAACAACACTTTAGTTCACAAGAGCACACTGTGCTTCTGTCCTGGTTCAAGTATCTCAAAGCTGAATCACTAGGTAACAAAAGAGTTTCAAACTCACAGAAAAGCGTTTTAGCCAACTGGAAATAATTCCATGTTTCTTAGCTTGTGGGTACTAGGTTTCTTTGTGTATTTCAATGAAACTCTGACAAAATGATTCTCTCTCATGTGCCCCTCAAGGCTCCCCAAGTTTGGTCATCCCACCATCAAGGGTGTTTTGTTTACAGTCTATTGGATGTTTACCCTGATTAGGCGAAAATGCCTGAAAACGCCTGTGAGTTTAATTCTTAAATGGTTAATGCTAGAACTTTAAAAAACGCAGAACAACACTTTAGTTCACAAGAGCACACTGTGCTTCTGTCCTGGTTCAAGTATCTCAAAGCTGAATCACTAGGTAGCAAAAGAGTTTCAAACTCACAGAAAAGCGTTTTAGCCAACTGGAAATAATTCCATGTTTCTTAGCTTGTGGGTACTAGGTTTCTTTGTGTATTTCAATGAAACTCTGACAAAATGATTCTCTCTTCTGCCCCTCATGGCTCCCCAAATTTGGTCAATCCACCATCACGGGTTTTTTGTTTAGAGCCTATTGGATGTTAACCCTGATTAGGCGAATTTCACTGAAAACGCCTGTAGTTTAATTCCTCAATGGTTAATGCTAGACCTTTGAAAATGCAGAAAAGCACTTCAGATCACAAGAGCACACTGTGCTTCTGTCCTTGGTCAAGTATCTCAAAGCTGAATTACTAGGTAGGAAAAGAGTTTTAAACTCACAGAAAAGCGTTTTAGCCAACCGGAAATAATTCCATGTTTCTTAGCTTCTGGGTACTAGGTTTCCTTTGTGTATTTCAATGAAACTCTGACAAAATGATTCTCTCCTGTGCCCACCATGGCTCCCCAAATTTGGTCAATCCACCATCACGGGTTCTTTGTTTAGAGCCTATAGGATGCTTACCCTGATTAGGCGAATTTTACTGAAAACGCCTGTAGTTTAATTCCTCAATGGTTAATGCTAGAACTTTGGAAATGCAGAAAAGCACTTCAGATCACAAGAGCACACTGTGCTTCTGTCCTGGTTCAAGTATCTCAAAGCTGAATCACTAGGTAACATAAGAGTTTCAAACTCACAGAAAAGCGTTTTAGCGAACTGGAAATTATTCCAAGTTTTTAGCTTCTGGGCACTAGGTTTCTTTGTGTATTTCAATGAAACTCTGAAAAAATGATTCTCTCATGTGCCCCTCAAGGCTCCCCAAGTTTGGTCATCCCACCATCAAGGGTATTTTGTTTACAGTCTATTGGATGTTTACCCTGATTAGGCGAAAATGCCTGAAAACGCCTGTGAGTTTAATTCTTAAATGGTTAATGCTAGAACTTTAAAAACGCAGAACAACACTTTAGTTCACAAGAGCACACTGTGCTTCTGTCCTGGTTCAAGTATCTCAAAGCTGAATCACTAGGTAGCAAAAGAGTTTCAAACTCACAGAAAAGCGTTTTAGCCAACTGGAAATAATTCCATGTTTCTTAGCTTCTGGGCACTAGGTTTCTGTGTGTATTTCAATGAAATTCTGACAAAATGATTCTCTCATGTGCCCCTCAAGGCTCCCCAAGTTTGGTCATCCGACCCTCAAGGGTGTTTTGTTTACAGTCGATTGGATGTTTACCCTGATTAGGCGAAAATGCCTAAAAACGCCTGTGAGTTTAATTCTTAAATGGTTTAATGCTAGAACTTTAAAAACGCAGAACAACACTTTAGTTTACAAGAGCACACTGTGCTTCTGTCCTGGTTCAAGTATCTCAAAGCTGAATCACTAGGTAACAAAAGAGATTCAAACTCACAGAAAAGCGTATTAGCCACCTGGAAATAATTCCATGTTTCTTAGCTTGTGGGTACTGGGTTTCTTTGTGTATTTCAATGAAACTCTGACAAAATGATTCTCTCTTGTGCCCCTCATGGCTCCCCAAATTTGGTCAATCCACCATCACGGGTTTTTTGTTTAGAGCCTATTGGATGTTTACCCTGATTAGGCGAATTTCACTGAAAACGCTTGTAGTTTAATTCCTCAATGGTTAATGCTAGACCTTTGAAAATGCAAAAAAGCACTTCAGATCACAAGAGCACACTGTGCTCCTGTCCTGGTTCAAGTATCTCAAAGCTGAATCACTAGGTAACAAAAGAGTTTCAAACTCACAGAAAAGCGTTTTAGAGAACTGGAAATAATTCCATGTTTCTTAGCTTCTGGGCACTAGGTTTCTTTGTGTATTTCAATGAAACTCTGAAAAAATGATTCTCTCATTTGCCCCTAAAGGCTCCCCAAGTTTCTTCATCCCACCCTTAAGGGTGTTATGTTTACAGTCTATTGGATGTCTACCCTGATTAGGCGAAAATACCTGAAAACGCCTGTGAGTTTAATTCTTAAATGGTTAATGCTAGAACTTTAAAAACGCAGAACAACACTTTAGTTTACAAGAGCACACTGTGCTTCTGTCCTTGTTCAAGTATCTCAAAGCTGAATTACTAGGTAGGAAAAGAGTTTTAAACTCACAGAAAAGCGTTTTAGCCAACGGGAAATAATTCCATGTTTCTTAGCTTCTGGGTACTAGGTTTCCTTGTGTATTTCAATGAAACTCTGACAAAATGATTCTCTCCTGTGCCCACCATAGCTCCCCAAATTTGGTCAATCCACCATCACGGGTTCTTTGTTTAAAGCCTATAGGATGCTTTCCCTGATTAGGCGAATTTCACTGAAAACGCCTGTAGTTTAATTCCTCAATGGTTAATGCTAGAACTTTGGAAATGCAGAAAAGCACTTCAGATCACAAGAGCACACTGTGCTTCTGTCCTGGTTCAAGTATCTCAAAGCTGAATCACTAGGTAACATAAGAGTTTCAAACTCACAGAAAAGCGTTTTAGCGAACTGGAAATTATTCCAAGTTTTTAGCTTCTGGGCACTAGGTTTCTTTGTGTATTTCAATGAAACTCTGAAAAAATGATTCTCTCATGTGCCCCTCAAGGCTCCCCAAGTTTGGTCATCCCACCATCAAGGGTTTTTTGTTTACAGTCTATTGGATGTTTACCCTGATTAGGTGAAAATGCCTGAAAACGCCTGTGAATTTAATTCTTAAATGGTTAATGCTAGAACTTTAAAAACGCAGAACAACACTTTAGTTTACAAGAGCACACTGTGCTTCTGTCCTGGTTCAAGTATCTCAAAGCTGAATCACTAGGTAACAAAAGAGATTCAAACTCACAGAAAAGCGTATTAGCCACCTGGAAATAATTCCATGTTTCTTAGCTTGTGGGTACTGGGTTTCTTTGTGTATTTCAATGAAACTCTGACAAAATGATTCTCTCTTGTGCCCCTCATGGCTCCCCAAATTTGGTCAATCCACCATCACGGGTTTTTTGTTTAGAGCCTATTGGATGTTTACCCTGATTAGGCGAATTTCACTGAAAACGCTTGTAGTTTAATTCCTCAATGGTTAATGCTAGACCTTTGAAAATGCAAAAAAGCACTTCAGATCACAAGAGCACACTGTGCTCCTGTCCTGGTTCAAGTATCTCAAAGCTGAATCACTAGGTAACAAAAGAGTTTCAAACTCTCAGAAAAGCGTTTTAGAGAACTGGAAATAATTCCATGTTTCTTAGCTTCTGGGCACTAGGTTTCTTTGTGTATTTCAATGAAACTCTGAAAAAATGATTCTCTCATTTGCCCCTAAAGGCTCCCCAAGTTTCTTCATCCCACCCTTAAGGGTGTTATGTTTACAGTCTATTGGATGTCTACCCTGATTAGGTGAAAATACCTGAAAACGCCTGTGAGTTTAATTCTTAAATGGTTAATGCTAGAACTTTAAAAACGCAGAACAACACTTTAGTTTACAAGAGCACACTGTGCTTCTGTCCTGGTTCAAGTATCTCAAAGCTGAATCACTAGGTAGCAAAAGAGATTCAAACTCACAGAAAAGCGTTTTAGCCAACTGGAAATAATTCCATGTTTCTTAGCTTGTGGGTACTAGGTTTCTTTGTGTATTTCAATGAAAAACTCTGACAAAATGATTCTCTCCTGTGCCCCTCATGGCTCCCCAAATGTGGTCAATCCACCATCACGGGTTTTTTGTTTAGAGCCTATTGGATGTTTACCCTGATTAGGCGAATTTCACTGAAAACGCTTGTAGTTTAATTCCTCAATGGTTAATGCTAGACCTTTGAAAATGCAGAAAAGCACTTCAGATCACAAGAGCACACTGTGCTTTTGTCCTGGTTCAAGTATCTCAAAGCTGAATTACTAGGTAGGAAAAGAGTTTTAAACTCACAGAAAAGCGTTTTAGCCAACGGGAAATATTTCCATGTTTCTTAGCTTCTGGGTACTAGGTTTCCTTGTGTATTTCAATGAAACTCTGACAAAATGATTCTCTCCTGTGCCCACCATGGCTCCCCAAATTTGGTCAATCCACCATCACGGGTTCTTTGTTTAGAGCCTATAGGATGCTTACCCTGATTAGGCGAATTTCACTGAAAACGCCTGTAGTTTAATTCCTCAATGGTTAATGCTAGAACTTTGGAAATGCAGAAAAGCACTTCAGATCACAAGAGCACACTGTGCTTCTGTCCTGGTTCAAGTATCTCAAAGCTGAATCACTAGGTAACAAAAGAGTTTCAAACTCACAGAAAAGCGTTTTAGCGAACTGGAAATTATTCCATGTTTTTAGCTTCTGGGCACTAGGTTTCTTTGTGTATTTCAATGAAACTCTGAAAAAATGATTCTCTCTTGTGCCCCTCATGGCTCCCCAAATGTGGTCAATCCACCATCACGGGTTTTTTGTTTAGAGCCTATTGGATGTTTACCCTGATTAGGCGAATTTCACTGAAAACGCTTGTAGTTTTAATTCCTCAATGGTTAATGCTAGACCTTTGAAAATGCAGAAAAGCACTTCAGATCACAAGAGCACACTGTGCTTTTGTCCTGGTTCAAGTATCTCAAAGCTGAATTACTAGGTAGGAAAAGAGTTTTAAACTCACAGAAAAGCGTTTTAGCCAACGGGAAATATTTCCATGTTTCTTAGCTTCTGGGTACTAGGTTTCTTTGTGTATTTCAATGAAACTCTGACAAAATGATTCTCTCCTGTGCCCAACATGGCTCCCCACATTTGGTCAATCCACCATCACGGGTTCTTTGTTTAGAGCCTATAGGATGCTTACCCTGATTAGGCGAATTTCACTGAAAACGCCTGTAGTTTAATTCTGAATGGTTAATGCTAGAACTTTGGAAATGCAGAAAAGCACTTCAGATCACAAGAGCACACTGTGCTTCTGTCCTGGTTCAAGTATCTCAAAGCTGAATCACTAGGTAACAAAAGAGTTTCAAACTCACAGAAAAGCGTTTTAGCGAACTGGAAATTATTCCATGTTTTTAGCTTCTGGGCACTAGGTTTCTTTGTGTATTTCAATGAAACTCTGAAAAAATGATTCTCTCATGTGCCCCTCAAGGCTCCCCAAGTTTGGTCATCCCACCATCAAGGGTTTTTTGTTTACAGTCTATTGGATGTTTACCCTGATTAGGCGAAAATGCCTGAAAACGCCTGTGAGTTTAATTCTTAAATGGTTAATGCTAGAACTTTAAAAAAAACGCAGAACAACACTTTAGTTCACAAGAGCACACTGTGCTTCTGTCCTGGTTCAAGTATATCAAAGCTGAATCACTAGGTAGCAAAAGTTTCAAACTCACAGAAAAGCGTTTTAGCCAACTGGAAATAATTCCATGTTTCTTAGCTTGTGGGTACTAGGTTTCTTTGTGTATTTCAATGAAACTCTGACAAAATGATTCTCTCATGTGCCCCTCAAGGCTCCCCAAGTTTGGTCATCCCACCATCAAGAGTGTTTTGTTTACAGTGTATTGGATGTTTACCCTGATTAGGCGAAAATGCCTGAAAACGCCTGTGAGTTTATTTCTTAAATGGTTAATGCTAGAACTTTAAAAACGCAGAACAACACTTTAGTTCACAAGAGCACACTGTGCTTCTGTCCTGGTTCAAGTATCTCAAAGCTGAATCACTAGGTAGCAAAAGAGTTTCAAACTCACAGAAAAGCGTTTTAGCCAACTGGAAATAATTCCATGTTTCTTAGCTTGTGGGTACTAGGTTTCTTTGTGTATTTCAATGAATCTCTGACAAAATGATTCTCTCTTCTGCCCCTCATGGCTCCCAAATTTGGTCAATCCACCATCACGGGTTTTTTGTTTAGAGCCTATTGGATGTTAACCCTGATTAGGCGAATTTCACTGAAAACGCCTGTAGTTTAATTCCTCAATGGTTAATGCTAGACCTTTGAAAATGCAGAAAAGCACTTCAGATCACAAGAGCACACTGTGCTTCTGTCCTTGGTCAAGTATCTCAAAGCTGAATTACTAGGTAGGAAAAGAGTTTTAAAACTCACAGAAAAGCGTTTTAGCCAACCGGAAATAATTCCATGTTTCTTAGCTTCTGGGTACTAGGTTTCTTTGTGTATTTCAATGAAACTCTGACAAAATGATTCTCTCCTGTGCCCACCATGGCTCCCCAATTTGGTCAATCCACCATCACGGGTTCTTTGTTTAGAGCCTATAGGATGCTTACCCTGATTAGGCGAATTTTACTGAAAACGCCTGTAGTTTAATTCCTCAATGGTTAATGCTAGAACTTTGGAAATGCAGAAAAGCACTTCAGATCACAAGAGCACACTGTGCTTCTGTCCTGGTTCAAGTATCTCAAAGCTGAATCACTAGGTAACATAAGAGTTTCAAACTCACAGAAAAGCGTTTTAGCGAACTGGAAATTATTCCAAGTTTTTAGCTTCTGGGCACTAGGTTTCTTTGTGTATTTCAATGAAACTCTGAAAAAATGATTCTCTCATGTGCCCCTCAAGGCTCCCCAAGTTTGGTCATCCCACCATCAAGGGTATTTTGTTTACAGTCTATTGGATGTTTACCCTGATTAGGCGAAAATGCCTGAAAACGCCTGTGAGTTTAATTCTTAAATGGTTAATGCTAGAACTTTAAAAACGCAGAACAACACTTTAGTTCACAAGAGCACACTGTGCTTCTGTCCTGGTTCAAGTATCTCAAAGCTGAATCACTAGGTAGCAAAAGAGTTTCAAACTCACAGAAAAGCGTTTTAGCCAACTGGAAATAATTCCATGTTTCTTAGCTTCTGGGCACTAGGTTTCTGTGTGTATTTCAATGAAATTCTGACAAAATGATTCTCTCATGTGCCCCTCAAGGCTCCCCAAGTTTGGTCATCCGACCCTCAAGGGTGTTATGTTTACAGTCGATTGGATGTTTACCCTGATTAGGCGAAAATGCCTAAAAACGCCTGTGAGTTTAATTCTTAAATGGTTAATGCTAGAACTTTAAAAACGCAGAACAACACTTTAGTTCACAAGAGCAAACTGTGCTTCTCTCCTGGTTCAAGTATCTCAAAGCTGAATCACTAGGTAGCAAAAGAGTTTCAAACTCACAGAAAAGCGTTTTAGCCAAACTGGAAATAATTCCATGTTTCTTAGCTTGTGGGTACTAGGTTTTCTTTGTGTATTTCAATGAATCTCTGACAAAATGATTCTCTCTTCTGCCCCTCACGGCTCCCCAAATTTGGTCAATCCACCATCACGGGTTTTTTTGTTTAGAGCCTATTGGATGTTAACCCTGATTAGGCGAATTTTCACTGAAAAACGCTTGTAGTTTAATTCCTCAATGGTTAATGCTAGACCTTTGAAAATGCAAAAAAGCACTTCAGATCACAAGAGCACACTGTGCTCCTGTCCTGGTTCAAGTATCTCAAAGCTGAATCACTAGGTAACAAAAGAGTTTCAAACTCACAGAAAAGCGTTTTAGAGAACTGGAAATAATTCCATGTTTCTTAGCTTCTGGGCCACTAGGTTTCTTTGTGTATTTCAATGAAACTCTGAAAAAATGATTCTCTCATTTGCCCCTAAAGGCTCCCCAAGTTTCTTCATCCCACCCTTAAGGGTGTTATGTTTACAGTCTATTGGATGTCTACCCTGATTAGGCGAAAATACCTGAAAACGCCTGTGAGTTTAATTCTTAAATGGTTAATGCTAGAACTTTAAAAAACGCAGAACAACACTTTAGTTTACAAGAGCACACTGTGCTTCTGTCCTGGTTCAAGTATCTCAAAGCTGAATCACTAGGTAGCAAAAGAGATTCAAACTCACAGAAAAGCGTTTTAGCCAACTGGAAATAATTCCATGTTTCTTAGCTTGTGGGTACTAGGTTTCTTTGTGTATTTCAATGAAACTCTGACAAAAATGATTCTCTCTTGTGCCCCTCATGGCTCCCCAAATGTGGTCAATCCACCATCACGGGTTTTTTGTTTAGAGCCTATTGGATGTTTACCCTGATTAGGCGAATTTCACTGAAAACGCTTGTAGTTTAATTCCTCAATGGTTAATTGCTAGACCTTTGAAAATGCAGAAAAGCACTTCAGATCACAAGAGCACACTGTGCTTTTGTCCTGGTTCAAGTATCTCAAAGCTGAATTACTAGGTAGGAAAAGAGTTTTAAACTCACAGAAAGCGTTTTAGCCAACGGGAAATATTTCCATGTTTCTTAGCTTCTGGGGATACTAGGTTTCCTTGTGTATTTCAATGAAACTCTGACAAAATGATTCTCTCCTGTGCCCCCATGGCTCCCCAAATTTGGTCAATCCACCATCACGGGTTCTTTGTTTAGAGCCTATAGGATGCTTACCCTGATTAGGCGAATTTCACTGAAAACGCCTGTAGTTTAATTCCTCAATGGTTAAATGCTAGAACTTTGGAAAAAGAAATGCAGAAAAGCACTTCAGATCACAAGAGCACACTGTGCTTCTGTCCTGGTTCAAGTATCTCAAAGCTGAATCACTAGGTAACAAAAGAGTTTCAAACTCACAGAAAAGCGTTTTAGCGAACTGAAATTATTCCATGTTTTTAGCTTCTGGGCACTAGGTTTCTTTGTGTATTTCAATGAAACTCTGAAAAAATGATTCTCTCATGTGCCCCTCAAGGCTCCCCAAGTTTGGTCATCCCACCATCAAGGGTGTTTGTGTTTACAGTCTATTGGATTGTTTTACCCTGATTAGGCGGAAAATGCCTGAAAACGCTGTGAGTTTAATTCTTAAATGGTTTAATGCTAGAACTTTAAAAACGCAGAACAACACTTTAGTTCACAAGAGCACACTGTGCTTCTGTCCTGGTTCAAGTATATCAAAGCTGAATCACTAGGTAGCAAAAGAGTTTCAAACTCACAGAAAAGCGTTTTAAGCCAACTGGAAATAATTCCATGTTTCTTAGCTTGTGGGTACTAGGTTTCTTTGTGTATTTCAATGAAACTCTGACAAAATGATTCTCAGGTCATGTGCCCCTCAAGGCTCCCCAAGTTTGGTCATTCCCACCATCAAGGTGTTTTGTTTACAGTCTATTGGATGTTTACCCTGATTAGGCGAAAATGCCTGAAAACGCCTGTGAGTTTAATTCTTAAATGGTTAATGCTAGAACTTTAAAAACGCAGAACAACACTTTAGTTCACAAGAGCACACTGTGCTTCTGTCCTGGTTCAAGTATCTCAAAGCTGAATCA
>JAKELJ010000026.1:233354-288494 GCA_025594165.1 Tamias sibiricus | reverse complement strand
CGCCTAATCAGGGTAAACATCCAATAGACTGTAAACAAAATACCCTTGATGGTGGGATGACCAAGCTTGGGGAGCCTTGAGGGGCACATGAGAGAATCATTTTTTCTCAGAGTTTCATTGAAATACACAAAGAAACCTAGTGCCCAGAAGCTAAGAAAACATGGAATTATTTCCAGTTATCTAAAACGCTTTTCTGTGAGTTTGAAACTCTTTTGTTACCTAGTGATTCAGCTTTGAGATACTTGAACCAGGACAGGAGCACAGTGTGGTCTTGTGTTCTGAAGTGCTTTTCTGCATTTTCAAAGTTCTAGCATTAACCATTTGAGGAATAATACTACAAGCGTTTTCAGTGAAATTCGCCTAATCAGGGTAAACATCCAATAGGCTCTAAACAAAAAAACCCGTGATGGTGGATTGACCAAATTTGGGGAGCCATGAGGGGCACAAGAGAGAATCATTTTGTCAGAGTTTCATTGAAATACACAAAGAAACCTAGTACCCACAAGCTAAGAAACATGGAATTATTTCCAGTTGGCTAAAACGCTATTCTGTGAGTTTGAAACTCTTTTGCTACCTAGTGATTCAGCTTTGAGATACTTGAACCAGGACAGAAGCAGAGTGTGCTCTTGTGATCTGAAGTGCTTTTCTGCATTTCCAAAGTTCTAGCATTAACCATTGAGGTATTAAACTACAGGCATTTTCAGTGAAATTCGCCTAATCAGAGTAAACATCCAATAGGCTCTAAAAAAAAAAAACCGTGATGGTGGATTGACCAAATTTGGGGAGCCATGGGGGGCACAGGAGAGAATTATTTTGTCAGAGTTTCATTGAAATACACAAGGAAACCTAGTACTCACAAAGCTAAGAAACATGGAATTATTTCCAGTTGGCTAAAATGCTTTTCTGTGAGTTTGAAACTCTTTTGCTACCTAGTGATTCAGCTTTGAGATACTTGAACCAGGAGAGAAGCACAGTGTGATCTTGTGAACTAAAGTGTTGTTCTGCGTTTTTAAAGTTCTAGCATTAACCATTTATCAATTAAACTCACAGGCGTTTTCAGGCATTTTCGCCTAATCAGGGTAAACATCCAATAGACTGTAAACAAAATACCCTTGATGGTGGGATGACCAAACTTGGGGAGCCTTGAGGGGCACATGAGAGAATCATTTTTTCAGAGTTTCATTGAAATACACAAAGAAACCTAGTGCCCAGAAGCTAAGAAACATGGAATTATTTCCAGTTATCTAAAACGCTTTTCTGTGAGTTTGAAACTCTTTTGTTACCTCGTGATTCAGCTTTGAGATACTTGAACCAGGACAGGAGCACAGTGTGCTCTTGTGTTCTGAAGTGCTTTGCTGCATTTTCAAAGTTCTAGCATTAACCATTGAGGAATAATACTACAAGCGTTTTCAGTGAAATTCGCCTAATCAGGGTAAACATCCAATAGGCTCTAAACAAAAAACCCGTGATGGTGGATTGACCTAATTTGGGGAGCCATGAGGGGCACAAGAGAGAATCATTTTGTCAGAGTTTCATTGAAATCCACAAAGAAACCTAGTACACAGAAGCTAAGAAACATGGAATTATTTCCAGTTGGCTAAATCGCTTTTCTGTGAGTTTGAAACTCTTTTGCTACCTAGTGATTCAGCTTTGAGATACTTGAACCAGGACAGAAGCACAGTGTGCTCTTGTGATCTGAAATGCTTTTCTGCATTTTCAAAGTTCTAGCATTAACCATTGAGGAATTAAAACTACAGGCGTTTTCAGTGAAATTCACCTAATCAGGGTAAACTTCCAATAGGCTCTAAAAAAAAAAACCCGTGATGGTGGATTGACCAAACTTGGGGAGCCATGGGGACACAGGAGAGAATCATTTTGTCAGAATTTCATTGAAATACACAAGGAAACCTAGTACCCAAAAGCTAAGAAACATGGAATTATTTCCCATTGGCTAAAACGCTTTTTCTGTGAGTTTGAAACTCTTTTCCTACCTAGTGATTCAGCTTTGAGATACTTGAACCAGGACAAAAGCACAGTGTGCTCTTGTGATCTGAAGTGCTTTTCCGCATTTTCAAAGTTCTAGCATTAACCATTGAAGAATTAAACTACAGGCGTTTTCAGTGAAATTCGCCTAATCAGGGTAAACATCCAAGAGTCTGTAAACAAAACACCCTTGATGGTGGGATGACCAAACTTGGGGAGCCTTGAGGGGCACATGAGAGAATAATTTTTCAGAGATTCATTGAAATACACAAAGAAACCTAGTGCCCAGAAGCTAGGAAACATGGAATCATTTCCAGTTCTCTAAAACGCTTTTCTGTGAGTTTGAAACTCTTTTGTTAAACTAGTGATTCAGCTTGGAGACACTTGAACCAGGACAGGAGCACAGTGTGCTCTTGTGATCTGAAGGGCTTCTCTGCATTTTCAAAATTCTAGCATTAACCATTGAGGAATTAAACTACAGGCGTTTTCAGTGAAATTCGCCTAATCAGGATAAACATCCAATAGGCTCTAAACACAAAACCCGTGATGGTGGATTGACCAAATTTGTAGAGCCATGGGGGGCACAAGAGAGAATCATTTTGTCAGAGTTTCATTTAAATACACAAAGAAACCTAGTGCACAGAAGCTAAGAAACATGGCGTTATTTCCATTTCTCTAAAATGCTTTTCTGTGAGTTTTAAACTCTTTTGTAACCTAGTGATTCAGCTTTGAGATACTTGAACCAGGACAAAAGCACAGTGTGCTCTTGTGATCAGAAGTGCTTTTCTGAATTTTCAAAGTTCTAGCATTAACCATTGAGGAATTAAACTACAGGCATTTTCAGTGAAATTCGCCTAATCAGGGTAAATATCCAATTGGCTGTAAACAAAAAACCCTTGATGGTGAATTGACCAAATTTAAGGAGCCATGAGGGGCACAAGAGGGAATCATTTTGTCAGAGTTTCATTGAAATACACAGAGAAACCTAGTACCCACAAGCTAAGAAACATGGAATTATTTCCAGTTGGCTAAAACGCTTTTCTGTGAGTTTGAAACTCTTTTGCTACCTAGTGATTCAGCTTTGATATACTTGAACCAGGAGAGAAGCACAGTGTGCTCTTGTGAACTGAAGTGTTGTTCTGCGTTTTTAAAGTTCTAGCATTAACCATTTAAGAATTAAACTCACAGGCGTTTTCAGGCATTTTCGCCTAATCAGGGTAAACATCCAATAGACTGTAAAACAAAACACCCTTGATGGTGGGATGACCAAACTTGGGGAGCCTTGAGGGGCACATGAGAGAGATCATTTTTACAGAGTTTCATTGAAATACACAAAAGAAACCTGGTTCCCAGAAGCTAAAAACATGGAATCATTTCCAGTTCGCTAAAACGCTTTTCTGTGAGTTTGAAACTCTTTTGTTACCTAGTGATTCAGCTTTGAGATACTTGAACCAGGACAGAAGCACAGTGTGCTCTTGTGATCTGAAGTGCTCTTCTGCATTTCCAAAGTTCTTGCATTAACCATTGAGGAATTAAACTACAGGGGTTTTCAGTAAAATTTGCCTAATCAGGGTAAACATCCAATAGGCTCTAAACGAAAAAACCGTGATGGTGGATTGACCACATTTGGAGAGCCATGAGGGGTACAAGAGAAAATCATTTTGTCAGAGTTTCATTGAAATACACAAAGAAACCTAGTACCCACAAGCTAAGAAACATGGAATTATTTCCAGTTGGCTAAAACGCTATTCTGTGAGTTTGAAACTCTTTTGCTACCTAGTGATTCAGCTTTGAGATACTTGAACCAGGACAGAAGCAGAGTGTGCTCTTGTGATCTGAAGTGCTTTTCTGCATTTCCAAAGTTCTAGCATTAACCATTGAGGTATTAAACTACAGGCATTTTCAGTGAAATTCGCCTAATCAGAGTAAACATCCAATAGGCTCTAAAAAAAAACCCGTGATGGTGGATTGACCAAATTTGGGGAGCCATGGGGGCACAGGAGAGAATTATTTTGTCAGAGTTTCATTGAAATACACAAGGAAACCTAGTACTCACAAGCTAAGAAACATGGAATTATTTCCAGTTGGCTAAAATGCTTTTCTGTGAGTTTGAAACTCTTTTGCTACCTAGTGATTCAGCTTTGAGATACTTGAACCAGGAGAGAAGCACAGTGTGATCTTGTGAACTAAAGTGTTGTTCTGCGTTTTTTAAAGTTCTAGCATTAACCATTTATGAATTAAACTCACAGGCGTTTTCAGGCATTTTCGCCTAATCAGGGTAAACATCCAATAGACTGTAAACAAAATACCCTTGATGGTGGGATGACCAAGCTTGAGGAGCCTTGAGGGGCACATGAGAGAATCATTTTTTTCAGAGTTTCATTGAAATACACAAAGAAACCTAGTGCCCAGAAGCTAAGAAACATGGAATTATTTCCAGTTATCTAAAACGCTTTTCTGTGAGTTTGAAACTCTTTTGTTACCTAGTGATTCAGCTTTGAGATACTTGAACCAGGACAGGAGCACAGTGTGCTCTTGTGTTCTGAAGTGCTTTTCTGCATTTTCAAAGTTCTAGCATTAACCATTGAGGAATAATACTACAAGCGTTTTCAGTGAAATTCGCCTAATCAGGGTAAATATCCAATAGGCTCTAAACAAAAAACCCGTGATGGTGGATTGACCAAATTTGGGGAGCCATGAGGGGCACAAGAGAGAATCATTTTGTCAGAGTTTCATTGAAATACACAAAGAAACCTAGTACCCACAAGCTAAGAAACATGGAATTATTTCCAGTTGGCTAAAACGCTATTCTGTGAGTTCGAAACTCTTTTGCTACCTAGTGATTCAGCTTTGAGATACTTGAACCAGGACAGAAGCAGAGTGTGCTCTTGTGATCTGAAGTGCTTTTCTGCATTTCCAAAGTTCTAGCATTAACCATTGAGGTATTAAACTACAGGCATTTTCAGTGAAATTCGCCTAATCAGAGTAAACATCCAATAGGCTCTAAAAAAAAACCCGTGATGGTGGATTGACCAAATTTGGGGAGCCATGGGGGCACAGGAGAGAATTATTTTGTCAGAGTTTCATTGAAATACACAAGGAAACCTAGTACTCACAAGCTAAGAAACATGGAATTATTTCCAGTTGGCTAAAATGCTTTTCTGTGAGTTTGAAACTCTTTTGCTACCTAGTGATTCAGCTTTGAGATACTTGAACCAGGAGAGAAGCACAGTGTGATCTTGTGAACTAAAGTGTTGTTCTGCGTTTTTAAAGTTCTAGCATTAACCATTTATCAATAAACTCACAGGCGTTTTCAGGCATTTTCGCCTAATCAGGGTAAACATCCAATAGACTGTAAACAAAATACCCTTGATGGTGGGATGACCAAACTTGGGGAGCCTTGAGGGGCACATGAGAGAATCATTTTTTTCAGAGTTTCATTGAAATCCACAAAGAAACCTAGTACACAGAAGCTAAGAAACATGGAATTATTTCCAGTTGGCTAAATCGCTTTTCTGTGAGTTTGAAACTCTTTTGCTACCTAGTGATTCAGCTTTGAGATACTTGAACCAGGACAGAAGCACAGTGTGCTCTTGTGATCTGAAAAGCTTTTCTGCATTTTCAAAGTTCTAGCATTAACCATTGAGGAATTAAACTACAGGCGTTTTCAGTGAAATTCACCTAATCAGGGTAAACTTCCAATAGGCTCTAAAAAAAAACCCGTGATGGTGGATTGACCAAACTTGGGGAGCCATGGGGGACACAGGAGAGAATCATTTTGTCAGAATTTCATTGAAATACACAAGGAAACCTAGTACCCAGAAGCTAAGAAACATGGAATTATTTCCCATTGGCTAAAACGCTTTTCTGTGAGTTTGAAACTCTTTTCCTACCTAGTGATTCAGCTTTGAGATACTTGAACCAGGACAAAAGCACAGTGTGCTCTTGTGATCTGAAGTGCTTTTACGCATTTTCAAAGTTCTAGCATTAACCATTGAAGAATTAAACTTCAGGCGTTTTCAGTGAAATTCGCCTAATCAGGGTAAACATCCAAGAGACTGTAAACAAAACACCCTTGATGGTGGGATGACCAAACTTGGGGAGCCTTGAGGGGCACATGAGAGAATAATTTTTCAGAGATTCATTGAAATACACAAAGAAACCTAGTGCCCAGAAGCTAGGAAACATGGAATCATTTCCAGTTCTCTAAAACGCTTTTCTGTGAGTTTGAAACTCTTTTGTTAACTAGTGATTCAGCTTGGAGACACTTGAACCAGGACAGGAGCACAGTGTGCTCTTGTGATCTGAAGGGCTTTTCTGCATTTTCAAAATTCTAGCATTAACCATTGAGGAATTAAACTACAGGCGTTTTCAGTGAAATTCGCTTAATCAGGATAAACATCCAATAGGCTCTAAACACAAAACCCGTGATGGTGGATTGACCAAATTTGTAGAGCCATGGGGGCACAAGAGAGAATCATTTTGTCAGAGTTTCATTTAAATACACAAAGAAACCTAGTGCACAGAAGCTAAGAAACATGGCGTTATTTCCATTTCTCTAAAACGCTTTTCTGTGAGTTTTAAACTCTTTTGTTACCTAGTGATTCAGCTTTGAGATACTTGAACCAGGACAAAAGCACAGTGTGCTCTTGTGATCAGAAGTGCTTTTCTGAATTTTCAAAGTTCTAGCATTAACCATTGAGGAATTAAACTACAGGCATTTTCAGTGAAATTCGCCTAATCAGGGTAAATATCCAATTGGCTGTAAACAAAAAACCCTTGATGGTGAATTGACCAAATTTAAGGAGCCATGAGGGGCACAAGAGGGAATAATTTTGTCAGAGTTTCATTGAAATACACAGAGAAACCTAGTACCCACAAGCTAAGAAACATGGAATTATTTCCAGTTGGCTAAAACGCTTTTCTGTGAGTTTGAAACTCTTTTGTTACCTAGTGATTCAGCTTTGAGACACGTGAACCAGGACAGAAGCACAGTGTGCTCTTGTGATCTGAAGTGCTCTTCTGCATTTCCAAAGTTCTTGCATTAACCATTGAGGAATTAAACTACAGGGGTTTTCAGTAAAATTCGCCTAATCAGGATAAACATCCAATAGGGTCTAAACAAAAAACCCGTGATGGTGGGTTGACCACATTTGGAGAGCCATGAGGGGTACAAGAGAAAATTATTTTGTCAGAGTTTCATTGAAAAAACACAAAGAAACCTAGTACCCACAAGCTAAGAAACATGGAATTATTTCCAGTTGGCTAAAACGCTTTTCTGTGAGTTTGAAAGTCTTTTGCTACCTAGTGACTCAGCTTTGAGATACTTGAACCAGGAAAGAAGCACAGTGTGCTCTTGTGATCTGAAGTGCTTTTCTGCATTTTCAAAGTTCTAGCATTAACCATTGAAGATTTAAACTAACAGGCGTTTTCAGTGAAATTCGCCTAATCAGTGTAAACATCCAATAGGCACTAAACAAAAAACCCGTGATGGTGAGATGACCAAATTTGGGGAGCCATGACGTACACAAGAGAGAATCATTTTGTCAGAGTTTCATTGAAATACAAAAAGAAACCTAGTACCCAGAAGCTAAGAAACATGGAATTATTTCCAGTTGGCTAAATCGCTTTTCTGTGAGTTTGAAACTCTTTTACTACAAAGTGATTCAGCTTTGAGATACTTGAACCAGGACAGAAGCACAGTGTGCTCTTGTGATATGAAGTGCTTTTCTGCATTTTCTAAGTTCTAGCACTAACCATTGAGGAATTAAACTACAGGCGTTTTCAGTGAAATTCGCCTAATCAGGGTAAACATCCAATAGGCTCTAAACAAAAAACCCGTGATGGTGGGATGACCAAATTTGGGGAGCCATGAGGGGAACATGAGAGAATCATTTTTTCAGAGTTTCATTGAAATACACAAAGAAACCTAGTACCCAGAAGCGAAGAAACATGGAATTATTTCCAGTTGGCTAAATCGCTTTTCTGTGAGTTTGAAACACTTTTGCTATCTAGTGATTCAGCTTTGAGATATTTGAACCAGGACAGAAGCACAGTGTGCTCTTGTGATCTGACGTGCTTTTCTGCATTTTCAAAGTTCTAGCATTAACCATTGAGGAATTAAACTACAGGAATTTCAGTGAAATTCGACTACTCAGGGTAAACATCCCATAGGCTTTAAGCAAAAAACCCGTGATGGTGGATTGCCCACATTTGGGGAGCCATGAGGGGCACAAGAGAGAATCATTTTGTCAGAGTTTCATTGAAATAAAAAAAGAAACCTAGTACCCACAAGCTAAGAAACATGGAAATATTTCCAGTTGGCTAAAACGCTTTTCTGTGACTTTGAAACTCTTTTGCTACCTAGTGATTCAGCTTTGAGATACTTGAACCAGGAAAGAAGCACAGTGTGCTCTTGTGAACTAAAGTGTTGTTCTGCGTTTTTAAAGTTCCAGCATTACCCATTTAAGAATTAAACTCATAGGAGTTTTTCAGGCATTTTCGCCTAATCAGGGTAAACATTTAATAGACTGTAAACAAAACACCATTGATGGTGGGATGACCAAACTTGGGGAGCCTAGAGGGGCACATGAGAGAATCATTTCTTCAGAGTTTCATTGAAATACACAAAGAAACCTAGTGCCCAGAAGCTAAGAAATATGGAATTATTTCCAGTTGGCTAAAATGCTTTTCTGTGAGTTTGAAACTCTTTTGCTATCTAGTGATTCAGCTTTGATATACTTGATCCAGGAGAGAAGCACAGTGTGCTCTTGTGAACTAAAGTGTTGTTCTGCATTTTTAAAGTAATAGCATTAACCATTTAAGAATTACTCTCACAGGCATTTTCAGGCATTTTCGCCTAATCAGGGTAAACATCCAGTAGACTGTAAACAAAACACCCTTGATGGTGGGATGACCAAACTTGGGGAGCCTTTAGGGGCCTTGAGGGGGCACATGAGAGAATCATTTTTTCAGAGTTTCATTGAAATATACAAAGAAACCTAATACCCACTAGTTAAGAAACATGGAATTTTTTCCTTTTGGCTAAAATGCTTTTCTGTGAGTTTGAAAC
The DNA here is from genome assembly GCA_025594165.1 of Tamias sibiricus. NCBI lineage: Eukaryota > Metazoa > Chordata > Mammalia > Rodentia > Sciuridae > Tamias > Tamias sibiricus. The sequence goes on along the minus strand of JAKELJ010000026.1, from coordinate 279,439 downwards.
TCTTTTGCTACCTAGAGATTCACCTTTGAGATACTTGAACCAGTAGAGAAGCACAGTGTGCTCTTGTGAACTAAAGTGTTGTTCTGCGTTTTTAAAGTTCTAGCATTAACCATTTAAGCATTAAACTCACAGGCGTTTTCAGGCATTTTCGCCAAATCAGGGAAAATATCCAATAGACTGTAAACAATACACCCTTGATGGTGGAATGACCAAACTTGGGGAGTCTTGAGGGGCACATGAGAGAATCATTGTTTCAGAGTTTCATTGAAATACACAAAGAAACCTAGTGCCCAGAAGCTAAGAAACATGGAATTGTTTCAGTTCGCTAAAACGCTTTTCTGTGAGTTTGAAACTCTTTTGCTACCTAGTGATTCAGCTTTGAGATACTTGAACCAGGAGAGAAGCACAGTGTGCTCTTGTGAACTAAAGTGTGTTGTTCTGCGTTTTTAAAATTCTAACATTAACCATTTAAGAAATAAACTCACAGGCGTTTTCAGGTATTTTCGCCTAATCAGGGTAAACATCCAATAGACTGTAAACAAAACACCCTTGATGGTGGGATGACCAAACTTTGGAGCCTTGAGGGGCACATGAGAGAATCATATCTTCAGAGTTTCATTGAAATACACAAGGAAACCTAGTGCCCAGAAGCTAATAAACATGGAATTATTTCCAGTTTTTACAATTGCTTTTCTGTGAGTTTAAAATTCTTTTGTTACCTAGTGATTCAGCTTTGAGATACTTGAACCAGGAAAGAAGCAGAGTGTGCTCTTGTGACCTGAAGTGATTTTCTGCATTTTCAAAGGTCTAGTATTAACCATTGAGGAATTAAACTACAGGCGTTTTCAGTGAAATTCGCCTAATCAGGGTAAACATCCAATAGGCTCTAAAAAAAAAACCCGTGATGGTGGATTGAGCAAATTTGGGGAGCCATGAGGGGCACAAGAGAGAATCATTTTGTCAGAGTTTCATTGAAATACAAAAAGAAACCTAGTACCCAGAAGCTAAGAAACATGGAATTATTTCCAGTTGGCTAAAACGCTTTTCTGTGAGTTTGAAACTCTTTTGCTACCTAGTGATTCAGCTTTGAGATACTTGAACCAGGAGAGAAGCACAGTGTGCTCTTGTGAACTAAAGTGTTGTTCTGCATTTTTAAAGTTCTAACATTAACCATTTAAGAAATAAAACTCACAGGCGTTTTCAGGCATTTTCGCCTAATCAGGGTAAATATCCAATAGACTGCAAACAAAACACCCTTGATGGTGGGATGACCAAACTTGGGGAGCCTTGAGGGGCACATGAGAGAATCATTTTTTCAGAGTTTCATTGAAATACACAAAGAAACCTAGTGCACAGAAGCTAAGAAACATGGAGTTATTTCCAGTTCTCTAAAACGCTTTTCTGTGAGTTTTTAAACTCTTTTGCTACCTAGTGATTCAGCTTTGAGATACTTGAACCAGGACAGGAGCACAGTGTGCTCTTGTGATGTGAAGTGCTTTTCTGCATTTTCAAAGGTCTAGTAATTAACCATTGAGGAATTAAACTGCAGGCGTTTTCAGTGAAATTCCCCTAATCAGGGCAAACATCCAATAGGCTCTAAACAAAAAACCCGTGATGGTGGGATGACCAAATTTGGCGAGACATGAGGGGCACAAGAGAGAATCATTTTGTCAGAGATTCATTGAAATACACAAAGAAACCTAGTACCCAGAAGCTAAGAAACATGGAATTATTTCCAGTTCTCTAAAACGCTCTTCTGTGAGTTTGAAACTCTTTAGCAACCTAGTGATTCAGCTTTGAGATACATGAACCAGGACAGAAGCACAGTGTGCTCTTGTGATCTGAAGTGCTTTTCTGCATTTTCAAAGTTCTAGCATTAACCATTGAGGAATTAAACTGCAGGCGTTTTCAGTGAAATTCCCCTAATCAGGGTAAACATCCAATAGGCTCTAAGCAAAAAAACCCATGATGGTGGATTGACCACATTTGAGGAGCCATGAGGGGCACAAGAGAGAATCATTTTGTCACAGTTTCATTGAAATACACAAAGAAACCTAGTACCCACAAGCTAAGAAACATGGAATTATTTCCAGTTGGCTAAAACGCTTTTCTGTGAGTTTGAAACTCTTTTGCTACCTAGTGATTCAGCTTTGAGATACTTGAACCAGGACAGAAGCACAGTGTGCTCTTGTGAACTAAAGTGTTGTTCTGCGTTTTTAAAGTTCCAGCATTAACCCATTTAAAAATTAAACTCACAGGCGTTTTCAGGCATTTTCGCCTAATCAGGGTAAACATCCAATAGACTGTAAATAAAACACCCTTGATGGTGGGATGACCAAACTTGGGGAGTCTTGAGGAGCACATGAGAGAATCATTTTTCAGAGTTTCATTGAAATACACAAAGAAACCTAGTGCCCAGAAGCTAAGAAACATGGAATTATTTCCAGTTCGCTAAAACGCTTTTCTGTGAGTTGGAATCTCTTTTGTTACCTAGTGATTCATCTTTGAGATACTTGAACCAGGAAAGAAGCACAGTGTGCTCTTGTGATCTGAAGTTCTTTTCTGCATTTTCAAAGTTCTAGCATTAACCATTGAGGAATTAAACTACAGGCGTTTTCAGTGAAATTCGCCTAATCAGGGTAAATATCCAATAGGCTCTAAACATAAAACCCGGGATGGTGGATTGACCAAATTTGGGGAGCCATGAGGGGCACAAGAGAGAATCATTTTGTCAGAGTTTCATTGAAATACAAAAAGAAACCTAGTACCCAGAAGCTAAGAAACATGGAATTATTTCCAGTTGGCTAAATTGCTTTTCTGTGAGTTTGAAACTCTTTTGCTACCTAGTGATTCAGCTTTGATATACTTGAACCAGGACAGGAGCACAGTGTGCTCTTGTGATATGAATTGCTTTTCTGCATTTTCAAAGTTCTAGCTTTAACCATTGAGGAATTAAAATGCAGGCGTTTTCAGTGAAATTCGCCTAATCAGGGCAAACATCCAATAGGCTCTAAACAAAAAACCCGTGATGGTGGGATGACCAAATTTGGCGAGCCATGAGGGGCACAAGAGAGAATCATTTTGTCAGAGTTTCATTGAAATACACAAAGAAACCTAGTACCCAGAAGGTAAGAAACATGGAATTATTTCCAGTTCTCTAAAACGCTTTTTTGTGAGTTTGAAACTCTTTTGCTACCTAGTGATTCAGCTTTGAGATACTTGAACCAGGACAGAAGCACAGTGTGCTCTAGTGATCTGACGTGCTTTTCTGCATTTTCAAAGTTCTAGCATTAACCATTGAGGAATTAAACTACAGGAATTTCAGTGAAATTCGACTACTCATGGTAAACATCCAATAGGCTCTAAGCAAAAAACCCGTGATGGTGGATTGACCACATTTGAGGAGCCATGAGGGGCACAAGAGAGAATCATTTTGTCACAGTTTCATTGAAATACACAAAGAAACCTAGTACCCACAAGCTAAGAAACATGGAATTATTTCCAGTTGGCTAAAACGCTTTTCTGTGAGTTTGAAACTCTTTTGCTACCTAGTGATTCAGCTTTGAGATACTTGAACCAGGACAGAAGCACAGTGTGCTCTTGTGAACTAAAGTGTTGTTCTGCTTTTTTAAAGTAATAGCATTAACCATTTAAGAATTACTCTCTCACAGGCTTTTTCAGGCATTTTCGCCTAATCAGGGTAAACATCCAGTAGACTGTAAACAAAACACCCTTGATGGTGGGATGACCAAACTTGGGGAGCCTTGACGGGCCTTGAGGGGCACATGAGAGAATCAGTTTTTCAGAGTTTCATTGAAATATACAAAGAAACCTAATACCCACTAGCTAAGAAACATGGAATTTTTTTCCTTTTGGCTAAAACGCTTTTCTGTGAGTTTGAAACTCTTTTGCTACCTAGTGATTCAGCTTTGAGATACTTGAACCAGGACAGAAGCACAGTGTGCTCTTGTGATCTGAAGTGCTCTTCTGCATTTCCAAAGTTCTTGCATTAACCATTGAGGAATTAAACTACAGGGGTTTTCAGTAAAATTCGCCTAATCAGGATAAACATCCAATAGGGTCTAAACAAAAAACCCGTGATGGTGGGTTGACCACATTTGGAGAGCCATGAGGGGAACAAGAGAAAATCATTTTGTCAGAGTTTCATTGAAATACACAAAGAAACCGAGTACCCACAAGCTAAGAAACATGGAATCATTTCCAGTTGGCTAAAACGCTTTTCTGTGAGTTTGAAACTCTTTTGCTACCTAGTGATTCAGCTTTGAGATACTTGAACCAGGAGAGAAGCACAGTGTGCTCTTGTGAACTAAAGTGTTGTTCTGCATTTTTAAAGTTCTAGCATTAACCATTTAAGAATTAAACTCACAGGCGTTTTCAGGCATTTTCGCCTAATCAGGGTAAATATCTAATAGACTGTAAACAAAACACCCTTGATGGTGGGATGACCAAACTTGGGGAGCCTTGAGGGGCACATGAGAGAATCATTTTTTCAGAGTTTCATTGAAATACACAAAGAAACCTAGTGCACAGAAGCTAAGAAACATGGAGTTATTTTTTCCAGTTCTCTAAAACGCTTTTCTGTGAGTTTTAAACTCTTTTGCTACCTAGTGATTCAGCTTTGAGATACTTGAACCAGGACAGGAGCACAGTGTGCTCTTGTGATCTGAAGTGCTTTTCTGCATTTTCAAAGGTCTAGTATTAACCATTGAGGAATTAAACTGCAGGCGTTTTCAGTGAAATTCGCCTAATCAGGGCAAACATCCAATAGGCTCTATACAAAAAACCCGTGATGGTGGATTGACCAAATTTGGAAAGCCATGAGGGGCACAAGAGAGAATCATTTTGTCAGAGTTTTATTGAAATACACAAAGAAACCTAGTACCCACAAGCTAATAAACATGGAATTATTTCCAGTTGGCTAAAACGCTTTTCTGTGAGTTTGAAACTCTTTTGCTACCTAGTGATTCAGCTTTGAGATACTTGAACCAGGAGAGAAGCACAGTGTGCTCTTGTGAACTAAAGTGTTGTTCTGCGTTTTTAAAGTTCCAGCAGTAACCATTTAAGAATTAAACTCACATGCGTTTTCAGGCATTTTCGCCTAATCAGGGTAAACATCCAATAGACTTTAACAAAACACCCTTGATGATGGGATGACCAAACTTGAGGAGCCTTGAGGGGCACATGAGAGAATTATTTCTTTCAGAGTTTCATTGAAATACGCAAAGAAACCTAGTGCCCAGAAGCTAAGAAACATGGAATTATTTTCAGTTCGCTAAAACGCTTTTCTGTGATTTTGAAATTCTTTTGTTACCTAGTGTTTCAGCTTTGAGATACTTGAACCAGGAAAGAAGCACAGTGTTCTCTTGTGATCTGAAGTGCTGTTCTGCATTTTTAAAGTTCTAGCATTAACCATTTAAGAATTAAACTAACAGGCGTTTTCAGTGAAATTCGCCTAGTCAGGGTAAACATCCAATAGGCTCTAAACAAAAAACCCGTGATGGTGAGATGACCAAATTTGGGGTGCCATGAGAGACACGAGAGAGAATCATTTTGTCAGAGTTTCATTGAAATACACAAAGAAACCTAGTACCCAGAAGCTAAGAAAACAGGGAATTATTTCCAGTTGGCTAAATTGCTTTTCTGTGAGTTTTAAACTCTTTTGCTACCTAGTGATTCAGCTTTGAGATACTTGAACCAGGAAAGAAGCACAGTGTGCTCTTGTGAACTAAAGTGTTTTTCTGCGTTTTTTTTTAAGTTCTTGCATTAACCATTTAAGAATTAAACTCACAGGCGTTTTCAGGCATTTTCGCCTAATCAGGGTAAACATCCAATAGACTGTAAACAAAACACCCTTGATGGTGGGATGACCAAACTTGGGGAGCTTGGAGGGGCACATGAGAGAATCATTTCTTCAGAGTTTCATTGAAATACACAAAGAAACCTAGTGCCCAGAAGCTAAGAAACATGGAATTATTTCCAGTTCGCTAAAACGCTTTTCTGTGAGTTTGAAACTCTTTTGCTACCTAGTGATTCAGCTTTGAGATACTTGAACCAGGACAGAAGCACAGTGTGCTCTAGTGATCTGACGTGCTTTTCTGCATTTTCAAAGTTCTAGCATTAACCATTGAGGAATTAAACTACAGGAATTTCAGTGAAATTCGACTACTCAGGGTAAACATCCAATAGGCTCTAAGCAAAAAAAACCCGTGATGGTGGATTGACCACATTTGAGGAGCCATGAGGGGCACAAGAGAGAATCATTTTGTCACAGTTTCATTGAAATACACAAAGAAACCTAGTACCCACAAGCTAAGAAACATGGAATTATTTCCAGTTGGCTAAAACGCTTTTCTGTGAGTTTGAAACTCTTTTGCTACCTAGTGATTCAGCTTTGAGATACTTGAACCAGGACAGAAGCACAGTGTGCTCTTGTGAACTAAAGTGTTGTTCTGCTTTTTTAAAGTAATAGCATTAACCATTTAAGAATTACTCTCACAGGCTTTTTCAGGCATTTTCGCCTAATCAGGGTAAACATCCAGTAGACTGTAAACAAAACACCCTTGATGGTGGGATGACCAAACTTGGGGAGCCTTGAGGGGCCTTGAGGGGCACATGAGAGAATCAGTTTTTCAGAGTTTCATTGAAATATACAAAGAAATCTAATACCCACTAGCTAAGAAACATGGAATTTTTTCCTTTTGGCTAAAACGCTTTTCTGTGAGTTTGAAACTCTTTTGCTACCTAGTGATTCAGCTTTGAGATACTTGAACCAGGACAGAAGCACAGTGTGCTCTTGTGATCTGAAGTGCTCTTCTGCATTTCCAAAGTTCTTGCATTAACCATTGAGGAATTAAACTACAGGGGTTTTCAGTAAAATTCGCCTAATCAGGATAAACATCCAATAGGGTCTAAACAAAAAACCCGTGATGGTGGGTTGACCACATTTGGAGAGCCATGAGGGGAACAAGAGAAAATCATTTTGTCAGAGTTTCATTGAAATACACAAAGAAACCGAGTACCCACAAGCTAAGAAACATGGAATCATTTCCAGTTGGCTAAAACGCTTTTCTGTGAGTTTGAAACTCTTTTGCTACCTAGTGATTCAGCTTTGAGATACTTGAACCAGGAGAGAAGCACAGTGTGCTCTTGTGAACTAAAGTGTTGTTCTGCATTTTTAAAGTTCTAGCATTAACCATTTAAGAATTAAACTCACAGGCGTTTTCAGGCATTTTCGCCTAATCAGGGTAAATATCTAATAGACTGTAAACAAAACACCCTTGATGGTGGGATGACCAAACTTGGGGAGCCTTGAGGGGCACATGAGAGAATCATTTTTTCAGAGTTTCATTGAAATACACAAAGAAACCTAGTGCACAGAAGCTAAGAAACATGGAGTTATTTCCAGTTCTCTAAAACGCTTTTCTGTGAGTTTTAAACTCTTTTGCTACCTAGTGATTCAGCTTTGAGATACTTGAACCAGGACAGGAGCACAGTGTGCTCTTGTGATCTGAAGTGCTTTTCTATTCTGCATTTTCAAAGGTCTAGTATTAACCATTGAGGAATTAAACTGCAGGCGTTTTCAGTGAAATTCGCCAAATCGCCATCCAATCTCTAAACAAAAAACCCGGGATGGTGGGGATGACAAATTTGGCAGCCATGAGGGGCACAATAGAGAATCATTTTGTCAGAGTCATAAACAAAAAACCTAGTACCCACAACTAAGAAACATGGATGGGGTGGCTGTGATTTGACCTTTTGCTAAGTGATTGGCTTTTAGCGACTTGCCATGAGGGTGCAACAAAAAGTGTTGTTCTGCGTTTTTAAAGTTTCCAGCATTACCCATTTTAGAATTAAACTCATTTTTCAGTCAGCCTAGTAAACATTCTGTATTGAAACCAAACTTGGGAGCCTACAAAGAAACATTTTCTTCAGAGTATTGAAATACCCAGTGCCAAGCTAAGAAACATGGAATTATTTCCAGTTGGCTAAAATGCTTTTCTGTGAGTTTGAAACTCTTTTGCTACCTAGTGATTCAGCTTTAGGTGTTTTCAGATACTTGAACCCAGTAGACTGTAAAAAAACACCCTTGAAGCACAGTGTGCTCTTGTGAACTAAAGTGTTGTTCTGCGTTTTTAAAGTTCCCTTTGAGCAGTTAAAAGTGTTGGTTCCATTTAAGTTCTAAACGATTAAATTTAAACTCACAGGCGTTTTTCAGGCATTTTCGCCTAATCAGGGTAAACATCCAATAGACTGTAAACAAAACACCCTTGATGGTGGGATGACCAAACTTTGGGAGCCTTGAGGGGCACATGAGAGAATCATTTCTTCAGTGTTTCATTGAAATACACAAAGAAACCTAGTGCCCAGAAGCTAAGAAACATGGAATTATTTTCGAGTTCGGCTAAAACGCTTTTCTGTGAGTTTGAAACTCTTTTGCTACCTAGTGATTCAGCTTTGAGATACTTGAACCAGGAAAGAAGCAGAGTGTGCTCTTGTGATCTAAGTTCTGTTCTGCATTTTCACAGTTTCTAGCATTAACCATTGAGGAATTAAACTACAGGCTTTTCAGTGAAATTCGCCTAATCAGGGTAAACATCCAATAGGCTCTAAACAAAAAACCCGTGATGGTGGATTGACCAAATTGGAAAGCCATGAGGGGCACAAGAGAGAATCATTTTGTTTCAGAGTTTTATTGAAATATCACAAAGAAACCTAGTACCCACAAGCTAATAAACATGGAATTATTTCCAGTTGGCTAAAATGCTTTTCTGTGAGTTTTGAAACTCTTTTGTTACCTAGTGATTCAGCTTTGAGATACTTGAACCAGGAGAGAAGCACAGTGTGCTCTTGTGAACTAAAGTGTTGTTCTGCGTTTTTAAAGTTCCAGCATTAACCATTTAAGAATTAAACTCACATGCGTTTTCAGGCATTTTCGCCTAATCAGGGTAAACATCCAATAGACTGTAAACAAAACACCCTTGATGATGGGATGACCAAACTTGAGGAGCCTTGAGGGGCACATGAGAGAATCATTTCTTCAGAGTTTCATTGAAATACGCAAAGAAACCTAGTGCCCAGAAGCTAAGAAACATGGAATTATTTTCAGTTCGCTAAAACGCTTTTCTGTGAGTTTTGAAATTCTTTTGCTTACCTAGTGATTCAGCTTTGAGATACTTGAACCAGGAAAGAAGCACAGTGTTTCTCTTTTGATCTGAAGTGCTTTTCTGCATTTTCAAAGTTCTAGCATTAACCATTTAGGAATTAAACTAACAGGCGTTTTCAGTGAAATTCGCCTAGTCAGGGTAAACATCCAATAGGCTCTAAACAAAAAACCCGTGATGGTGAGATTGACCAAATTTGGGAAAGCCATGAGGGGGACACAAGAGAGAATCATTTTGTCAGAGTTTTCATTGAAATACACAAAGAAACCTAGTACCCAGAAGCTAAGAAACATGGAATTATTTCCAGTTGGCTAAAACGCTTTTCTGTGAGTTTTAAACTCTTTTGCTACCTAGTGATTCAGCTTTGAGATACTTGAACCAGGAAAAGAAGCACAGTGTGCTCTTGTGAACTAAAGTGTTGTTTCTGCGTTTTTAAAGTTCTAGCATTAACCATTTAAGAATTAAACTCACAGGCGTTTTCAGGCATTTTCGCCTAATCAGGGTAAACATCCAATAGACTGTAAACAAAACACCCTTGATGGTGGGATGACCAAACTTTGAGGGAGCCTTGAGGGGCACATGAGAGAATCATTTTTTCAGAGTTTCATTGAAATACACAAAGAAACCTAGTGCCCAGAAGCTAAGAAACATGGAATTATTTTCCTTTCGCTAAAACGCTTTTCTGTGAGTTTGAAACTCTTTTGCTACCTAGTGATTCAGCTTTGAGATACTTGAACCAGGACAGAAGCACAGTGTGCTCTTGTGATCTGAAGTGCTTTTCTGCATTTTCCAAAGTTCTAGCATTAACCATTGAGGAATTAAACTACTGGAATTTCAGTGAAATTCGCCTACTCAGGGTAAACATCCAATAGGCTCTAAACAAAAAAACCCGTGATGGTGGGTTGACCACATTTGGAGGAGCCATGAGGGGCAACAAGAGAGAATCATTTTGTCACAGTTTCATTGAAATACACAAAGAAACCTAGTACCCACAAGCTAAGAAACATGGAATTATTTCCAGTTGGCTAAAACGCTTTTCTGTGAGTTTGAAACTCTTTTGCTACCTAGTGATTCAGCTTTGAGATACTTGAACCAGGACAGAAGCACAGTGTGCTCTTGTGAACTAAAGTGTTGTTCTGCTTTTTTAAAGTTCTAGCATTAACCATTTAAGAATTAAACTCACAGGCTTTTTCAGGCATTTTCGCCTAATCAGGGTAAACATCCAATAGACTGTAAACAAAACACCCTTGATGGTGGGATGACCAAACTTGGGGAGCCTTGAGGGGCCTTGAGGGGCACATGAGAGAATCATTTTTTCAGAGTTTCATTGAAATACACAAAGAAACCTAGTACCCACTAGCTAAGAAACATGGAATTTTTTTCCAGTTCTGGCTAAAACGCTTTTCTGTGAGTTTGAAACTCTTTTGCTACCTAGTGATTCAGCTTTGAGATACTTGAACCAGGACAGAAGCACAGTGTGCTCTTGTGATCTGAAGTGCTCTTCTGCATTTTCAAAGTTCTTGCATTAACCATTGAGGAATTAAACTACAGGGGTTTTCAGTGAAATTCGCCTAATCAGGCAAAACATCCAATAGGGTCTAAACAAAAAACCCGTGATGGTGGGATGACCACATTTGGGAGAGCCATGAGGGGCAACAAGAGAGAATCATTTTGTCAGAGTTTCATTGAAATACACAAAGAAACCGAGTACCCACAAGCTAAGAAACATGGAATCATTTCCAGTTGGCTAAAACGCTTTTCTGTGAGTTTGAAACTCTTTTGCTACCTAGTGATTCAGCTTTGAGATACTTGAACCAGGAGAGAAGCACAGTGTGCTCTTGTGAACTAAAGTGTTGTTCTGCATTTTTAAAGTTTCTAGCATTAACCATTTAAGAATTAAACTCACAGGCGTTTTTTCAGGCATTTTCGCCTAATCAGGGTAAATTTCTAATAGACTGTAAACAAAACACCCTTGATGGTGGGATGACCAAACTTGGGGAGCCTTGAGGGGCACATGAGAGAATCATTTTTTCAGAGTTTCATTGAAATACACAAAGAAACCTAGTGCACAGAAGCTAAGAAACAAAGTTATTTCCAGTTCTCTAAAACGCTTTTCTGTGAGTTTTAAACTCTTTTGCTACCTAGTGATTCAGCTTTGAGATACTTGAACCAGGACAGGAGCACAGTGTGCTCTTGTGATCTGAAGTGCTTTTCTGCATTTTCAAAGGTCTAGTATTAACCATTGAGGAATTAAACTGCAGGCGTTTTCAGTGAAATTCGCCTAATCAGGGCAAACATCCAATAGGCTCTAAACAAAAAATCCCGGGGATGGTGGGATGACCAAATTTGGCGAGCCATGAGGGGCACAAAAGAGAATCATTTTGTCAGAGTTTCATTGAAATCCACAAAGAAACCTAGTACCCACAAGCTAAGAAACATGGAATTATTTCCAGTAGGGTAAAACGCTTTGCTGTGACTTTGAAACTCTTTTGCTACCTAGTGATTCAGGTTTTAGATACTTGAACCAGGAAAGAAGCACAGTGTGCTCTTGTGAACTAAAGTGTTGTTCTGCGTTTTTAAAGTTCCAGCATTACCCATTTAAGAATTAAACTCATAGGCGTTTTCAGGCATTTTCGCCTAATCAGGGTAAACATTTAATAGACTGTAAACAAAACACCATTGATGGTGGGATGACCAAACTTGGGGAGCCTAGAGGGGCACATGAGAGAATCATTTCTTCAGAGTTTCATTGAAATACACAAAGAAACCTAGTGCCCAGAAGCTAAGAAACATGGAATTATTTCCCAGTTGGCTAAAATGCTTTTCTGTGAGTTTGAAACTCTTTTGCTATCTAGTGATTCAGCTTTGAGATACTTGAACCAGGAGAGAAGCACAGTGTGCTCTTGTGAACTAAAGTGTTGTTCTGCGTTTTTAAAGTAATAGCATTAACCATTTAAGAATTACTCTCATAGGTGTTTTCAGGCATTTTCGCCTAATCAGGGTAAACATCCAGTAGACTGTAAAAAAAAAAACACCCTTGATGGTGGGATGACCAAACTTGGGAGCCTTGAGGGGCCTTGAGGGGCACATGAGAGAATCATTTTTTCAGAGTTTCATTGAAATATAAAAAGAAACCTAATACCCACAAGCTAAGAAACATGGAATTTTTTCCTGTTGGCTAAAATGCTTTTCTGTGAGTTTGAAACTCTTTTGCTACCTAGAGATTCACCTTTGAGATACTTGAACCAGTAGAGAAGCACAGTGTGCTCTTGTGAACTAAAGTGTTGTTCTGCGTTTTTAAAGTTCTAGCATTAACGATTTAAGCATTAAACTCACAGGCGTTTTCAGGCATTTTCGCCTAATCAGGGTAAACATCCAATAGACTGTAAACAAAACACCCTTGATGGTGGGATGACCAAACTTGGGGAGCCTTGAGGGGCTCATGAGAGAATCATTTCTTCAGTGTTTCATTGAAATACACAAGGAAACCTAGTGCCCAGAAGCTAAGAAACATGGAATTATTTCGACTTCGCTAAAACGCTTTTCTGTGAGTTTGAAACTCTTTTGCTACCTAGTGATTCAGCTTTGAGATACTTGAACCAGGAAAGAAGCAGAGTGTGCTCTTGTGATCTGAAGTTCTTTTCTGCATTTTCACAGTTCTAGCATTAACCATTGAGGAATTAAACTACAGGCGTTTTCAGTGAAATTCGCCTAATCAGGGTAAACATCCAATAGGCTCTATACAAAAAACCCGTGATGGTGGATTGACCAAATTTGGAAAGCCATGAGGGGCACAAGAGAGAATCATTTTGTCAGAGTTTTATTGAAATACACAAAGAAACCTAGTACCCACAAGCTAATAAACATGGAATTATTTCCAGTTGGCTAAAACGCTTTTCTGTGAGTTTGAAACTCTTTTGTTACCTAGTGATTCAGCTTTGAGATACTTGATCCAGGAGAGAAGCACAGTGTGCTCTTGTGAACTAAAGTGTTGTTCTGCGTTTTTAAAGTTCCAGCAGTAACCATTTAAGAATTAAACTCACATGCGTTTTCAGGCATTTTCGCCTAATCAGGGTAAACATCCAATAGACTTTAACAAAACACCCTTGATGATGGGATGACCAAAACTTGAGGAGCCTTGAGGGGCACATGAGAGAATCATTTCTTCAGAGTTTCATTGAAATACGCAAAGAAACCTAGTGCCCAGAAGCTAAGAAACATGGAATTATTTTCAGTTCGCTAAAACGCTTTTCTGTGATTTTGAAATTCTTTTGTTACCTAGTGTTTCAGCTTTGAGATACTTGAACCAGGAAAGAAGCACAGTGTTCTCTTGTGATCTGAAGTGCTGTTCTGCATTTTTAAAGTTCTAGCATTAACCATTTAAGAATTAAACTAACAGGCGTTTTCAGTGAAATTCGCCTAGTCAGGGTAAACATCCAATAGGCTCTAAACAAAAAACCCGTGATGGTGAGATGACCTAATTTGGGGTGCCATGAGAGACACGAGAGAGAATCATTTTGTCAGAGTTTCATTGAAATACACAAAGAAACCTAGTACCCAGAAGCTAAGAAACAGGGAATTATTTCCAGTTGGCTAAATTGCTTTTCTGTGAGTTTTAAACTCTTTTGCTACCTAGTGATTCAGCTTTGAGATACTTGAACCAGGAAAGAAGCACAGTGTGCTCTTGTGAACTAAAGTGTTTTTCTGCGTTTTTTAAGTTCTTGCATTAACCATTTAAGAATTAAACTCACAGGCGTTTTCAGGCATTTTCACCTAATCAGGGTAAACATCCAATAGACTGTAAACAAAACACCCTTGATGGTGGGATGACCAAACTTGGGGAGCTTGGAGGGGCACATGAGAGAATCATTTCTTCAGAGTTTCATTGAAATACACAAAGAAACCTAGTGCCCAGAAGCTAAGAAACATGGAATTATTTCCAGTTCGCTAAAACGCTTTTCTGTGAGTTTGAAACTCTTTTGCTACCTAGTGATTCAGCTTTGAGATACTTGAACCAGGACAGAAGCACAGTGTGCTCTAGTGATCTGACGTGCTTTTCTGCATTTTCAAAGTTCTAGCATTAACCATTGAGGAATTAAACTACTGGAATTTCAGTGAAATTCGACTACTCAGGGTAAACATCCAATAGGCTCTAAGCAAAAAACCCGTGATGGTGGATTGACCACATTTGAGGAGCCATGAGGGGCACAAGAGAGAATCATTTTGTCACAGTTTCATTGAAATACACAAAGAAACCTAGTACCCACAAGCTAAGAAACATGGAATTATTTCCAGTTGGCTAAAACGCTTTTCTGTGAGTTTGAAACTCTTTTGCTACCTAGTGATTCAGCTTTGAGATACTTGAACCAGGACAGAAGCACAGTGTGCTCTTGTGAACTAAAGTGTTGTTCTGCTTTTTTAAAGTAATAGCATTAACCATTTAAGAATTACTCTCACAGGCTTTTTCAGGCATTTTCGCCTAATCAGGGTAAACATCCAGTAGACTGTAAACAAAACACCCTTGATGGTGGGATGACCAAACTTGGGGAGCCTTGAGGGGCCTTGAGGGGCACATGAGAGAATCAGTTTTTCAGAGTTTCATTGAAATATACAAAGAAACCTAATACCCACTAGCTAAGAAACATGGAATTTTTTCCTTTTGGCTAAAACGCTTTTCTGTGAGTTTGAAACTCTTTTGCTACCTAGTGATTCAGCTTTGAGATACTTGAACCAGGACAGAAGCACAGTGTGCTCTTGTGATCTGAAGTGCTCTTCTGCATTTCCAAAGTTCTTGCATTAACCATTGAGGAATTAAACTACAGGGGTTTTCAGTAAAATTCGCCTAATCAGGATAAACATCCAATAGGGTCTAAACAAAAAAACCCGTGATGGTGGGTTGACCACATTTGGAGAGCCATGAGGGGAACAAGAGAAAATCATTTTGTCAGAGTTTCATTGAAATACACAAAGAAACCGAGTACCCACAAGCTAAGAAACATGGAATCATTTCCAGTTGGCTAAAACGCTTTTCTGTGAGTTTGAAACTCTTTTGCTACCTAGTGATTCAGCTTTGAGATACTTGAACCAGGAGAGAAGCACAGTGTGCTCTTGTGAACTAAAGTGTTGTTCTGCATTTTTTAAAGTTCTAGCATTAACCATTTAAGAATTAAACTCACAGGCGTTTTCAGGCATTTTCGCCTAATCAGGGTAAATATCTAATAGACTGTAAACAAAACACCCTTGATGGTGGGATGACCAAACTTGGGGAGCCTTGAGGGGCACATGAGAGAATCATTTTTTCAGAGTTTCATTGAAATACACAAAGAAACCTAGTGCACAGAAGCTAAGAAACATGGAGTTATTTCCAGTTCTCTAAAACGCTTTTCTGTGAGTTTTAAACTCTTTTGCTACCTAGTGATTCAGCTTTGAGATACTTGAACCAGGACAGGAGCACAGTGTGCTCTTGTGATCTGAAGTGCTTTTCTGCATTTTCAAAGGTCTAGTATTAACCATTGAGGAATTAAACTGCAGGCGTTTTCAGTGAAATTCGCCTAATCAGGGCAAACATCCAATAGGCTCTAAACAAAAAACCCGGGATGGTGGGATGACCAAATTTGGCGAGCCATGAGGGGCACAAAAGAGAATCATTTTGTCAGAGTTTCATTGAAATCCACAAAGAAACCTAGTACCCACAAGCTAAGAAACATGGAATTATTTCCAGTAGGGTAAAACGCTTTGCTGTGACTTTGAAACTCTTTTGCTACCTAGTGATTCAGGTTTTAGATACTTGAACCAGGAAAGAAGCACAGTGTGCTCTTGTGAACTAAAGTGTTGTTCTGCGTTTTTATAGTTCCAGCATTACCCATTTAAGAATTAAACTCATAGGCGTTTTCAGGCATTTTCGCCTAATCAGGGTAAACATTTAATAGACTGTAAACAAAACACCATTGATGGTGGGATGACCAAACTTGGGGAGCCTAGAGGGGCACATGAGAGAATCATTTCTTCAGAGTTTCATTGAAATACACAAAGAAACCTAGTGCCCAGAAGCTAAGAAACATGGAATTATTTCCAGTTGGCTAAAATGCTTTTCTGTGAGTTTGAAACTCTTTTGCTATCTAGTGATTCAGCTTTGAGATACTTGAACCAGGAGAGAAGCACAGTGTGCTCTTGTGAACTAAAGTGTTGTTCTGCGTTTTTAAAGTAATAGCATTAACCATTTAAGAATTACTCTCATAGGTGTTTTCAGGCATTTTCGCCTAATCAGGGTAAACATCCAGTAGACTGTAAAAAAAACACCCTTGATGGTGGGATGACCAAACTTGGGGAGCCTTGAGGGGCCTTGAGGGGCACATGAGAGAATCATTTTTTCAGAGTTTCATTGAAATATAAAAAGAAACCTAATACCCACAAGCTAAGAAACATGGAATTTTTTCCTGTTGGCTAAAATGCTTTTCTGTGAGTTTGAAACTCTTTTGCTACCTAGAGATTCACCTTTGAGATACTTGAACCAGTAGAGAAGCACAGTGTGCTCTTGTGAACTAAAGTGTTGTTCTGCGTTTTTAAAGTTCTAGCATTAACGATTTAAGCATTAAACTCACAGGCGTTTTCAGGCATTTTCGCCTAATCAGGGTAAACATCCAATAGACTGTAAACAAAACACCCTTGATGGTGGGATGACCAAACTTGGGGAGCCTTGAGGGGCTCATGAGAGAATCATTTCTTCAGTGTTTCATTGAAATACACAAGGAAACCTAGTGCCCAGAAGCTAATAAACATGGAATTATTTCGACTTCGCTAAAACGCTTTTCTGTGAGTTTGAAACTCTTTTGCTACCTAGTGATTCAGCTTTGAGATACTTGAACCAGGAAAGAAGCAGAGTGTGCTCTTGTGATCTGAAGTTCTTTTCTGCATTTTCACAGTTCTAGCATTAACCATTGAGGAATTAAACTACAGGCGTTTTCAGTGAAATTCGCCTAATCAGGGTAAACATCCAATAGGCTCTATACAAAAAACCCGTGATGGTGGATTGACCAAATTTGGAAAGCCATGAGGGGCACAAGAGAGAATCATTTTGTCAGAGTTTTATTGAAATACACAAAGAAACCTAGTACCCACAAGCTAATAAACATGGAATTATTTCCAGTTGGCTAAAACGCTTTTCTGTGAGTTTGAAACTCTTTTGTTACCTAGTGATTCAGCTTTGAGATACTTGATCCAGGAGAGAAGCACAGTGTGCTCTTGTGAACTAAAGTGTTGTTCTGCGTTTTTAAAGTTCCAGCAGTAACCATTTAAGAATTAAACTCACATGCGTTTTCAGGCATTTTCGCCTAATCAGGGTAAACATCCAATAGACTTTAACAAAACACCCTTGATGATGGGATGACCAAACTTGAGGAGCCTTGAGGGGCACATGAGAGAATCATTTCTTCAGAGTTTCATTGAAATACGCAAAGAAACCTAGTGCCCAGAAGCTAAGAAACATGGAATTATTTTCAGTTCGCTAAAACGCTTTTCTGTGATTTTGAAATTCTTTTGTTACCTAGTGTTTCAGCTTTGAGATACTTGAACCAGGAAAGAAGCACAGTGTTCTCTTGTGATCTGAAGTGCTGTTCTGCATTTTTAAAGTTCTAGCATTAACCATTTAAGAATTAAACTAACAGGCGTTTTCAGTGAAATTCGCCTAGTCAGGGTAAACATCCAATAGGCTCTAAACAAAAAACCCGTGATGGTGAGATGACCTAATTTGGGGTGCCATGAGAGACACGAGAGAGAATCATTTTGTCAGAGTTTCATTGAAATACACAAAGAAACCTAGTACCCAGAAGCTAAGAAACAGGGAATTATTTCCAGTTGGCTAAATTGCTTTTCTGTGAGTTTTAAACTCTTTTGCTACCTAGTGATTCAGCTTTGAGATACTTGAACCAGGAAAGAAGCACAGTGTGCTCTTGTGAACTAAAGTGTTTTTCTGCGTTTTTTAAGTTCTTGCATTAACCATTTAAGAATTAAACTCACAGGCGTTTTTCAGGCATTTTCGCCTAATCAGGGTAAACATCCAATAGACTGTAAACAAAACACCCTTGATGGTGGGATGACCAAACTTGGGGAGCTTGGAGGGGCACATGAGAGAATCATTTCTTCAGAGTTTCATTGAAATACACAAAGAAACCTAGTGCCCAGAAGCTAAGAAACATGGAATTATTTCCAGTTCGCTAAAACGCTTTTCTGTGAGTTTGAAACTCTTTTGCTACCTAGTGATTCAGCTTTGAGATACTTGAACCAGGACAGAAGCACAGTGTGCTCTAGTGATCTGACGTGCTTTTCTGCATTTTCAAAGTTCTAGCATTAACCATTGAGGAATTAAACTACAGGAATTTCAGTGAAATTCGACTACTCAGGGTAAACATCCAATAGGCTCTAAGCAAAAAACCCGTGATGGTGGATTGACCACATTTGAGGAGCCATGAGGGGCACAAGAGAGAATCATTTTGTCACAGTTTCATTGAAATACACAAAGAAACCTAGTACCCACAAGCTAAGAAACATGGAATTATTTCCAGTTGGCTAAAACGCTTTTCTGTGAGTTTGAAACTCTTTTGCTACCTAGTGATTCAGCTTTGAGATACTTGAACCAGGACAGAAGCACAGTGTGCTCTTGTGAACTAAAGTGTTGTTCTGCTTTTTTAAAGTAATAGCATTAACCATTTAAGAATTACTCTCACAGGCTTTTTCAGGCATTTTCGCCTAATCAGGGTAAACATCCAGTAGACTGTAAACAAAACACCCTTGATGGTGGGATGACCAAACTTGGGGAGCCTTGAGGGGCCTTGAGGGGCACATGAGAGAATCAGTTTTTCAGAGTTTCATTGAAATATACAAAGAAACCTAATACCCACTAGCTAAGAAACATGGAATTTTTTCCTTTTGGCTAAAAACGCTTTTCTGTGAGTTTGAAACTCTTTTGCTACCTAGTGATTCAGCTTTGAGATACTTGAACCAGGACAGAAGCACAGTGTGCTCTTGTGATCTGAAGTGCTCTTCTGCATTTCCAAAGTTCTTGCATTAACCATTGAGGAATTAAACTACAGGCGTTTCAGTGAAATTCGACTACTCAGGGTAAACATACAATAGGCTCTAAGCAAAAAACCTGTGATGGTGGATTGACGACATTAGGGGAGCCATGAGGGGCACAAGAGAGAATCATTTTGTCACGGTTTCATTGAAATACACAAAGAAACCTAGTACCCACAAGCTAAGAAACATGGAATTATTTCCAGTTGGCTAAAACGCTTTTCTGTGAGTTTGAAACTCTTTTGTTACCTAGTGATTCAGCTTTGAGATACTTGAACCAGGACAGAAGCACAGTGTGCTCTTGTGAACTAAAGTGTTGTTCTGCGTTTTTAAAGTTCCAGCATTAACCATTTAAGAATTAAACTCACAGGCGTTTTCAGGCATTTTCGCCTAATCAGGGTAAACATCCAATAGACTGTAAAAAAAAAACTCTTGATGGTGGGATGACCAAACTTGGGGAGTCTTGAGGAGCACATGAGAGAATCATTTTTTCAGAGTTTCATTGTAATACACAAAGAAACCTAGTGCCCAGAAGCTAAGAAACATGGAATTATTTCCCCTTTGCTAAAACGCTTTTCTGTGAGTTTGAAACTCTTTTGCTACCTAGTGATTCAGCTTTGAGATACTTGAACTAGGACACATGAACAGTGTGCTTTTGTGATATGAAGTGCTTTTCTGCATTTTCAAAGTTCTAGCATTAACAATTGATTAATTAAACTACAGGCTTTTTCAGTGAAATTCGCCTAATCAGGGTAAACATCCAATAGGCTCTAAAAAAAAAAACCCGTGATGGTGGATTGACCAAATTTGGGGAGCCATGATGGGCACAAGAGAGAATCATTTTGTCAGAGTTTCATTGAAATACACAAAGAAACCTACTACCCACAAGCTAAGAAACATGGAATTATTTCCAGTTGGCTAAAATGCTTTGCTGTGAGTTTGAAACTCTTTTGCTACCTAGTGATTCAGCTTTGAGATACTGGATCCAGGACAAAAGCACAGTGTGCTCTTGTGAACTAAAGTGTTGTTCTGCGTTTTGAAAGTTCTAGCATTAACCATTTGACAATTAAACTCACAGGCGTTTTCAGGCATTTTCGCCTAATCAGGGTAAGCATCCAATAGACTGTAAACAAAACACCCTTGATGGTGGGATGACTAAACGTGGGGAGTATTGAGGGGCACATGAGAGAATCATTTCTTCAGAGTTTCATTGAAATACACAAAAAAACCTAGTGCCCAGAAGCTAAGAAACATGGAATTATTTCCACTTCGCTAAAACGCTTATCTGTGAGTTTGAAACTCTTTTGTTACCTAGTGATTCAGCTTTGAGATACTTGAACCAGGAAAGAAGCACAGTGTGCACTTGTGATCTGAAGTGCTTTTCTGCATTTTCAAAGTTCTAGCATTAACCATTGAAGATTTAAACTAACAGGCGTTTTCAGTGAAATTCGCCTAATCAGGGTAAACATCCAATAGGATCTAAACAAAAAACCCGTGATGGTGGATGGACCAAATTTGGGGAGCCATGATTGGCACAAGAGAGAATCATTTTGTCAGAGTTTCATTGAAATACACAAAGAAACATAGTACCCACAAACTAAGAAACATGGAATTATTTCTAGTTGGCTAAAACGCTTTTCTGTGACTTTGAAACTCTTTTGCTACCTAGTGATTCAGCTTTGAGATACTTGAACCAGGACAGAAGCACAGTGTGCTCTTGTGAACGAAAGTGTTGTTCTGCGTTTTTAAAGTTCCAGCATTAACCACTTAAGAATTAAACTCACAGGCGTTATCAGGCATTTTCACCTAATCAGGGTAAACATCCAATAGAATGTAAACAAAACACCCTTGATGGTGGGATGACCAAACTTGGGGAGCCTGGAGTGGCACATGAGAGAATCATTTCTTCAGAGTTTCATTGAAATACACAAAGAAACCTAGTGCCCAGAAGCTAAGAAACATGGAATTATTTCCAGTTCGCTAAAACGCTTTTCTGTGAGTTTGAAACTCTTTTGCTACCTAGTGATTCAGCATTGAGATACTTGAACCAGGACAGAAGCACAGTGTGCTCTTGTGAACTAAAGTGTTGTTCTGCGTTTTTAAAGTTCCAGCATTAACCATTTAAGAATTAAACTCACAGGCGTTTTCAGGCATTTTCGCCTAATCAGGGTAAACATTTAATAGACTGTAAACAAAACACCCTTGATGGTGGGATGACCAAACTTGGGGAGTCTTGAGGAGCACATGAGAGAATCATTTTTTCAGAGTTTCATTGAAATACACAAAGAAACCTAGTGCCCAGAAGCTAAGAAACATGGAATTATTTCCAGTTCGCTAAAACGCTTTTCTGCGAGTTTGAAACTCTTTTGTTACCTAGTGATTCAGCTTTGAGATACTTGAACAAGGAAAGAAGCACAGTGTGCTCTTGTGATCTGAAGTTCTTTTCTGCATTTTCAAAGTTCTAGCATTAACCATTGAGGAGTTAAACTACAGGCGTTTTCAGTGAAATTCGCCTAATCAGGGTAAACATCCAATAGGCTCTAAACATAAAACCCGGGATGGTGGATTGACCAAATTTGGGGAGCCATGAGGCACACAAGAGTGAATCATTTTGTCAGAGTATGATTGAAATACAAAAAGAAACCTACTACCCACAAGCTAAGAAACATGGAATTATTCCCAATTGGTTAAAACGCTTTTCTGTGAGTTTGAAACTCTTTTGCTACCTAGTGATTCAGCTTTGAGATAATTGAACCAGGAGAGAAGCACAGTGTGCTCTTGTGAACTAAAGTGTTGTTCTGCGTTTTTAAAGTTCTAGCATTAACCATTTAAAAATTAAACTCACAGGCGTTTTCAGGCATTTTCGCCTAATCAGGGTAAACATCCAATAGACTGTAAACAAAACACCCTTGACGGTGGGATGACCAAACTTGGGGAGCATTGAAGGGCACATGAGAGAATCATTTTTTCAGAGTTTCATTGAAATACACAAAGAAACCTAGTGCCCAGAAGCTAAGAAACATGGAATTATTTCCCCTTTGCTAAAACGCTTTTCTGTGAGTTTGAAACTCTTTTGCTACCTAGTGATTCAGCTTTGAGATACTTGAACTAGGACACATGAACAGTGTGCTTTTGTGATATGAAGTGCTTTTCTGCATTTTCAAAGTTCTAGCATTAACAATTGATTAATTAAACTACAGGCTTTTTCAGTGAAATTCGCCTAATCAGGGTAAACATCCAATAGGCTCTAAACAAAAAACCCGTGATGGTGGATTGACCAAATTTGGGGAGCCATGATGGGCACAAGAGAGAATCATTTTGTCAGAGTTTCATTGAAATACACAAAGAAACCTACTACCCACAAGCTAAGAAACATGGAATTATTTCCAGTTGGCTAAAATGCTTTGCTGTGAGTTTGAAACTCTTTTGCTACCTAGTGATTCAGCTTTGAGATACTGGAACCAGGACAAAAGCACAGTGTGCTCTTGTGAACTAAAGTTTTGTTCTGCGTTTTGAAAGTTCTAGCATTAACCATTTGACAATTAAACTCACAGGCGTTTTCAGGCATTTTCGCCTAATCAGGGTAAACATCCAATAGACTGTAAACAAAACACCCTTGATGGTGGGATGACTAAACGTGGGGAGTATTGAGGGGCACATGAGAGAATCATTTCTTCAGAGTTTCATTGAAATACACAAAGAAACCTAGTGCCCAGAAGCTAAGAAACATGGAATTATTTCCACTTCGCTAAAACGCTTATCTGTGAGTTTGAAACTCTTTTGTTACCTAGTGATTCAGCTTTGAGATACTTGAACCAGGAAAGAAGCACAGTGTGCTCTTGTGATCTGAAGTGCTTTTCTGCATTTTCAAAGTTCTAGCATTAACCATTGAAGATTTAAACTAACAGGCGTTTTCAGTGAAATTCGCCTAATCAGGGTAAACATCCAATAGGCTCTAAACAAAAAACCCGTGATGGTGGATGGACCAAATTTGGGGAGCCATGAGGGGCACAAGAGAGAATCATTTTGTCAGAGTTTCATTGAAATACACAAAGAAACCTAGTACCCACAAGCTAAGAAACATGGAATTATTTCTAGTTGGCTAAAACGCTTTTCTGTGACTTTGAAACTCTTTTGCTACCTAGTGATTCAGCTTTGAGATACTTGAACCAGGACAGAAGCACAGTGTGCTCTTGTGAACGAAAGTGTTTTTCTGCGTTTTTTAAAGTTCCAGCATTAACCACTTAAGAATTAAACTCACAGGCGTTATCAGGCATTTTCACCTAATCAGGGTAAACATCCAATAGAATGTAAACAAAACACCCTTGATGGTGGGATGACCAAACTTGGGGAGCCTGGAGGGGCACATGAGAGAATCATTTCTTCAGAGTTTCATTGAAATACACAAAGAAACCTAGTGCCCAGAAGCTAAGAAACATGGAATTATTTCCAGTTCGCTAAAACGCTTTTCTGTGAGTTTGAAACTCTTTTGCTACCTAGTGATTCAGCTTTGAGATACTTGAACCAGGACAGAAGCACAGTGTGCTCTTGTGAACTAAAGTGTTTTTCTGCGTTTTTAAAGTTCCAGCATTAACCATTTAAGAATTAAACTCACAGGCGTTTTCAGGCATTTTCGCCTAATCAGGGTAAACATCCAATAGACTGTAAACAAAACACCCTTGATGGTGGGATGACCAAACTTGGGGAGTCTTGAGGAGCACATGAGAGAATCATTTTTTTCAGAGTTTCATTGAAATACACAAAGAAACCTAGTGCCCAGAAGCTAAGAAACATGGAATTATTTCCAGTTCGCTAAAACGCTTTTCTGCGAGTTTGAAACTCTTTTGTTACCTAGTGATTCAGCTTTGAGATACTTGAACCAGGAAAGAAGCACAGTGTGCACTTGTGATCTGAAGTGCTTTTCTGCATTTTCAAAGTTCTAGCATTAACCATTGAAGATTTAAACTAACAGGCGTTTTCAGTGAAATTCGCCTAATCAGGGTAAACATCCAATAGGATCTAAACAAAAAACCCGTGATGGTGGATGGACCAAATTTGGGGAGCCATGATTGGCACAAGAGAGAATCATTTTGTCAGAGTTTCATTGAAATACACAAAGAAACATAGTACCCACAAACTAAGAAACATGGAATTATTTCTAGTTGGCTAAAACGCTTTTCTGTGACTTTGAAACTCTTTTGCTACCTAGTGATTCAGCTTTGAGATACTTGAACCAGGACAGAAGCACAGTGTGCTCTTGTGAACGAAAGTGTTGTTCTGCGTTTTTAAAGTTCCAGCATTAACCACTTAAGAATTAAACTCACAGGCGTTATCAGGCATTTTCACCTAATCAGGGTAAACATCCAATAGAATGTAAACAAAACACCCTTGATGGTGGGATGACCAAACTTGGGGAGCCTGGAGTGGCACATGAGAGAATCATTTCTTCAGAGTTTCATTGAAATACACAAAGAAACCTAGTGCCCAGAAGCTAAGAAACATGGAATTATTTCCAGTTCGCTAAAACGCTTTTCTGTGAGTTTGAAACTCTTTTGCTACCTAGTGATTCAGCATTGAGATACTTGAACCAGGACAGAAGCACAGTGTGCTCTTGTGAACTAAAGTGTTGTTCTGCGTTTTTAAAGTTCCAGCATTAACCATTTAAGAATTAAACTCACAGGCGTTTTCAGGCATTTTCGCCTAATCAGGGTAAACATTTAATAGACTGTAAACAAAACACCCTTGATGGTGGGATGACCAAACTTGGGGAGTCTTGAGGAGCACATGAGAGAATCATTTTTTCAGAGTTTCATTGAAATACACAAAGAAACCTAGTGCCCAGAAGCTAAGAAACATGGAATTATTTCCAGTTCGCTAAAACGCTTTTCTGCGAGTTTGAAACTCTTTTGTTACCTAGTGATTCAGCTTTGAGATACTTGAACAAGGAAAGAAGCACAGTGTGCTCTTGTGATCTGAAGTTCTTTTCTGCATTTTCAAAGTTCTAGCATTAACCATTGAGGAGTTAAACTACAGGCGTTTTCAGTGAAATTCGCCTAATCAGGGTAAACATCCAATAGGCTCTAAACATAAAACCCGGGATGGTGGATTGACCAAATTTGGGGAGCCATGAGGCACACAAGAGTGAATCATTTTGTCAGAGTATGATTGAAATACAAAAAGAAACCTACTACCCACAAGCTAAGAAACATGGAATTATTCCCAATTGGTTAAAACGCTTTTCTGTGAGTTTGAAACTCTTTTGCTACCTAGTGATTCAGCTTTGAGATAATTGAACCAGGAGAGAAGCACAGTGTGCTCTTGTGAACTAAAGTGTTGTTCTGCGTTTTTAAAGTTCTAGCATTAACCATTTAAAAATTAAACTCACAGGCGTTTTCAGGCATTTTCGCCTAATCAGGGTAAACATCCAATAGACTGTAAACAAAACACCCTTGACGGTGGGATGACCAAACTTGGGGAGCATTGAAGGGCACATGAGAGAATCATTTTTTCAGAGTTTCATTGAAATACACAAAGAAACCTAGTGCCCAGAAGCTAAGAAACATGGAATTATTTCCCCTTTGCTAAAACGCTTTTCTGTGAGTTTGAAACTCTTTTGCTACCTAGTGATTCAGCTTTGAGATACTTGAACTAGGACACATGAACAGTGTGCTTTTGTGATATGAAGTGCTTTTCTGCATTTTCAAAGTTCTAGCATTAACAATTGATTAATTAAACTACAGGCTTTTTCAGTGAAATTCGCCTAATCAGGGTAAACATCCAATAGGCTCTAAACAAAAAACCCGTGATGGTGGATTGACCAAATTTGGGGAGCCATGATGGGCACAAGAGAGAATCATTTTGTCAGAGTTTCATTGAAATACACAAAGAAACCTACTACCCACAAGCTAAGAAACATGGAATTATTTCCAGTTGGCTAAAATGCTTTGCTGTGAGTTTGAAACTCTTTTGCTACCTAGTGATTCAGCTTTGAGATACTGGAACCAGGACAAAAGCACAGTGTGCTCTTGTGAACTAAAGTTTTGTTCTGCGTTTTGAAAGTTCTAGCATTAACCATTTGACAATTAAACTCACAGGCGTTTTCAGGCATTTTCGCCTAATCAGGGTAAACATCCAATAGACTGTAAACAAAACACCCTTGATGGTGGGATGACTAAACGTGGGGAGTATTGAGGGGCACATGAGAGAATCATTTCTTCAGAGTTTCATTGAAATACACAAAGAAACCTAGTGCCCAGAAGCTAAGAAACATGGAATTATTTCCACTTCGCTAAAACGCTTATCTGTGAGTTTGAAACTCTTTTGTTACCTAGTGATTCAGCTTTGAGATACTTGAACCAGGAAAGAAGCACAGTGTGCTCTTGTGATCTGAAGTGCTTTTCTGCATTTTCAAAGTTCTAGCATTAACCATTGAAGATTTAAACTAACAGGCGTTTTCAGTGAAATTCGCCTAATCAGGGTAAACATCCAATAGGCTCTAAACAAAAAACCCGTGATGGTGGATGGACCAAATTTGGGGAGCCATGAGGGGCACAAGAGAGAATCATTTTGTCAGAGTTTCATTGAAATACACAAAGAAACCTAGTACCCACAAGCTAAGAAACATGGAATTATTTCTAGTTGGCTAAAACGCTTTTCTGTGACTTTGAAACTCTTTTGCTACCTAGTGATTCAGCTTTGAGATACTTGAACCAGGACAGAAGCACAGTGTGCTCTTGTGAACGAAAGTGTTTTTCTGCGTTTTTAAAGTTCCAGCATTAACCACTTAAGAATTAAACTCACAGGCGTTATCAGGCATTTTCACCTAATCAGGGTAAACATCCAATAGAATGTAAACAAAACACCCTTGATGGTGGGATGACCAAACTTGGGGAGCCTGGAGGGGCACATGAGAGAATCATTTCTTCAGAGTTTCATTGAAATACACAAAGAAACCTAGTGCCCAGAAGCTAAGAAACATGGAATTATTTCCAGTTCGCTAAAACGCTTTTCTGTGAGTTTGAAACTCTTTTGCTACCTAGTGATTCAGCTTTGAGATACTTGAACCAGGACAGAAGCACAGTGTGCTCTTGTGAACTAAAGTGTTGTTCTGCGTTTTTAAAGTTCCAGCATTAACCATTTAAGAATTAAACTCACAGGCGTTTTCAGGCATTTTCGCCTAATCAGGGTAAACATCCAATAGACTGTAAACAAAACACCCTTGATGGTGGGATGACCAAACTTGGGGAGTCTTGAGGAGCACATGAGAGAATCATTTTTTCAGAGTTTCATTGAAATACACAAAGAAACCTAGTGCCCAGAAGCTAAGAAACATGGAATTATTTCCAGTTCGCTAAAACGCTTTTCTGCGAGTTTGAAACTCTTTTGTTACCTAGTGATTCAGCTTTGAGATACTTGAACCAGGAAAGAAGCACAGTGTGCTCTTGTGATCTGAAGTTCTTTTCTGCATTTTCAAAGTTCTAGCATTAACCATTGAGGAGTTAAACTACAGGCGTTTTCAGTGAAATTCGCCTAATCAGGGTAAACATCCAATAGGCTCTAAACATAAAACCCGGGATGGTGGATTGACCAAATTTGGGGAGCCATGAGGCACACAAGAGAGAATCATTTTGTCAGAGTATGATTGAAATACAAAAAGAAACCTACTACCCACAAGCTAAGAAACATGGAATTATTCCCAATTGGTTAAAACGCTTTTCTGTGAGTTTGAAACTCTTTTGCTACCTAGTGATTCAGCTTTGAGATACTTGAACTAGGACACATGAACAGTGTGCTTTTGTGATATGAAGTGCTTTTCTGCATTTTCAAAGTTCTAGCATTAACAATTGATTAATTAAACTACAGGCTTTTTCAGTGAAATTCGCCTAATCAGCGTAAACATCCAATAGGCTCTAAACAAAAAACCCGTGATGGTGGATTGACCAAATTTGGGGAGCCATGATGGGCACAAGAGAGAATCATTTTGTCAGAGTTTCATTGAAATACACAAAGAAACCTACTACCCACAAGCTAAGAAACATGGAATTATTTCCAGTTGGCTAAAATGCTTTGCTGTGAGTTTGAAACTCTTTTGCTACCTAGTGATTCAGCTTTGAGATACTGGAACCAGGACAAAAGCACAGTGTGCTCTTGTGAACTAAAGTGTTGTTCTGCGTTTTGAAAGTTCTAGCATTAACCATTTGACAATTAAACTCACAGGCGTTTTCAGGCATTTTCGCCTAATCAGGGTAAACATCCAATAGACTGTAAACAAAACACCCTTGATGGTGGGATGACTAAACGTGGGGAGTATTGAGGGGCACATGAGAGAATCATTTCTTCAGAGTTTCATTGAAATACACAAAGAAACCTAGTGCCCAGAAGCTAAGAAACATGGAATTATTTCCACTTCGCTAAAACGCTTATCTGTGAGTTTGAAACTCTTTTGTTACCTAGTGATTCAGCTTTGAGATACTTGAACCAGGAAAGAAGCACAGTGTGCTCTTGTGATCTGAAGTGCTTTTCTGCATTTTCAAAGTTCTAGCATTAACCATTGAAGATTTAAACTAACAGGCGTTTTCAGTGAAATTCGCCTAATCAGGGTAAACATCCAATAGGCTCTAAACAAAAAACCCGTGATGGTGGATGGACCAAATTTGGGGAGCCATGAGGGGCACAAGAGAGAATCATTTTGTCAGAGTTTCATTGAAATACACAAAGAAACCTAGTACCCACAAGCTAAGAAACATGGAATTATTCCCAATTGGTTAAAACGCTTTTCTGTGAGTTTGAAACTCTTTTGCTACCTAGTGATTCAGCTTTGAGATAATTGAACCAGGAGAGAAGCACAGTGTGCTCTTGTGAACTAAAGTGTTGTTCTGCGTTTTTAAAGTTCTAGCATTAACCATTTAAAAATTAAACTCACAGGCGTTTTCAGGCATTTTCGCCTAATCAGGGTAAACATCCAATAGACTGTAAACAAAACACCCTTGACGGTGGGATGAGCAAACTTGGGGAGCATTGAAGGGCACATGAGAGAATCATTTTTTCAGAGTTTCATTGAAATACACAAAGAAACCTAGTGCCCAGAAGCTAAGAAACATGGAATTATTTCCCCTTTGCTAAAAACGCTTTTCTGTGAGTTTGAATCTCTTTTGCTACCTAGTGATTCAGCTTTGAGATACTTGAACTAGGACACATGAACAGTGTGCTTTTGTGATATGAAGTGCTTTTCTGCATTTTCAAAGTTCTAGCATTAACAATTGATTAATTAAACTACAGGCTTTTTCAGTGAAATTCGCCTAATCAGGGTAAACATCCAATAGGCTCTAAACAAAAAACCCGTGATGGTGGATTGACCAAATTTGGGGAGCCATGATGGGCACAAGAGAGAATCATTTTGTCAGAGTTTCATTGAAATACACAAAGAAACCTACTACCCACAAGCTAAGAAACATGGAATTATTTCCAGTTGGCTAAAATGCTTTGCTGTGAGTTTGAAACTCTTTTGCTACCTAGTGATTCAGCCTTGAGATACTTGAACCAGGACAGAAGCACAGTGTGCTCTTGTGAACGAAAGTGTTGTTCTGCGTTTTTTAAAGTTCCAGCATTAACCACTTAAGAATTAAACTCACAGGCGTTATCAGGCATTTTCACCTAATCAGGGTAAACATCCAATAGAATGTAAACAAAACACCCTTGATGGTGGGATGACCAAACTTGGGGAGCCTGGAGGGGCACATGAGAGAATCATTTCTTCAGAGTTTCATTGAAATACACAAAGAAACCTAGTGCCCAGAAGCTAAGAAACATAGAATTATTTCCAGTTCGCTAAAACGCTTTTCTGTGAGTTTGAAACTCTTTTGCTACCTAGTGATTCAGCTTTGAGATATTTGAACCAGGACAGAAGCACAGTGTGCTCTTGTGAACTAAAGTGTTGTTCTGCGTTTTTAAAGTTCCAGCATTAACCATTTAAGAATTAAACTCACAGGCGTTTTCAGGCATTTTCGCCTAATCAGGGTAAACATCCAATAGACTGTAAACAAAACACCCTTGATGGTGGGATGACCAAACTTGGGGAGTCTTGAGGAGCACATGAGAGAATCATTTTTTCAGAGTTTCATTGAAATACACAAAGAAACCTAGTGCCCAGAAGCTAAGAAACATGGAATTATTTCCAGTTCGCTAAAACGCTTTTCTGCGAGTTTGAAACTCTTTTGTTACCTAGTGATTCAGCTTTGAGATACTTGAACCAGGAAAGAAGCACAGTGTGCTCTTGTGATCTGAAGTTCTTTTCTGCATTTTCAAAGTTCTAGCATTAACCATTGAGGAGTTAAACTACAGGCGTTTTCAGTGAAATTCGCCTAATCAGGGTAAACATCCAATAGGCTCTAAACATAAAACCCGGGATGGTGGATTGACCAAATTTGGGGAGCCATGAGGCACACAAGAGAGAATCATTTTGTCAGAGTATGATTGAAATACAAAAAGAAACCTACTACCCACAAGCTAAGAAACATGGAATTATTCCCAATTGGTTAAAACGCTTTTCTGTGAGTTTGAAACTCTTTTGCTACCTAGTGATTCAGCTTTGAGATAATTGAACCAGGAGAGAAGCACAGTGTGCTCTTGTGAACTAAAGTGTTGTTCTGCGTTTTTAAAGTTCTAGCATTAACCATTTAAAAATTAAACTCACAGGCGTTTTCAGGCATTTTCGCCTAATCAGGGTAAACATCCAATAGACTGTAAACAAAACACCCTTGACGGTGGGATGACCAAACTTGGGGAGCATTGAAGGGCACATGAGAGAATCATTTTTTCAGAGTTTCATTGAAATACACAAAGAAACCTAGTGCCCAGAAGCTAAGAAACATGGAATTATTTCCCCTTTGCTAAAAACGCTTTTCTGTGAGTTTGAAACTCTTTTGCTACCTAGTGATTCAGCTTTGAGATACTTGAACTAGGACACATGAACAGTGTGCTTTTGTGATATGAAGTGCTTTTCTGCATTTTCAAAGTTCTAGCATTAACAATTGATTAATTAAACTACAGGCTTTTTCAGTGAAATTCGCCTAATCAGGGTAAACATCCAATAGGCTCTAAACAAAAAACCCGTGATGGTGGATTGACCAAATTTGGGGAGCCATGATGGGCACAAGAGAGAATCATTTTGTCAGAGTTTCATTGAAATACACAAAGAAACCTACTACCCACAAGCTAAGAAACATGGAATTATTTCCAGTTGGCTAAAATGCTTTGCTGTGAGTTTGAAACTCTTTTGCTACCTAGTGATTCAGCTTTGAGATACTGGAACCAGGACAAAAAGCACAGTGTGCTCTTGTGAACTAAAGTGTTGTTCTGCGTTTTGAAAGTTCTAGCATTAACCATTTGACAATTAAACTCACAGGCGTTTTCAGGCATTTTCGCCTAATCAGGGTAAACATCCAATAGACTGTAAACAAAACACCCTTGATGGTGGGATGACTAAACGTGGGGAGTATTGAGGGGCACATGAGAGAATCATTTCTTCAGAGTTTCATTGAAATACACAAAGAAACCTAGTGCCCAGAAGCTAAGAAACATGGAATTATTTCCACTTCGCTAAAACGCTTATCTGTGAGTTTGAAACTCTTTTGTTACCTAGTGATTCAGCTTTGAGATACTTGAACCAGGAAAGAAGCACAGTGTGCTCTTGTGATCTGAAGTGCTTTTCTGCATTTTCAAAGTTCTAGCATTAACCATTGAAGATTTAAACTAACAGGCGTTTTCAGTGAAATTCGCCTAATCAGGGTAAACATCCAATAGGCTCTAAACAAAAAACCCGTGATGGTGGATGGACCAAATTTGGGGAGCCATGAGGGGCACAAGAGAGAATCATTTTGTCAGAGTTTCATTGAAATACACAAAGAAACCTAGTACTCACAAGCTAAGAAACATGGAATTATTTCTAGTTGGCTAAAACGCTTTTCTGTGACTTTGAAACTCTTTTGCTACCTAGTGATTCAGCTTTGAGATACTTGAACCAGGACAGAAGCACAGTGTGCTCTTGTGAACGAAAGTGTTGTTCTGCGTTTTTAAAGTTCCAGCATTAACCACTTAAGAATTAAAACTCACAGGCGTTATCAGGCATTTTCACCTAATCAGGGTAAACATCCAATAGAATGTAAACAAAACACCCTTGATGGTGGGATGACCAAACTTGGGGAGCCTGGAGGGGCACATGAGAGAATCATTTCTTCAGAGTTTCATTGAAATACACAAAGAAACCTAGTGCCCAGAAGCTAAGAAACATGGAATTATTTCCAGTTCGCTAAAACGCTTTTCTGTGAGTTTGAAACTCTTTTGCTACCTAGTGATTCAGCTTTGAGATACTTGAACCAGGACAGAAGCACAGTGTGCTCTTGTGAACTAAAGTGTTGTTCTGCGTTTTTAAAGTTCCAGCATTAACCATTTAAGAATTAAACTCACAGGCGTTTTCAGGCATTTTCGCCTAATCAGGGTAAACATCCAATAGACTGTAAACAAAACACCCTTGATGGTGGGATGACCAAACTTGGGGAGTCTTGAGGAGCACATGAGAGAATCATTTTTTCAGAGTTTCATTGAAATACACAAAGAAACCTAGTGCCCAGAAGCTAAGAAACATGGAATTATTTCCAGTTCGCTAAAACGCTTTTCTGCGAGTTTGAAACTCTTTTGTTACCTAGTGATTCAGCTTTGAGATACTTGAACCAGGAAAGAAGCACAGTGTGCTCTTGTGATCTGAAGTTCTTTTCTGCATTTTCAAAGTTCTAGCATTAACCATTGAGGAGTTAAACTACAGGCGTTTTCAGTGAAATTCGCCTAATCAGGGTAAACATCCAATAGGCTCTAAACATAAAACCCGGGATGGTGGATTGACCAAATTTGGGGAGCCATGAGGCACACAAGAGAGAATCATTTTGTCAGAGTATGATTGAAATACAAAAAGAAACCTACTACCCACAAGCTAAGAAACATGGAATTATTCCCAATTGGTTAAAACGCTTTTCTGTGAGTTTGAAACTCTTTTGCTACCTAGTGATTCAGCTTTGAGATAATTGAACCAGGAGAGAAGCACAGTGTGCTCTTGTGAACTAAAGTGTTGTTCTGCGTTTTTAAAGTTCTAGCATTAACCATTTAAAAATTAAACTCACAGGCGTTTTCAGGCATTTTCGCCTAATCAGGGTAAACATCCAATAGACTGTAAAACAAAACACCCTTGACGGTGGGATGACCAAACTTGGGGAGCATTGAAGGGCACATGAGAGAATCATTTTTTCAGAGTTTCATTGAAATACACAAAGAAACCTAGTGCCCAGAAGCTAAGAAACATGGAATTATTTCCCTTTGCTAAAACGCTTTTCTGTGAGTTTGAAACTCTTTTGCTACCTAGTGATTCAGCTTTGAGATACTTGAACTAGGACACATGAACAGTGTGCTTTTGTGATATGAAGTGCTTTTCTGCATTTTCAAAGTTCTAGCATTAACAATTGATTAATTAAACTACAGGCTTTTTCAGTGAAATTCGCCTAATCAGGGTAAACATCCAATAGGCTCTAAACAAAAAAACCGTGATGGTGGATTGACCAAATTTGGGGAGCCATGATGGGCACAAGAGAGAATCATTTTGTCAGAGTTTCATTGAAATACACAAAAGAAACCTACTACCCACAAGCTAAGAAACATGGAATTATTTCCAGTTGGCTAAAATGCTTTGCTGTGAGTTTGAAACTCTTTTGCTACCTAGTGATTCAGCCTTGAGATACTTGAACCAGGACAGAAGCACAGTGTGCTCTTGTGAACGAAAGTGTTGTTCTGCGTTTTTAAAGTTCCAGCATTAACCACTTAAGAATTAAACTCACAGGCGTTATCAGGCATTTTCACCTAATCAGGGTAAACATCCAATAGAATGTAAAAAAAAAACACCCTTGATGGTGGGATGACCAAACTTGGGGAGCCTGGAGGGGCACATGAGAGAATCATTTCTTCAGAGTTTCATTGAAATACACAAAGAAACCTAGTGCCCAGAAGCTAAGAAACATGGAATTTTTTCCAGTTCGCTAAAACGCTTTTCTGTGAGTTTGAAACTCTTTTGCTACCTAGTGATTCAGCTTTGAGATATTTGAACCAGGACAGAAGCACAGTGTGCTCTTGTGAACTAAAGTGTTGTTCTGCGTTTTTAAAGTTCCAGCATTAACCATTTAAGAATTAAACTCACAGGCGTTTTCAGGCATTTTCGCCTAATCAGGGTAAACATCCAATAGACTGTAAACAAAATACCCTTGATGGTGGGATGACCAAACTTGGGGAGTCTTGAGGAGCACA
The DNA here is from genome assembly GCA_025594165.1 of Tamias sibiricus. Taxonomy (NCBI): domain Eukaryota; kingdom Metazoa; phylum Chordata; class Mammalia; order Rodentia; family Sciuridae; genus Tamias; species Tamias sibiricus. Next base: position 244,844 of record JAKELJ010000026.1, on the reverse strand, counting down.
TGAGAGAATCATTTTTTCAGAGTTTCATTGAAATACACAAAGAAACCTAGTGCCCAGAAGCTAAGAAACATGGAATTATTTCCAGTTCGCTAAAACGCTTTTCTGCGAGTTTGAAACTCTTTTGTTACCTAGTGATTCAGCTTTGAGATACTTGAACCAGGAAAGAAGCACAGTGTGCTCTTGTGATCTGAAGTTCTTTTCTGCATTTTCAAAGTTCTAGCATTAACCATTGAGGAGTTAAACTACAGGCGTTTTCAGTGAAATTCGCCTAATCAGGGTAAACATCCAATAGGCTCTAAACATAAAACCCGGGATGGTGGATTGACCAAATTTGGGGAGCCATGAGGCACACAAGAGAGAATCATTTTGTCAGAGTATGATTGAAATACAAAAAGAAACCTACTACCCACAAGCTAAGAAACATGGAATTATTCCCAATTGGTTAAAACGCTTTTCTGTGAGTTTGAAACTCTTTTGCTACCTAGTGATTCAGCTTTGAGATAATTGAACCAGGAGAGAAGCACAGTGTGCTCTTGTGAACTAAAGTGTTGTTCTGCGTTTTTAAAGTTCTAGCATTAACCATTTAAAAATTAAACTCACAGGCGTTTTCAGGCATTTTCGCCTAATCAGGGTAAACATCCAATAGACTGTAAACAAAACACCCTTGACGGTGGGATGACCAAACTTGGGGAGCATTGAAGGGCACATGAGAGAATCATTTTTTCAGAGTTTCATTGAAATACACAAAGAAACCTAGTGCCCAGAAGCTAAGAAACATGGAATTATTTCCCCTTTGCTAAAACGCTTTTCTGTGAGTTTGAAACTCTTTTGCTACCTAGTGATTCAGCTTTGAGATACTTGAACTAGGACACATGAACAGTGTGCTTTTGTGATATGAAGTGCTTTTCTGCATTTTCAAAGTTCTAGCATTAACAATTGATTAATTAAACTACAGGCTTTTTCAGTGAAATTCGCCTAATCAGCGTAAACATCCAATAGGCTCTAAACAAAAAACCCGTGATGGTGGATTGACCAAATTTGGGGAGCCATGATGGGCACAAGAGAGAATCATTTTGTCAGAGTTTCATTGAAATACACAAAGAAACCTACTACCCACAAGCTAAGAAACATGGAATTATTTCCAGTTGGCTAAAATGCTTTGCTGTGAGTTTGAAACTCTTTTGCTACCTAGTGATTCAGCTTTGAGATACTGGAACCAGGACAAAAGCACAGTGTGCTCTTGTGAACTAAAGTGTTGTTCTGCGTTTTGAAAGTTCTAGCATTAACCATTTGACAATTAAACTCACAGGCGTTTTCAGGCATTTTCGCCTAATCAGGGTAAACATCCAATAGACTGTAAACAAAACACCCTTGATGGTGGGATGACTAAACGTGGGGAGTATTGAGGGGCACATGAGAGAATCATTTCTTCAGAGTTTCATTGAAATACACAAAGAAACCTAGTGCCCAGAAGCTAAGAAACATGGAATTATTTCCACTTCGCTAAAACGCTTATCTGTGAGTTTGAAACTCTTTTGTTACCTAGTGATTCAGCTTTGAGATACTTGAACCAGGAAAGAAGCACAGTGTGCTCTTGTGATCTGAAGTGCTTTTCTGCATTTTCAAAGTTCTAGCATTAACCATTGAAGATTTAAAACTAACAGGCGTTTTCAGTGAAATTCGCCTAATCAGGGTAAACATCCAATAGGTTCTAAACAAAAAACCCGTGATGGTGGATGGACCAAATTTGGGGAGCCATGAGGGGCACAAGAGAGAATCATTTTGTCAGAGTTTCATTGAAATACACAAAGAAACCTAGTACCCACAAGCTAAGAAACATGGAATTATTCCCAATTGGTTAAAACGCTTTTCTGTGAGTTTGAAACTCTTTTGCTACCTAGTGATTCAGCTTTGAGATAATTGAACCAGGAGAGAAGCACAGTGTGCTCTTGTGAACTAAAGTGTTGTTCTGCGTTTTTAAAGTTCTAGCATTAACCATTTAAAAATTAAACTCACAGGCGTTTTCAGGCATTTTCGCCTAATCAGGGTAAACATCCAATAGACTGTAAACAAAACACCCTTGACGGTGGGATGACCAAACTTGGGGAGCATTGAAGGGCACATGAGAGAATCATTTTTTCAGAGTTTCATTGAAATACACAAAGAAACCTAGTGCCCAGAAGCTAAGAAACATGGAATTATTTCCCCTTTGCTAAAACGCTTTTCTGTGAGTTTGAAACTCTTTTGCTACCTAGTGATTCAGCTTTGAGATACTTGAACTAGGACACATGAACAGTGTGCTTTTGTGATATGAAGTGCTTTTCTGCATTTTCAAACTTCTAGCATTAACCATTGAAGATTTAAACTAACAGGCGTTTTCAGTGAAATTCGCCTAATCAGGGTAAACATCCAATAGGCTCTAAACAAAAAACCCGTGATGGTGGATTGACCAAATTTGGGGAGCCATGATGGGCACAAGAGAGAGAATCATTTTGTCAGAGTTTCATTGAAATACACAAAGAAACCTACTACCCACAAGCTAAGAAACATGGAATTATTTCCAGTTGGCTAAAATGCTTTGCTGTGAGTTTGAAACTCTTTTGCTACCTAGTGATTCAGCTTTGAGATACTGGAACCAGGACAAAAGCACAGTGTGCTCTTGTGAACTAAAGTGTTGTTCTGCGTTTTGAAAGTTCTAGCATTAACCATTTGACAATTAAACTCACAGGCGTTTTCAGGCATTTTCGCCTAATCAGGGTAAACATCCAATAGACTGTAAACAAAACACCCTTGATGGTGGGATGACTAAACGTGGGGAGTATTGAGGGGCACATGAGAGAATCATTTCTTCAGAGTTTCATTGAAATACACAAAGAAACCTAGTGCCCAGAAGCTAAGAAACATGGAATTATTTCCACTTCGCTAAAACGCTTATCTGTGAGTTTGAAACTCTTTTGTTACCTAGTGATTCAGCTTTGAGATACTTGAACCAGGAAAGAAGCACAGTGTGCTCTTGTGATCTGAAGTGCTTTTCTGCATTTTCAAAGTTCTAGCATTAACCATTGAAGATTTAAACTAACAGGCGTTTTCAGTGAAATTCGCCTAATCAGGGTAAACATCCAATAGGCTCTAAACAAAAAACCCGTGATGGTGGATGGACCAAATTTGGGGAGCCATGAGGGGCACAAGAGAGAATCATTTTGTCAGAGTTTCATTGAAATACACAAAGAAACCTAGTACCCACAAGCTAAGAAACATGGAATTATTTCTAGTTGGCTAAAACGCTTTTCTGTGACTTTGAAACTCTTTTGCTACCTAGTGATTCAGCTTTGAGATACTTGAACCAGGACAGAAGCACAGTGTGCTCTTGTGAACGAAAGTGTTGTTCTGCGTTTTTAAAGTTCCAGCATTAACCACTTAAGAATTAAACTCACAGGCGTTATCAGGCATTTTCACCTAATCAGGGTAAACATCCAATAGAATGTAAACAAAACACCCTTGATGGTGGGATGACCAAACTTGGGGAGCCTGGAGGGGCACATGAGAGAATCATTTCTTCAGAGTTTCATTGAAATACACAAAGAAACCTAGTGCCCAGAAGCTAAGAAACATGGAATTATTTCCAGTTCGCTAAAACGCTTTTCTGTGAGTTTGAAACTCTTTTGCTACCTAGTGATTCAGCTTTGAGATACTTGAACCAGGACAGAAGCACAGTGTGCTCTTGTGAACTAAAGTGTTGTTCTGCGTTTTTAAAGTTCCAGCATTAACCATTAAAGAATTAAACTCACAGGCGTTTTCAGGCATTTTCGCCTAATCAGGGTAAACATCCAATAGACTGTAAACAAAACACCCTTGATGGTGGGATGACCAAACTTGGGGAGTCTTGAGGAGCACATGAGAGAATCATTTTTTCAGAGTTTCATTGAAATACACAAAGAAACCTAGTGCCCAGAAGCTAAGAAACATGGAATTATTTCCAGTTCGCTAAAACGCTTTTCTGCGAGTTTGAAACTCTTTTGTTACCTAGTGATTCAGCTTTGAGATACTTGAACCAGGAAAGAAGCACAGTGTGCTCTTGTGATCTGAAGTTCTTTTCTGCATTTTCAAAGTTCTAGCATTAACCATTGAGGAGTTAAACTACAGGCGTTTTCAGTGAAATTCGCCTAATCTGGGTAAACATCCAATAGGCTCTAAACATAAAACCCGGGATGGTGGATTGACCAAATTTGGGGAGCCATGAGGCACACAAGAGAGAATCATTTTGTCAGAGTATGATTGAAATACAAAAAGAAACCTACTACCCACAAGCTAAGAAACATGGAATTATTCCCAATTGGTTAAAACGCTTTTCTGTGAGTTTGAAACTCTTTTGCTACCTAGTGATTCAGCTTTGAGATAATTGAACCAGGAGAGAAGCACAGTGTGCTCTTGTGAACTAAAGTGTTGTTCTGCGTTTTTAAAGTTCTAGCATTAACCATTTAAAAATTAAACTCACAGGCGTTTTCAGGCATTTTCGCCTAATCAGGGTAAACATCCAATAGACTGTAAACAAAACACCCTTGACGGTGGGATGACTAAACTTGGGGAGCATTGAAGGGCACATGAGAGAATCATTTTTTCAGAGTTTCATTGAAATACACAAAGAAAACCTAGTGCCCAGAAGCTAAGAAACATGGAATTATTTCCCCTTTGCTAAAACGCTTTTCTGTGAGTTTGAAACTCTTTTGCTACCTAGTGATTCAGCTTTGAGATACTTGAACTAGGACACATGAACAGTGTGCTTTTGTGATATGAAGTGCTTTTCTGCATTTTCAAAGTTCTAGCATTAACAATTGATTAATTAAACTACAGGCTTTTTCAGTGAAATTCGCCTAATCAGGGTAAACATCCAATAGGCTCTAAACAAAAAACCCGTGATGGTGGATTGACCAAATTTGGGGAGCCATGATGGGCACAAGAGAGAATCATTTTGTCAGAGTTTCATTGAAATACACAAAGAAACCTACTACCCACAAGCTAAGAAACATGGAATTATTTCCAGTTGGCTAAAATGCTTTGCTGTGAGTTTGAAACTCTTTTGCTACCTAGTGATTCAGCTTTGAGATACTTGAACCAGGACAGAAGCACAGTGTGCTCTTGTGAACGAAAGTGTTGTTCTGCGTTTTTAAAGTTCCAGCATTAACCACTTAAGAATTAAACTCACAGGCGTTATCAGGCATTTTCACCTAATCAGGGTAAACATCCAATAGAATGTAAACAAAACACCCTTGATGGTGGGATGACCAAACTTGGGGAGCCTGGAGGTGCACATGAGAGAATCATTTCTTCAGAGTTTCATTGAAATACACAAAGAAACCTAGTGCCCAGAAGCTAAGAAACATGGAATTATTTCCAGTTCGCTAAAACGCTTTTCTGTGAGTTTGAAACTCTTTTGCTACCTAGTGATTCAGCTTTGAGATACTTGAACCAGGACAGAAGCACAGTGTGCTCTTGTGAACTAAAGTGTTGTTCTGCTTTTTTTAAATTTCCAGCATTAACCATTTAAGAATTAAACTCACAGGCGTTTTCAGGCATTTTCGCCTAATCAGGGTAAACATCCAATAGACTGTAAACAAAACACCCTTGATGGTGGGATGACCAAACTTGGGGAGTCTTGAGGAGCACATGAGAGAATCATTTTTTCAGAGTTTCATTGAAATACACAAAGAAACCTAGTGCCCAGAAGCTAAGAAACATGGAATTATTTCCAGTTCGCTAAAACGCTTTTTCTGCGAGTTTGAAACTCTTTTGTTACCTAGTGATTCAGCTTTGAGATACTTGAACCAGGAAAGAAGCACAGTGTGCTCTTGTGATCTGAAGTTCTTTTCTGCATTTTCAAAGTTCTAGCATTAACCATTGAGGAGTTAAACTACAGGCGTTTTCAGTGAAATTCGCCTAATCAGGGTAAACATCCAATAGGCTCTAAACATAAAACCCGGGATGGTGGATTGACCAAATTTGGGGAGCCATGAGGCACACAAGAGAGAATCATTTTGTCAGAGTATGATTGAAATACAAAAAGAAACCTACTACCCACAAGCTAAGAAACATGGAATTATTCCCAATTGGTTAAAACGCTTTTCTGTGAGTTTGAAACTCTTTTGCTACCTAGTGATTCAGCTTTGAGATAATTGAACCAGGAGAGAAGCACAGTGTGCTCTTGTGAACTAAAGTGTTGTTCTGCGTTTTTAAAGTTCTAGCATTAACCATTTAAAAATTAAACTCACAGGCGTTTTCAGGCATTTTCGCCTAATCAGGGTAAACATCCAATAGACTGTAAACAAAACACCCTTGACGGTGGGATGACCAAACTTGGGGAGCATTGAAGGGCACATGAGAGAATCATTTTTTCAGAGTTTCATTGAAATACACAAAGAAACCTAGTGCCCAGAAGCTAAGAAACATGGAATTATTTCCCCTTTGCTAAAACGCTTTTCTGTGAGTTTGAAACTCTTTTGCTACCTAGTGATTCAGCTTTGAGATACTTGAACTAGGACACATGAACAGTGTGCTTTTGTGATATGAAGTGCTTTTCTGCATTTTCAAAGTTCTAGCATTAACAATTGATTAATTAAACTACAGGCTTTTTCAGTGAAATTCGCCTAATCAGGGTAAACATCCAATAGGCTCTAAACAAAAAACCCGTGATGGTGGATTGACCAAATTTGGGGAGCCATGATGGGCACAAGAGAGAAATCATTTTGTCAGAGTTTCATTGAAATACACAAAGAAACCTACTACCCACAAGCTAAGAAACATGGAATTATTTCCAGTTGGCTAAAATGCTTTGCTGTGAGTTTGAAACTCTTTTGCTACCTAGTGATTCAGCTTTGAGATACTGGAACCAGGACAAAAGCACAGTGTGCTCTTGTGAACTAAAGTGTTGTTCTGCGTTTTGAAAGTTCTAGCATTAACCATTTCACAATTAAACTCACAGGCGTTTTCAGGCATTTTCGCCTAATCAGGGTAAACATCCAATAGACTGTAAACAAAACACCCTTGATGGTGGAATGAGTAAACGTGGGGAGTATTGAGGGGCACATGAGAGAATCATTTCTTCAGAGTTTCATTGAAATACACAAAGAAACTAGTGCCCAGAAGCTAAGAAACATGGAATTATTTCCACTTCGCTAAAACGCTTATCTGTGAGTTTGAAACTCTTTTGTTACCTAGTGATTCAGCTTTGAGATACTTGAACCAGGAAAGAAGCACAGTGTGCTCTTGTGATCTGAAGTGCTTTTCTGCATTTTCAAACTTCTAGCATTAACCATTGAAGATTTAAACTAACAGGCGTTTTTCAGTGAAATTCGCCTAATCAGGGTAAACATCCAATAGGCTCTAAACAAAAAACCCGTGATGGTGGATGGACCAAATTTGGGGAGCCATGAGGGGCACAAGAGAGAATCATTTTGTCAGAGTTTCATTGAAATACACAAAGAAACCTAGTACCCACAAGCTAAGAAACATGGAATTATTTCTAGTTGGCTAAAACGCTTTTCTGTGACTTTGAAACTCTTTTGCTACCTAGTGATTCAGCTTTGAGATACTTGAACCAGGACAGAAGCACAGTGTTCTCTTGTGAACTAAAGTGTTGTTCTGCATTTTTAAAGTTCCAGCATTAACCATTTAAGAATTAAACTCACAGGCGTTTTCAAAAATTTTCGCCTAATCAGGGTAAACATCCAATAGAATGTAAACAAAACACCCTTGATGGTGGGATGACCAAACTTGGGGAGCCTGGAGGGGCACATGAGAGAATCATTTCTTCAGAGTTTCATTGAAATACACAAAGAAACCTAGTGCCCAGAAGCTAAGAAACATGGAATTATTTCCAGTTCTCTAAAACGCTTTTCTGTGAGTTTGAATCTCTTTTGTTACCTAGTGATTCAGCTTTGAGATACTTGAACCAGGAAAGAAGCACAGTGTGCTCTTGTGATCTGAAGTTCTTTTCTGCATTTTCAAACTTCTAGCATTAACCATTGAGGAATTAAAATACAGGCGTTTTCAGTGAAATTCGCCTAATCAGGGCAAATATCCAATAGGCTCTAAACAAAAAACCCGTGATAGTGGGATGACCAAATTTGGCGAGCCATGAGGGGCACAAGAGAGAATCATTTTGTCAGAGTTTCATTGAAATACACAAAGAAACCTAGTACCCATAAGCTAAGAATCATGGAATTATTTCCAGTTGGCTAAAACGCTTTTCTGTGACTTTGAAACTCTTTTGCTACCTAGTGATTTAGCTTTGAGATACTTGAACCAGGACAGAAGCACAGTGTGCTCTTGTGAACTAAAGTGTTATTCTGCGTTTTTAAAGTTCTAGCATTAACCATTGAGGAATTAAAACTACAGGAGTTTCAGTGAAATTCGACTAATCAGGGTAAACATACAATAGGCTCTAAGCAAAAAACCCGTGATGGTGGATTGACGACATTTGGGGAGCCATGAGGGGCACAAGAGAGAATCATTTTGTCACGGTTTCATTGAAATACACAAAGAAACCTAGTACCCACAAGCTAAGAAACATGGAATTATTTCCAGTTGGCTAAAACGCTTTTCTGTGAGTTTGAAACTCTTTTGTTACCTAGTGATTCAGCTTTGAGATACTTGAACCAGGACAGAAGCACAGTGTGCTCTTGTGAACTAAAGTGTTGTTCTGCGTTTTTAAAGTTCCAGCATTAACCATTTAAGAATTAAAACTCACAGGCGTTTTCAGGCATTTTCGCCTAATCAGGGTAAACATCCAATAGACTGTAAACAAAACACCCTTGATGGTGGGATGACCAAACTTGGGGAGTCTTGAGGAGCACATGAGAGAATCATTTTTTTCAGAGTTTCATTGAAATACACAAAGAAACCTAGTGCCCAGAAGCTAAAGAAACATGGAATTATTTCCAGTTCTCTAAAACGCTTTTCTGTGAGTTTGAATCTCTTTTGTTACCTAGTGATTCAGCTTTGAGATACTTGAACCAGGAAAGAAGCACAGTGTGCTCTTGTGATCTGAAGTTCTTTTCTGCATTTTCAAACTTCTAGCATTAACCATTGAGGAATTAAAATACAGGCGTTTTCAGTGAAATTCGCCTAATCAGGGCAAATATCCAATAGGCTCTAAACAAAAAACCCGTGATAGTGGGATGACCAAATTTGGCGAGCCATGAGGGGCACAAGAGAGAATCATTTTGTCAGAGTTTCATTGAAATACACAAAGAAACCTAGTACCCATAAGCTAAGAATCATGGAATTATTTCCAGTTGGCCTAAAACGCTTTTCTGTGACTTTGAAACTCTTTTGCTACCTAGTGATTTAGCTTTGAGATACTTGAACGAGGACAGAAGCACAGTGTGCTCTTGTGAACTAAAGTGTTTGTTCTGCGTTTTTTAAAGTTCTAGCATTAACCATTGAGGAATTTAACTACAGGAGTTTCAGTGAAATTCGACTAATCAGGGTAAACATACAATAGGCTCTAAGCAAAAAACCCATGATGGTGGATTGACGACATTTGGGGAGCCATGAGGGGCACAAGAGAGAATCATTTTGTCATGGTTTCATTGAAATACACAAAGAAACCTAGTACCCACAAGCTAAGAAACATGGAATTATTTCCAGTTGGCTAAAACGCTTTTCTGTGAGTTTGAAACTCTTTTGTTACCTAGTGATTCAGCTTTGAGATACTTGAACCAGGACAGAAGCACAGTGTGCTCTTTTGAACTAAAGTGTTGTTCTGCGTTTTTAAAGTTCCAGCATTAACCATTTAAGAATTAAACTCACAGGCGTTTTCAGGCATTTTCGCCTAATCAGGGTAAACATCCAATAGACTGTAAACAAAACACCCTTGATGGTGGGATGACCAAACTTGGGGAGTCTTGAGGAGCACATGAGAGAATCATTTTTTTCAGAGTTTCATTGAAATACACAAAGAAACCTAGTGCCCAGAAGCTAAGAAACATGGAATTATTTCCAGTTCTCTAAAACGCTTTTCTGTGAGTTTGAATCTCTTTTGTTACCTAGTGATTCAGCTTTGAGATACTTGAACCAGGAAAGAAGCACAGTGTGCTCTTGTGAACGAAAGTGTTGTTCTGCGTTTTTAAAGTTCCAGCATTAACCATTTAAGAATTAAACTCACAGGCGTTATCAGGCATTTTCGCCTAATCAGGGTAAACATCCAATAGAATGTAAACAAAACACACCCTTGATGGTGGGATGACCAAACTTGGGGAGCCTGGAGGGGCACATGAGAGAATCCTTTCTTCAGAGTTTCATTGAAATACACAAAGAAACCTAGTGCCCAGAAGCTAAGAAACATGGAATTATTTCCAGTTCTCTAAAATGCTTTTCTGTGAGTTTGAATCTCTTTTGTTACCTAGTGATTCAGCTTTGAGATACTTGAACCAGGACAGAAGCACAGTGTGCTCTTGTGAACTAAAGTGTTGTTCTGCGTTTTTAAAGTTCCAGCATTAACCATTTAAGAATTAAACTCACAGGCGTTTTCAGGCATTTTCGCCTAATCAGGGTAAACATCCAATAGACTGTAAACAAAACACCCTTGATTGTGGGATGACCAACTTGAGGAGCCTTGAGGGTCACATGAGAGAATCATTTCTTCAGAGTTTCATTGAAATACGCAAAGAAACCTAGTGCCCAGAAGCTAAGAAACATGGAATTATTTTCAGTTTGATAAAACGCTTTTTTGTGATTTTGAAACTCTTTTGTTACCTAGTGATTCAACTTTGAGATACTTGAACCAGGAAAGAAGCACCGTGTGCTCTTGTGATCTAAAGTGCTGTTCTGCACTTTCAAATTTCTAGCATTAACCATTGAGGAATTAAACTAACAGGCGTTTTCAGTGAAATTCGCCTAATCAGGGTAAACATCCAATAGGCTCTAAACAAAAAACCCGTGATGGTGAGATGACCAAATTTGGGGAGCCATGAGAGACACGAGAGAGAATCATTTTGTCAGAGTTTCATTGAAATACACAAAGAAACCTAGTACCCAGAAGCTAAGAAACTGGGAATTATTTCCAGTTGGCTAAATCGCTTTTCTGTGAGTTTTAAACTCTTTTGCTACCTAGTGATTCAGCTTTGAGATACTTGAACCAGGAGTGAAGCACAGTGTGCTCTTGTGAACTAAAGTGTTTTTCTTCATTTTTTAAGTTCTAGCATTAACCATTTAAGAATTAAACTCACAGGCGTTTTCAGGCATTTTCGCCTAATCAGGTTAAACATCCAATAGACTGTAAACAAAACACCCTTGATGGTGGTATGACCAAACTTTGGGAGCCTTGAGGGGCAAATGAGAGAGAATCATTTCTTCTGAGTTTCATTGAAATACACAAAGAAACCTAGTGCCCAGAAGGTAAGAAACATGGAATTATTTCCAGTTGGCTAAATCGCTTTTCTTTGAGTTTGAAACTCTTTTGTTACCTAGTGATTCAGCTTTGAGATACTTGAA
>JAKELJ010000026.1:198492-233254 GCA_025594165.1 Tamias sibiricus | reverse complement strand
ACAAGAGCACACTCTGCTTCTTTCCTGGTTCAAGTATCTCAAAGCTGAATCACTAGGTAACAAAAGAGTTTCAAACTCAAAGAAAAGCGATTTAGCCAACTGGAAATATTTCCATGTTTCTTAGCTTCTGGGCACTAGGTTTCTTTGTGTATTTCAATGAAACTCAGAAGAAATGATTCTCTCATTTGCCCCTCAAGGCTCCCCAAGGTTGGTCATACCACCATCAAGGGTGTTTTGTTTACAGTCTATTGGATGTTTAACCTGATTAGGCGAAAATGCCTGAAAACGCCTGTGAGTTTAATTCTTAAATGGTTAATGCTAGAACTTTAAAAATGCAGAAAAACACTTTAGTTCACAAGAGCACACTGTGCTTCACTCCTGGTTCAAGTATCTCAAAGCTGAATCACTAGGTAGCAAAAGAGTTTTTAAAACTCACAGAAAAGCGATTTAGCCAACTGGAAATAATTCCCTGTTTCTTAGCTTCTGGGTACTAGGTTTCTTTGTGTATTTCAATGAAACTCTGACAAAAAGATTCTCTCTCGTGTCTCTCATGGCTCCCCAAATTTGGTCATCTCACCATCACGGGTTTTTTGTTTAGAGCCTATTGGATGAATACCCTGATTAGGCGAATTTCACTGAAAACGCCTGTTAGTTTAATTCCTCAATGGTTAATGCTAGAAATTTGAAAGTGCAGAACAGCACTTAGATCACAAGAGCACACTGTGCTTCTTTCCTGGTTCAAGTATCTCAAAGTTGAATCACTAGGTAACAAAAGAGTTTCAAAATCACAGAAAAGCGTTTTATCGAACTGAAAATAGATTCCATGTTTCTTAGCTTCTGGGCACTAGGTTTCTTTGTGTATTTCAATGAAACTCTGAAGAAATGATTCTCTCATGTGCCCCTCCAGGCTCCCCAAGTTTGGTCATCCCACCATCAAGGGTGTTTTGTTTACATTCTATTGGATGTTTACCCTGATTAGGCGAAAATGCCTGATAACGCCTGTGAGTTTAATTCTTAAATGGTTAATGCTGGAACTTTAAAAACGCCAGAACAACACTTTAGTTCACAAGAGCACACTGTGCTTCTTTCCTGGTTCAAGTATATCAAAGCTGAATCACTAGGTAACAAGAGATTCAAACTCACAGAAAAGCGTTTTAGAGAACTGGAAATAATTCCATGTTTCTTAGCTTCTGGGCACTAGGTTTCTTTGTGTATTTCAATGAAACTCTGAAAAATGATTCTCTCATGTGCTCCTCAAGACTCCCCAAGTTTGGTCATCCCACCATCAAGGGTGTTTTGTTTACAGTCTATTCGATGTTTACCCTGATTAGGCGAAAATGCCTGAAAACGCCTGTGAGTTTAATTCTTAAATGGTTAATGCTGGAACTTTAAAAACGCAGAACAACACTTTAGTTCACAAGAGCACACTGTGCTTCTGTCCTGGTTCAAGTATCTCAAAGCTGAATCACTAGGTAACAAAAGAGTTTCAAACTCACAGAAAAGCGTTTTAGCCAACTGGAAATAATTCCATGTTTCTTAGCTTGTGGGTACTAGGTTTCTTTGTGTATTTCAATGAAACCGTGACAAAATGATTCTCTCTTGTGCCCCTCATGGCTCCCCAAATGTCGTCAATCCACCATCACGGGTTTTTTGCTTAGAGCCTATTGTATGTTTACCCTGATTAGTCGAATTTCACTGAAACTCCTGTAGTTTAATTCCTCAATGGTTAATGCTAGAACTTTAAAAACGCAGAACAACACTTTAGTTCACAAGAGCACACTGTGCTTCTGTCCTCGTTCAAGTATCTCAAAGCTAAATCACTAGGTAACAAAAGAGTTTCAAAGTCACAGAAAAGCGTTTTAGCCAACTGGAAATAATTCCATGATTCTTAGCTTATGGGTACTAGGTTTCTTTGTGTATGTCAATGAAACTCTGACAAAATGATTCTCTCTTGTGCCCCTCATGGCTCGCCAAATTTGGTCATCCCACTATCACGGGTTTTTTGTTTAGAGCCTATTGGATATTTGCCCTGATTAGGCGAATTTCACTGAAAACGCCTGTATTTTAATTCCTCAATGGTTAATGCTAGAAGTTTGAAAATGCAGAAAAGAACTTCAGATCACAAGAGCACACTGTGCTTCTTTCCTGGTTCAAGTATCTCAAAGCTGAATCACTAGGTAACAAAAGAGATTCAAACTCGCAGAAAAGCGTTTAGCGAACTGGAAATAATTCCATGTTTCTTAGCTTCTGGGCACTAGGTTTCTTTGTGTATTTCAATGAAACTCTGAAGAAATGATTCTCCATCATGTGCCCCTCCAAGATCCCCAAGTTTGGTCATCCCCACCATCAAGGGTGTTTTGTTTACATTCTATTGGATGTTTACCCTGATTAGGCGAAAATTTTTGAAAAATGCCTGTGAGTTTAATTCTTAAATGGTTAATGCTGGAACTTTAAAAACGCAGAACAACATTTTAGTTCACAAGAGCACACTGTGCTTTTGTCCTGGTTCCAGTATCTCAAAGCTGAATCACTAGGTAGCAAAAGAGTTTCAAACTCACAGCAAAGCATTTTAGCCAACTGGAAATAAATCCATGTTCCTTAGCTTGTGGGTAGTAGGTTTCTTTGTGTATTTCAATGAAACTCTGACAAAATGATTCTCTCTTGTGCCAATCATGGCTCCCCAAATTTGGTCAATCCACCATCACGGGTTTTTTCTTTAGAGCCTATTGGATATTTACCCTGATTAGGCGAATTTCACTGAAAACGCCTGTTAGTTTAAATCTTCAATGGTTAATGCTAGAACTTTGAAAATGCAGAAAAGCACTTCAGATCACAAGAGCACACTGTGCTTCTTTCCTGGTTCAAGTATCTCAAAGCTGAATCACTAGGTAAAAAGAGTTTCAAACTCACAGAAAAGCGTTTTAGCGAAGTGGAAATAATTCCATGTTTCTTAGCTTCTCGGCACTAGGTTTCTTTGTGTATTTCAATGAAACTCTGAAGAAATGATTCTCTCATGTGCCCCTCAATACTCCGCACGTTTAGTCATCCCACCATCAAGGGTGTTTTGTTTTCAGTCTATTGGATGTTTACCCTGATTAGGCGAAAATGCCTGAAAACGCCTGTGAGTTTAATTGTCAAATGGTTAATGCTAGAACTTTCAAAATGCAGAACAACACTTTAGTTCACAAGAGCACACTGTGCTTTTGTCCTGTTTCCAGTATCTCAAAGCTGAATCACTAGGTAGCAAAAGAGTTTCAAACTCACAGCAAAGCATTGTAGCCAACTGGAATAATTCCATGTTTCTTAGCTTGTGGGTAGTAGGTTTCTTTGTGTTTTTCAATGAAACTCTGACAAAATGATTCACTCTTGTGCCCATCATGGCTCCCCAAATTTGGTCAATCTACCATCAACGGGTTTTTTGTTTAGAGCCTATTGGATGTTTACCCTGATTAGGCGAATTTCACTGAAAAAAGCCTGTAGTTTAATTAATCAATTGTTAATGCTAGAACTTTGAAAATGCAGAAAAGCACTTCATATCACAAAAGCACACTGTTCATCTGTCCTAGTTCAAGTATCTCAAAGCTGAATCACTAGGTAGCAAAAGAGTTTCAAACTCACAGAAAAAGCGTTTTAGCGAAGGGGAAATAATTCCATGTTTCTTAGCTTCTGGGCACTAGGTTTCTTTGTGTATTTCAATGAAACTCTGAAAAAATGATTCTCTCATGTGCCCTTCAATGCTCCCCAAGTTTGGTCATCCCACTGTCAAGGGTGTTTTGTTTACAGTCTATTGGATGTTTACCCTGATTAGGCGAAAATGCCTGAAAACGCCTGTGAGTTTAATTTTTAAATGGTTAATGCAAGAACTTTAAAAACGCAGAACAACACTTTAGTTCACAAGAGCACACTGTGCTTCTCTCCTGGTTCAATTATCTCAAAGCTGAATCACTAGGTAGCAAAAGAGTTTCAAACTCACAGAAAAGCGTTTTAACCAATTGGGAATAATTCCATGTTTCTTAGCTTGTGGGTAGTAGGTTTCTTTTTGTATCTCAATGATACTCTGACAAAATGATTCTCTCTTGTGTGCCTCATGGCTCCCCAAATTTGGTCAATCCACCATCCCGGGTTTTATGTTTAGAGCCTATTGGATGTTTACCCTGATTAGGCGAATTTCACTGAAAACGCCTGTAGTTTAACTCCTCAATGGTTAATGCTAGAACTTTGAAAATGCAGAAAAGCACTTCAGATCACAAGAGCACACTGTGCTTCTTTCCTGGTTCAAGTATCTCAAAGCTGAATCACTAGGTAACAAAAGAGATTCAAAACTCGCAGAAAAGCGTTTTAGCGAACTGGAAATAATTCCATGTTTCTTAGCTTCTGGGCACTAGGTTTCTTTGTGTATTTCAATGAAACTCTGAAAAAATGATTCTCTCATGTGCTCCTCAAGACTCCCCAAGTTTGGTCATCCCACCATCAAGGGTGTTTTGTTTACAGTCTATTGGATGTTTACCCTGATTAGGCGAAAATGCCTGAAAACGCCTGTGAGTTTAATTCTTAAATGGTTAATGCTGGAACTTTAAAAACGCAAAACAACACTTTAGTTCACAAGAGCACACTGTGCTTCTGTCCTGGTTCAAGTATCTCAAAGCTGAATCACTAGGTAGCAAAAGAGTTTCAAACTCACAGAAAAGCGTTTTAGCGAACTGGAAATAATTCCATGTTTCTTAGCTTCTGGGCACTAGGTTTCTTTGTGTATTTCAATGAAACTCTGAAGAAATGATTCTCTCATGTGCCCCTCCAGGATCCCCAAGTTTGGTCATCCCACCATCAAGGGTGTTTTGTTTACATTCTATTGGATGTTTACCCTGATTAGGCGAAAATTTTTGAAAACGCCTGTGAGTTTTAATTCTTAAATGGTTAATGCTGGAACTTTAAAAACGCAGAACAACATTTTAGTTTCACAAGAGCACACTGTGCTTTTGTCCTGGTTCCAGTATCTCAAAGCTGAATCACTAGGTAGCAAAAGAGTTTCAAACTCACAGCAAAGCATTTTAGCCAACTGGAAATAAATCCATGTTTCTTAGCTTGTGGGTAGTAGGTTTCTTTGTGTATTTCAATGAAACTCTGACAAAATGATTCTCTCTTGTGCCAATCATGGCTCCCAAATTTGGTCAATCCACCATCACGGGTTTTTTGTTTAGAGCCTATTGGATATTTACCCTGATTAGGCGAATTTCACTGAAAACGCCTGTTAGTTTAAATCTTCAATGGTTAATGCTAGAACTTTGAAAATGCAGAAAAGCACTTCAGATCACAAGAGCACACTGTGCTTCTTTCCTGGTTCAAGTATCTCAAAGCTGAATCACTAGGTAACAAAAGAGTTTCAAACTCACAGAAAAAGCGTTTTAGCGAAGTGGAAATAATTCCATGTTTCTTAGCTTCTCGGCACTAGGTTTCTTTGTGTATTTCAATGAAACTCTGAAGAAATGATTCTCTCATGTGCCCCTCAATACTCCCCCACGTTTAGTCATCCCACCATCAAGGGTGTTTTTTTTTCAGTCTATTGGATGTTTACCCTGATTAGGCGAAAATGCCTGAAAACGCCTGTGAGTTTAATTGTCAAATGGTTAATGGTAGAACTTTCAAAATGCAGAACAACACTTTAGTTCACAAGAGCACACTGTGCTTTTGTCCTGTTTCCAGTATCTCACAAGCTGAATCACTAGGTAGCAAAAGAGTTTCAAACTCACAGCAAAGCATTGTAGCCAACTGGAAATAATTCCATGTTTCTTAGCTTGTGGGTAGTAGGTTTCTTTGTGTTTTTTCAATGAAACTCTGACAAAATGATTCTCTCTTGTGCCATCATGGCTCCCCAAATTTGGTCAATCTACCATCACGGGTTTTTTGTTTAGAGCCTATTGGATGTTTACCCTGATTAGGCGAATTTCACTGAAAAAGCCTGTAGTTTAATTAATCAATTGTTAATGCTAGAACTTTGAAAATGCAGAAAAGCACTTCATATCACAAAAGCACACTGTTCATCTGTCCTAGTTCAAGTATCTCAAAGCTGAATCACTAGGTAGCAAAAGAGTTTCAAACTCACATAAAAGCGTTTTAGCGAAGGGGAAATAATTCCATGTTTCTTAGCTTCTGGGCACTAGGTTTCTTTGTGTATTTCAATGAAACTCTGAAAAAATGATTCTCTCATGTGCCCTTCAATGCTCCCCAAGTTTGGTCATCCCACTGTCAAGGGTGTTTTGTTTACAGTCTATTGGATGTTTACCCTGATTAGGCGAAAATGCCTGAAAACGCCTGTGAGTTTAATTTTTAAATGGTTAATGCAAGAACTTTAAAAACGCAGAACAACACTTTAGTTCACAAGAGCACACTGTGCTTCTCTCCTGGTTCATTTATCTCAAAGCTGAATCACTAGGTAACAAAAGAGATTCAAACTCGCAGAAAAGCGTTTTTAGCGAACTGGAAATAATTCCATGTTTCTTAGCTTCTGGGCACTAGGTTTCTTTGTGTATTTCAATGAAACTCTGACAAAATGATTCTCTCTTGTGCTCCTCAAGACTCCCCAAGTTTGGTCATCCCACCATCAAGGGTGTTTTGTTTACAGTCTATTGGATGTTTACCCTGATTAGGCGGAAAATGCCTGAAAACGCCTGTGAGTTTAATTCTTAAATGGTTAATGCTGGAACTTTAAAAACGCAGAACAACACTTTAGTTCACACAGAGCACACTGTGCTTCTGTCCTGGTTCAAGTATCTCAAAGCTGAATCACTAGGTTACAAAAGAGTTTCAAACTCACAGAAAAGCGTTTTAGCCAATTCCATGTTTCTTAGCTTGTGGGTACTAGGTTTCTTTGTGTATTTCAATGAAACCGTAACAAAATGATTCTCTCTTGTGCCCCTCATGGCTCCCCAAATGTCGTCAATCCACCATCACGGGTTTTTTGCGTAGAGCCTATTGTATGTTTACCCTGATTAGTCGAATTTCACTGAAACTCCTGTAGTTTAATTCCTCAATGGTTAATGCTAGAACTTTAAAAAAACGCAGAACATCACTTTAGTTCACAAGAGTACACTGTGCTTTTGTCCTGGTTCAAGTATCTCAAAGCTAAATCACTAGGTAGCAAAAGAGTTTCAAAGTCACAGAAAAGCGTTTTAGCCAACTGGAAATAATACCATGATTCTTAGCTTATGGGTACTAGGTTTCTTTGTGTATTTCAATGAAACTCTGACAAAATGATTCTCTCTTGTGCCCCTCATGGCTCGCCAAATTTGGTCATCCCACTATCACGGGTTTTTTTGTTTAGAGCCTATTGGATATTTGCCCTGATTAGGCGAATTTCAGTGAAAACGCCTGTATTTTAATTCCTCAATGGTTAATGCTAGAAGTTTGAAAATGCAGAAAAGAACTTCAGATCACAAGAGCACACTGTGCTTCTTTCCTGGTTCAAGTATCTCAAAGCTGAATCACTAGGTAAACAAAAGAGATTCAAACTCGCAGAAAAGCGTTTTAGCGAACTGGAAATAATTCCATGTTTCTTAGCTTCTGGGCACTAGGTTTCTTTGTGTATTTCAATGAAACTCTGAAAAAATGATTCTCTCATGTGCTCCTCAAGACTCCCCAAGTTTGGTCATCCCACCATTAAGGGTGTTTTGTTTACAGTCTATTGGATGTTTACCCTGATTAGGCGAAAATGCCTGAAAACGCCTGTGAGTTTAATTGTCAATGGTTAATGCTAGAACTTTCAAAATGCAGAACAACACTTTAGTTTCACAAGAGCACACTGTGCTTTTGTCCTGGTTCCAGTATCTCAAAGCTGAATCACTAGGTAGCAAAAGAGTTTCAAACTCACAGCAAAGCATTGTAGCCAACTGGAAATAATTCCATGTTTCTTAGCTTGTGGGTAGTAGGTTTCTTTGTGTATTTCAATGAAAGTCTGACAAAATGATTCTCTCTTGTGCCCATCATGGCTCTCCAAATTTGGTCAATCTACCATCAACGGGTTTTTTGTTTAGAGCCTATTGGATGTTTACCCTGATTAGGCGAATTTCACTGAAAAAGCCTGTAGTTTAATTAATCAATTGTTAATGCTAGAACTTTGAAAATGCAGAAAGCACTTCATATCACAAAAGCACACTGTTCATCTGTCCTAGTTCAAGTATCTCAAAGCTGAATCACTAGGTAGCAAAAGAGTTTCAAACTCACAGAAAAGCGTTTTAGCGAAGGGGAAATAATTCCATGTTTCTTAGCTTCTGGGCACTAGGTTTCTTTGTGTATTTCAATGAAACTCTGAAAAAAAATGATTCTCTCATGTGCCCTTCAATGCTCCCCAAGTTTGGTCATCCCACTGTCAAGGGTGTTTTGTTTACAGTCTATTGGATGTTTACCCTGATTAGGCGAAAATGTCTGAAAACGCCTGCCTGTGAGTTTAATTTTTAAATGGTTAATGCTAGAACTTTAAAAAACGCAGAACACAACACTTTAGTTCACAAGAGCACACTGTGCTTCTCTCCTGGTTCAATTATCTCAAAGCTGAATCACTTGGTAGCAAAAATAGTTTCAAACTCACAGAAAAGCGTTTTAACCAATTGGGAATAATTCCATGTTTCTTAGCTTGTGGGTGGTAGGTTTCTTTTTGTATTTCAATGATACTCTGACAAAATGATTCTCTCTTGTGTGCCTCATGGCTCCCCAAATTTGGTCAATCCACCATCCCGGGTTTTATGTTTAGAGCCTATTGGAAGTTTACCCTGATTAGGCGAATTTCACTGAAAACGCCTGTAGTTTAACTCCTCAATGGTTAATGCTAGAACTTTGAAAATGCAGAAAAGAACTTCAGATCACAAGAGCACACTGTGCTTCTTTCCTGGTTCAAGTATCTCAAAGCTGAATCACTAGGTAACAAAAGAGATTCAAACTCGCAGAAAAGCGTTTTAGCGAACTGGAAATAATTCCATGTTTCTTAGCTTCTGGGCACTAGGTTTCTTTGTGTATTTCAATGAAATTCTGAAAAAAATGATTCTCTCATGTGCTCCTCAAGACTCCCCAAGTTTGGTCATCCCACCATCAGGGTGTTTTGTTTACAGTCTATTGGATGTTTACCCTGATTAGGCGAAAATGCCTGAAAACGCCTGTGAGTTTAATTCTTAAATGGTTAATGCTGGAACTTTAAAAACGCAGAACAACACTTTAGTTCACAAGAGCACACTGTGCTTCTGTCCTGGTTCAAGTATCTCAAAGCTGAATCACTAGGTAACAAAAGAGTTTCAAACCCCCCCTCACAGAAAAGCGTTTTTAGCCAACTGGAAATAATTCCATGTTTCTTAGCTTGTGGGTACTAGGTTTCTTTGTGTATTTCAATGAAACCGTGACAAAATGATTCTCTCTTGTGCCCCTCATGGCTCCCCAAATGTCGTCAATCCACCATCACGGGTTTTTTGCTTAGAGCCTATTGAATGTTTACCCTGATTAGTCGAATTTCACTGAAACTCCTGTAGTTTAATTCCTCAATGGTTAATGCTAGAACTTTAAAAACGCAGAACAACAACTTTAGTTCACAAGAGCACACTGTGCTTCTGTCCTGATTCAAGTATCTCAAAGCTAAATCACTAGGTAGCAAAAGAGTTTCAAAGTCACAGAAAAGCGTTTTAGCCAACTGGAAATAATTTCCATGATTCTTAGCTTATGGGTACTAGGTTTCTTTGTGTATTTCAATGAAACTCTGACAAATGATTCTCTCTTGTGCCCCTCATGGCTCGCCAAATTTGGTCATCCCACTATCACGGGTTTTTTGTTTAGAGCCTATTGGATATTTGCCTGATTAGGCGAATTTCACTGAAAACGCCTGTATTTTAATTCCTCAATGGTTAATGCTAGAAGTTTGAAAATGCAGAAAAGAACTTCAGATCACAAGAGCACACTGTGCTTCTTTCCTGGTTCAAGTATCTCAAAGCTGAATCACTAGGTAACAAAAGAGATTCAAACTCACAGAAAAGCGTTTTAGAGAACTGGAAATAATTCCATGTTTCTTAGCTTCTGGGCACTAGGTTTCTTTGTGTATTACAATGAAACTCTGAAAAAATGATTCTCTCATGTGCTCCTCAAGACTCCCCATGTTTGGTCATCCCACCATCAAGGGTGTTTTTTTTACAGTCTATTGGATGTTTACCCTGATTAGGCGAAAATGCCTGAAAACGCCTGTGAGTTTAATTCTTAAATGGTTAATGCTGGAACTTTAAAAACGCAGAACAACACTTTAGTTCACAAGAGCACACTGTGCTTCTGTCCTGGTTCAAGTATCTGAAAGCTGAATCACTAGGTAACAAAAGAGTTTTCAAACTCACAGAAAAGCGTTTTAGCCAACTGGAAAATAATTCCATGTTTCTTAGCTTGTGGGTACTAGGTTTCTTTGTGTATTTCAATGAAACCGTGACAAAATGATTCTCTCTTGTGCCCCTCATGGCTCCCCAAATGTCGTCAATCCACCATCACGGGATTTTGCTTAGAGCCTATTGTATGTTTACCCTGATTAGTCGAATTTCACTGAAACTCCTGTAGTTTAATTCCTCAATGGTTAATGCTAGAACTTTAAAAACGCAGAACAACACTTTAGTTCACAAGAGCACACTGTGCTTCTGTCCTGGTTCAAGTATCTCAAAGCTAAATCACTAGGTAGCAAAAGAGTTTCAAAGTCACAGAAAAGCGTTTTAGCCAACTGGAAATAATTCCATGATTCTTAGCTTATGGGTACTAGGTTTCTTTGTGTATTTCAATGAAACTCTGACAAAATGATTCTCTCTTGTGCCCCTCATGGCTCGCCAAATTTGGTCATCCCACTATCACGGGTTTTTTGTTTAGAGCCTATTGGATATTTGCCCTGATTAGGCGAATTTCACTGAAAACGCCTGTATTTTAAATTCCTCAATGGTTAATGCTAGAAGTTTGAAAATGCAGAAAAGAACTTCAGATCACAAGAGCACACTGTGCTTCTTTCCTGGTTCAAGTATCTCAAAGCTGAATCACTAGGTAACAAAAGAGATTCAAACTCACAGAAAAGCGTTTTAGAGAACTGGAAATAATTCCATGTTTCTTAGCTTCTGGGCACTAGGTTTCTTTGTGTATTTCAATGAAACTCTGAAGAAATGATTCTCTCATGTGCCCCTCCAGGCTCCCCAAGTTTGGTCATCCCACCATCAAGGGTGTTTTGTTTACATTCTATTGGATGTTTACCCTGATTAGGCGAAAATGCCTGATAACGCCTGTGAGTTTAATTCTTAAATGGTTAATGCTGGAACTTTAAAAACGCAGAACAACACTTTAGTTCACAAGAGCACACTGTGCTTCTGTCCTGGTTCAAGTATCTCAAAGCTGAATCACTAGGTAGCAAAAGAGTTTTCAAAGTCACAGAAAAGCGTTTTAGCCAACTGGAAATAATTCCATGATTCTTAGCTTATGGGTACTAGGTTTCTTTGTGTATTTCAATGAAACTCTGACAAAATGATTCTCTCTTGTGCCCTCTCATGGCTCGCCAAATTTGGTCATCCCACTATCACGGGTTTTTGTTTAGAGCCTATTGGATATTTGCCCTGATTTAGGCGAATTTCACTGAAAACGCCTGTATTTTAATTCCTCAATGGTTAATGCTAGAAGTTTGAAAATGCAGAAAAGAACTTCAGATCACAAGAGCACACTGTGCTTCTTTCCTGGTTCAAGTATCTCAAAGCTGAATCACTAGGTAACAAAAGAGATTCAAACTCACAGAAAAGCGTTTTAGAGAAACTGGAAATAATTCCATGTTTCTTAGCTTCTGGGCACTAGGTTTCTTTGTGTATTTCAAAGAAACTCTGAAAAAATGATTCTCTCATGTGCTCCTCAAGACTCCCAAGTTTGGTCATCCCACCATCAAGGGTGTTTTGTTTACAGTCTATTGGATGTTTACCCTGATTAGGCGAAAATGCCCTGAAAACGCCTGTGAGTTTAATTCTTAAATGGTTAATGCTGGAACTTTAAAAAACGCAGAACAACACTTTAGTTCACAAGAGCACACTGTGCTTCTGTCCTGGTTCAAGTATCTCAAAGCTGAATCACTAGGTAACAAAAGAGTTTCAAACTCACAGAAAAGCGTTTTAGCCAACTGGAAATAATTCCATGTTTCTTAGCTTGTGGGTACTAGGTTTCTTTGTGTATTTCAATGAAACCATGACAAAATGATTCTCTCTTGTGCCCCTCATGGCTCCCCAAATGTCGTCAATCCACCATCACGGGTTTTTTGCTCAGAGCCTATTGTATGTTTACCCTGATTAGTCGAATTTCACTGAAACTCCTGTAGTTTAATTCCTCAATGGTTAATGCTAGAACTTTAAAAACGCAGAACAACACTTTAGTTCACAAGAGCACACTGTGCTTCTGTCCTCGTTCAAGTATCTCAAAGCTAAATCACTAGGTAGCAAAAGAGTTTCAAAGTCACAGAAAAGCGTTTTAGCCAACTGGAAATAATTCCATGATTCTTAGCTTATGGGTACTAGGTTTCTTTGTGTATTTCAATGAAACTCTGACAAAATGATTCTCTCTTGTGCCCCTCATGGCTCGCCAAATTTGGTCATCCCACTATCACGGGTTTTTTGTTTAGAGCCTATTGGATATTTGCCCTGATTAGGCGAATTTCACTGAAAACGCCTGTATTTTAATTCCTCAATGGTTAATGCTAGAAGTTTGAAAATGCAGAAAAAAACTTCAGATCACAAGAGCACACTGTGCTTCTTTCCTGGTTCAAGTATCTCAAAGCTGAATCACTAGGTAACAAAAGAGATTCAAACTCACAGAAAAGCGTTTTAGAGAACTGGAAAATAATTCCATGTTTCTTAGCTTCTGGGCACTAGGTTTCTTTGTGTATTACAATGAAACTCTGAAAAAATGATTCTCTCATGTGCTCCTCAAGACTCCCCAAGTTTGGTCAATCCCACCATCAAGGGTGTTTTGTTTACAGTCTATTGGATGTTTACCCTGATTAGGCGAAAATGCCTGAAAACGCCTGTGAGTTTAATTCTTAAATGGTTAATGCTGGAACTTTAAAAACGCAGAACAACACTTTAGTTCACAAGAGCACACTGTGCTTCTGTCCTGGTTCAAGTATCTCAAAGCTGAATCACTAGGTAACAAAAGAGTTTCAAACTCACAGAAAAGCGTTTTAGCCAACTGGAATAATTCCATGTTTCTTAGCTTGTGGGTACTAGGTTTCTTTGTGTATTTCAATGAAACCATGACAAAATGATTCTCTCTTGTGCCCCTCATGGCTCCCCAAATGTCGTCAATCCACCATCACGGGTTTTTTGCTCAGAGCCTATTGTATGTTTACCCTGATTAGTCGAATTTCACTGAAAACTCCTGTAGTTTAATTCCTCAATGGTTAATGCTAGAACTTTAAAAACGCAGAACAACACTTTAGTTCACAAGAGCACACTGTGCTTCTGTCCTCGTTCAAGTATCTCAAAGCTAAATCACTAGGTAGCAAAAGAGTTTCAAAGTCACAGAAAAGCGTTTTAGCCAACTGGAAATAATTCCATGATTCTTAGCTTATGGGTACTAGGTTTCTTTGTGTATTTCAATGAAACTCTGACAAAATGATTCTCTCTTGTGCCCCTCATTGCTCGCCAAATTTGGTCATACCACTATCACGGGTTTTTTGTTTAGAGCCTATTGGATATTTGCCCTGATTAGGCGAATTTCACTGAAAACGCCTGTATTTTAATTCCTCAATGGTTAATGCTAGAAGTTTGAAAATGCAGAAAAGAAACTTCAGATCACAAGAGCACACTGTGCTTCTTTCCTGGTTCAAGTATCTCAAAGCTGAATCACTAGGTAACAAAAGAGATTCAAACTCACAGAAAAGCGTTTTAGAGAACTGGAAATAATTCCATGTTTCTTAGCTTCTGGGCAATAGGTTTCTTTGTGTATTACAATGAAACTCTGAAAAAATGATTCTCTCATGTGCTCCTCAAGACTCCCCAAGTTTGGTCATCCCACCATCAAGGGTGTTTTGTTTACAGTCTATTGGATGTTTACCCTGATTAGGCGAAAATGCCTGAAAACGCCTGTGAGTTTAATTCTTAAATGGTTAATGCTGGAACTTTAAAAACACAGAACAATACTTTAGTTCACAAGAGCACACTGTGCTTCTGTCCTGGTTCAAGTATCTGAAAGCTGAATCACTAGGTAACAAAAGAGTTTCAAACTCACAGAAAAGCGTTTTAGCCAACTGGAAATAATTCCATGTTTCTTAGCTTGTGGGTACTAGGTTTCTTTGTGTATTTCAATGAAACCGTGACAAAATGATTCTCTCTTGTGCCCCTCATGGCTCCCCAAATGTCGTCAATCCACCATCACGGGTTTTTTGCTTAGAGCCTATTGTATGTTTACCCTGATTAGTCGAATTTCAGTGAAACTCCTGTAGTTTAATTCCTCAATGGTTAATGCTAGAACTTTAAAAACGCAGAACAACACTTTAGTTCACAAGAGCACACTGTGCTTCTGTCCTGGTTCAAGTATCTCAAAGCTAAATCACTAGGTAGCAAAAGAGTTTCAAAGTCACAGAAAAGCGTTTTAGCCAACTGGAAATAATTCCATGATTCTTAGCTTATGGGTACTAGGTTTCTTTGTGTATTTCAATGAAACTCTGACAAAATGATTCTCTCTTGTGCCCCTCATGGCTCGCCAAATTTGGTCATCCCACTATCACGGGTTTTTTGTTTAGAGCCTATTGGATATTTGCCCTGATTAGGCGAATTTCACTGAAAACGCCTGTATTTTAATTCCTCAAATGGTTAATGCTAGAAGTTTGAAAATGCAGAAAAGAACTTCAGATCACAAGAGCACACTGTGCTTCTTTCCTGGTTCAAGTATCTCAAAACTGAATCACTAGGTAACAAAAGAGATTCAAACTCACAGAAAAGCGTTTTAGAGAACTGGAAATAATTCCATGTTTCTTAGCTTCTGGGCACTAGGTTTCTTTGTGTATTTCAATGAAACTCTGAAAAAATGATTCTCTCATGTGCTCCTCAAGACTCCCCAAGTTTGGTCATCCCACCATCAAGGGTGTTTTGTTTTACAGTCTATTGGATGTTTACCCTGATTAGGCGAAAATGCCTGAAAACGCCTGTGAGTTTAATTCTTAAATGGTTAATGCTGGAACTTTAAAAACGCAGAACAACATTTTAGTTCACAAGAGCACACTGTGCTTTTGTCCTGGTTCCAGTATCTCAAAGCTGAATCACTAGGTAGCAAAAGAGTTTCAAACTCACAGCAAAGCATTTTTAGCCAACTGGAAATAAATCCATGTTTCTTAGCTTGTGGGTAGTAGGTTTCTTTGTGTATTTCAATGAAACTCTGACAAAATGATTCTCTCTTGTGCCAATCATGGCTCCCCCAAATTTGGTCAATCCACCATCACGGGTTTTTTGTTTAGAGCCTAACGGATGTTTACCCTGATTAGGCGAATTTCACTGAAAACGCCTGTTAGTTTAAATCTTCAATGGTTAATGCTAGAACTTTGAAAATGCAGAAAAGCACTTCAGATCACAAGAGCACACTGTGCTTCTTTCCTGGTTCAAGTATCTCAAAGCTGAATCACTAGGTAACAAAAGAGTTTCAAACTCACAGAAAAGCGTTTTAGCGAAGTGGAAATAATTCCATGTTTCTTAGCTTCTGGGCACTAGGTTTCTTTGTGTATTTCAATGAAACTCTGAAGAAATGATTCTCTCATGTGCCCCTCAATACTCCCCACGTTTAGTCATCCCACCATCAAGGGTGTTTTGTTTACAGTCTATTGGATGTTTACCCTGATTAGGCGAAAATGCCTGAAAACGCCTGTGAGTTTAATTGTCAAATGGTTAATGCTAGAACTTTCAAAATGCAGAACAACACTTTAGTTCACAAGAGCACACTGTGCTTTTGTCCTGGTTCCAGTATCTCAAAGCTGAATCACTAGGTAGCAAAAGAGTTTCAAACTCACAGCAAAGCATTGTAGCCAACTGGAAATAATTCCATGTTTCTTAGCTTGTGGGTAGTAGGTTTCTTTGTGTATTTCAATGAAAGTCTGACAAAATGATTCTCTCTTGTGCCCATCATGGCTCCCCAAATTTGGTCAATCTACCATCACGGGTTTTTTGTTTAGAGCCTATTGGATGTTTACCCTGATTAGGCGAATTTCACTGAAAAAGCCTGTAGTTTAATTAATCAATTGTTAATGCTAGAACTTTGAAAATGCAGAAAAGCACTTCATATCACAAAAGCACACTGTTCATCTGTCCTAGTTCAAGTATCTCAAAGCTGAATCACTAGGTAGCAAAAGAGTTTCAAACTCACAGAAAAGCGTTTTAGCGAAGGGGAAATAATTCCATGTTTCTTAGCTTCTGGGCACTAGGTTTCTTTGTGTATTTCAATGAAACTCTGAAAAAATGATTCTCTCATGTGCCCTTCAATGCTCCCCAAGTTTGGTCATCCCACTGTCAAGGGTGTTTTGTTTACAGTCTATTGGATGTTTACCCTGATTAGGCGAAAATGTCTGAAAACGCCTGTGAGTTTAATTTTTAAATGGTTAATGCTAGAACTTTAAAAAACGCAGAACAACACTTTAGTTCACAAGAGCACACTGTGTTTTCTCTCCTGGTTCAATTATCTCAAAGCTGAATCACTTGGTAGCAAAAGAGTTTCAAAACTCACAGAAAAGCGTTTTAACCAATTGGGAATAATTCCATGTTTCTTAGCTTGTGGGTGGTAGGTTTCTTTTTGTATTTCAATGATACTCTGACAAAATGATTCTCTCTTGTGTGCCTCATGGCTCCCCAAATTTGGTCAATCCACCATCCCGGGTTTTATGTTTAGAGCCTATTGGAAGTTTACCCTGATTAGGCGAATTTCACTGAAAACGCCTGTAGTTTAACTCCTCAATGGTTAATGCTAGAACTTTGAAAATGCAGAAAAGAACTTCAGATCACAAGAGCACACTGTGCTTCTTTCCTGGTTCAAGTATCTCAAAGCTGAATCACTAGGTAACAAAAGAGATTCAAACTCGCAGAAAAGCGTTTTAGCGAACTGGAAATAATTCCATGTTTCTTAGCTTCTGGGCACTAGGTTTCTTTGTGTATTTCAATGAAACTCTGAAAAAAATGATTCTCTCATGTGCTCCTCAAGACTCCCCAAGTTTGGTCATCCCACCATCAAGGGTGTTTTTTTTACAGTCTATTGGATGTTTACCCTGATTAGGCGAAAATGCCTGAAAACGCCTGTGAGTTTAATTCTTAAATGGTTAATGCTGGAACTTTAAAAACGCAGAACAACACTTTAGTTCACAAGAGCACACTGTGCTTCTGTCCTGGTTCAAGTATCTGAAAGCTGAATCACTAGGTAACAAAAGAGTTTCAAACTCACCGAAAAGCGTTTTAGCCAACTGGAAATAATTCCATGTTTCTTAGCTTGTGGGTACTAGGTTTCTTTGTGTATTTCAATGAAACCGTGACAAAATGATTCTCTCTTGTGCCCCTCATGGCTCCCCAAATGTCGTCAATCCACCATCACGGGTTTTTTGCTTAGAGCCTATTGTATGTTTACCCTGATTAGTCGAATTTCACTGAAACTCCTGTAGTTTAATTCCTCAATGGTTAATGCTAGAACTTTAAAAACGCAGAACAACACTTTAGTTCACAAGAGCACACTGTGCTTCTGTCCTGGTTCAAGTATCTCAAAGCTAAATCACTAGGTAGCAAAAGAGTTTCAAAGTCACAGAAAAGCGTTTTAGCCAACTGGAAATAATTCCATGATTCTTAGCTTATGGGTACTAGGTTTCTTTGTGTATTTCAATGAAACTCTGACAAAATGATTCTCTCTTGTGCCCCTCATGGCTCGCCAAATTTGGTCATCCCACTATCACGGGTTTTTTTGTTTAGAGCCTATTGGATATTTGCCCTGATTAGGCGAATTTCACTGAAAACGCCTGTATTTTAATTCCTCAATGGTTAATGCTAGAAGTTTGAAAATGCAGAAAAGAACTTCAGATCACAAGAGCACACTGTGCTTCTTTCCTGGTTCAAGTATCTCAAAGCTGAATCACTAGGTAACAAAAGAGATTCAAACTCACAGAAAAGCGTTTTAGAGAACTGGAAATAATTCCATGTTTCTTAGCTTCTGGGCACTAGGTTTCTTTGTGTATTACAATGAAATTCTGAAAAAAATGATTCTCTCATGTACTCCTCAAGACTCCCCATGTTTGGTCATCCCACCATCAAGGGTGTTTTTTTTACAGTCTATTGGATGTTTACCCTGATTAGGCGAAAATGCCTGAAAACGCCTGTGAGTTTAATTCTTAAATGGTTAATGCTGGAACTTTAAAAACGCAGAACAACACTTTAGTTCACAAGAGCACACTGTGCTTCTGTCCTGGTTCAAGTATCTGAAAGCTGAATCACTAGGTAACAAAAGAGTTTCAAACTCACAGAAAAGCGTTTTAGCCAACTGGAAATAATTCCATGTTTCTTAGCTTGTGGGTACTAGGTTTCTTTGTGTATTTCAATGAAACCGTGACAAAATGATTCTCTCTTGTGCCCCTCATGGCTCCCCAAATGTCGTCAATCCACCATCACGGGTTTTTTGCTTAGAGCCTATTGTATGTTTACCCTGATTAGTCGAATTTCAGTGAAACTCCTGTAGTTTAATTCCTCAATGGTTAATGCTAGAACTTTAAAAACGCAGAACAAACACTTTAGTTCACAAGAGCACACTGTGCTTCTGTCCTGGTTCAAGTATCTCAAAGCTAAATCACTAGGTAGCAAAAGAGTTTCAAAGTCACAGAAAAGCGTTTTAGCCAACTGGAAATAATTCCATGATTCTTAGCTTATGGGTACTAGGTTTCTTTGTGTATTTCAATGAAACTCTGACAAAATGATTCTCTCTTGTGCCCCTCATGGCTCGCCAAATTTGGTCATCCCACTATCACGGGTTTTTTGTTTAGAGCCTATTGGATATTTGCCCTGATTAGGCGAATTTCACTGAAAACGCCTGTATTTTAATTCCTCAATGGTTAATGCTAGAAGTTTGAAAATGCAGAAAAGAACTTCAGATCACAAGAGCACACTGTGCTTTTTTCCTGGTTCAAGTATCTCAAAACTGAATCACTAGGTAACAAAAGAGATTCAAACTCACAGAAAAGCGTTTTAGAGAACTGGAAATAATTCCATGTTTCTTAGCTTCTGGGCACTAGGTTTCTTTGTGTATTTCAATGAAACTCTGAAAAAATGATTCTCTCATGTGCTCCTCAAGACTCCCCAACTTTGGTCATCCCACCATCAAGGGTGTTTTGTTTACAGTCTATTGGATGTTTACCCTGATTAGGCGAAAATGCCTGAAAACACCTGTGAGTTTAATTCTTAAATGGTTAATGCTGGAACTTTAAAAACGCAGAACAACATTTTAGTTCACAAGAGCACACTGTGCTTTTGTCCTGGATCCAGTATCTCAAAGCTGAATCACTAGGTATCAAAAGAGTTTCAAACTCACAGCAAAGCATTTTAGCCAACTGGAAATAAATCCATGTTTCTTAGCTTGTGGGTAGTAGGTTTCTTTGTGTATTTCAATGAAAGTCTGACAAAATGATTCTCTCTTGTGCCCATCATGGCTCCCCAAATTTGGTCAATCTACCATCACGGGTTTTTTGTTTAGAGCCTATTGGATGTTTACCCTGATTAGGCGAATTTTACTGAAAAAGCCTGTAGTTTAATTAATCAATTGTTAATGCTAGAACTTTGAAAATGCAGAAAAGCACTTCATATCACAAAAGCACACTGTTCATCTGTCCTAGTTCATGTATCTCAAAGCTGAATCACTAGGTAGCAAAAGAGTTTCAAACTCACAGAAAAGCGTTTTAGCGAAGGGGAAATAATTCCATGTTTCTTAGCTTCTGGGCACTAGGTTTCTTTGTGTATTTCAATGAAACTCTGAAAAGATGATTCTCTCATGTGCCCTTCAATGCTCCCCAAGTTTGGTCATCCCACTGTCAAGGGTGTTTTGTTTACAGTCTATTGGATGTTTACCCTGATTAGGCGAAAATGCCTGAAAAATGCCTGTGAGTTTAATTTTTAAATGGTTAATGCTAGAACTTTAAAAACGCAGAACAACACTTTAGTTCACAAGAGCACACTGTGCTTCTCTGCTGGTTCAATTATCTCAAAGCTGAATCACTTGGTAGCAAAAGAGTTTCAAACTCACAGAAAAGCGTTTTAACCAATTGGGAATAATTCCATGTTTCTTAGCTTGTGGGTAGTAGGTTTCTTTTTGTATTTCAATGATACTCTGACAAAATGATTTTCTCTTGTGTGCCTCATGGCTCCCCAAATTTGGTCAATCCACCATCCCGGGTTTTATGTTTAGAGCCTATTGGAAGTTTACCCTGATTAGGCGAATTTCACTGAAAACGCCTGTAGTTTAACTCCTCAATGGTTAATGCTAGAACTTTGAAAATGCAGAAAAGAACTTCAGATCACAAGAGCACACTGTGCTTCTTTCCTGGTTCAAGTATCTCAAAGCTGAATCACTAGGTAACAAAAGAGATTCAAACTCACAGAAAAGCGTTTTAGAGAACTGGAAATAATTCCATGTTTCTTAGCTTCTGGGCACTAGGTTTCTTTGTGTATTTCAATGAAACTCTGAAGAAATGATTCTCTCATGTGCCCCTCCAGGCTCCCCAAGTTTGGTCATCCCACCATCAAGGGTGTTTTGTTTACATTCTATTGGATGTTTACCCTGATTAGGCGAAAATTTTTGAAAACGCCTGTGAGTTTTAATTCTTAAATGGTTAATGCTGGAACTTTAAAAACGCAGAACAACACTTTAGTTCACAAGAGCACACTGTGCTTCTGTCCTGGTTCAAGTATCTCAAAGCTGAATCACTAGGTAGCAAAAGAGTTTCAAACTCACAGAAAAGCGTTTTAGCCAACTGGAAATAATTCCATGTTTCTTAGCTTGTGGGTACTAGGTTTCTTTGTGTATTTCAATGAAACCGTGACAAAATGATTCTCTCTTGTGCCCCTCATGGCTCCCCAAATGTCGTCAATCCACCATCACGGGTTTTTTGCTTAGAGCCTATTGTATGTTTACCCTGATTAGTCGAATTTCACTGAAACTCCTGTAGTTTAATTCCTCAATGGTTAATGCTAGAACTTTAAAAACGCAGAACAACACTTTAGTTCACAAGAGCACACTGTGCTTCTGTCCTGGTTCAAGTATCTCAAAGCTAAATCACTAGGTAGCAAAAGAGTTTCAAAGTCACAGAAAAGCGTTTTTGCCAACTGGAAATAATTCCATGATTCTTAGCTTATGTGTACTAGGTTTCTTTGTGTATTTCAATGAAACTCTGACAAATGATTCTCTCTTGTGCCCCTCATGGCTCACCAAATTTGGTCATCCCACTATCACGGGTTTTTTGTTTAGAGCCTATTGGATGTTTACCCTGATTAGGCGAATTTCACTGAAAAAGCCTGTAGTTTAATTAATCAATTGTTAATGCTAGAACTTTGAAAATGCAGAAAAGGACTTCATATCACAAAAGCACACTGTTCATCTGTCCTAGTTCAAGTATCTCAAAGCTGAATCACTAGGTAGGAAAAGAGTTTCAAACTCACAGAAAAGCGTTTTTAGCAAAGGGGAAATAATTCCATGTTTCTTAGCTTCTGGGCACTAGGTTTCTTTGTGTATTTCAATGAAACTCTGAAAAAATGATTCTCTCATGTGCCCTTCAATGCTCCGCAAGTTTGGTCATCCCACCGTCAAGGGTGTTTTGTTTACAGTCTATTGGATGTTTACCCTGATTAGGCGAAAATGCCTGAAAACGCCTGTGAGTTTAATTTTTAAATGGTTAATGCTAGAACTTTAAAAACGCAGAACAACACTTTAGTTCACAAGAGCACACTGTGCTTCTGTCCTGGTTCAAGTATCTCAAAGCTGAATCACTAGGTAGCAAAAGAGTTTCAAACTCACAGAAAAGCGTTTTAACCAATTGGGAATAATTCCATGTTACTTAGCTTGTGGGTAGTAGGTTTCTTTTTGTAATTCAATGATACTCTGTCAAAATGATTCTCTCTTGTGTGCCTCATGGCTCCCCAAATTTGGTCAATCCACCATCCCGGGTTTTATGTTTAGAGCCTATTGGATGTTTACCCTGATTAGGCGAATTTCACTGAAAACGCCTGTAGTTTAACTCCTCAATGGTTAATGCTAGAACTTTGAAAATGCAGAAAAGAACTTCAGATCACAAGAGCACACTGTCCTTCTTTCCTGGTTCAAGTATCTCAAAGCTGAATCACTAGGTAACAAAAGAGATTCAAACTCACAGAAAAGCGTTTTAGCGAACTGGAAATAATTCCATGTTTCTTAGCTTCTGGGCACTAGGTTTCTTTGTGTATTTCAATGAAACTCTGAAGAAATGATTCTCTCATGTGCCCCTCCAGGCTCCCCAAGTTTGGTCATCCCACCATCAATGGTGTTTTGTTTACATTCTATTGGATGTTTACCCTGATTAGGCGAAAATTTTTGAAAACGCCTGTGAGTTTAATTCTTAAATGGTTAATGCTGGAACTTTAAAAACGCAGAACAACACTTTAGTTCACAAGAGCACACTGTGCTTCTGTCCTGGTTCAAGTATCTCAAAGCTGAATCACTAGGTAGCAAAAGAGTTTCAAAGTCACACAAAAGCGTTTTAGCCAACTAGAAATAATTCCATGTTTCTTAGCTTGTGGGTACTAGGTTTCTTTGTGTATTTCAATGAAACTCTGACAAAATGATTCTCTCTTGTGCCAATCATGGCTCCCCAAATTTGGTCCATCCACCATCACGGGTTTTTTGTTTAGATCCTATTGGATGTTTACCCTGATTAAGCGAATTTCACTGAAAACGCCTGTTAGTTTAAATCTTCAATGGTTAATGCTAGAACTTTGAAAATGCAGAAAAGCACTTCAGATCACAAGAGCACACTGTGCTTCTTTCCTGGTTCAAGTATCTCAAAGCTAAATCACTAGGTAACAAAAGAGTTTCAAACTCACAGATAAGCGTTTTAGCGAAGTGGAAATAATTCCATGTTTCTTAGCTTCTGGGCACTAGGTTTCTTTGTGTATTTCAATGAAACTCTGAAGAAATGATTCTCTCATGTGCCTCTCAATACTCCCCACGTTTAGTCATCCCACCATCAAGGGTGTTTTGTTTACAGTCTATTGGATGTTTACCCTGATTAGGCGAAAATGCCTGAAAACGCCTGTGAGTTTAATTGTCAAATGGTTAATGCTAGAACTTTCAAAACGCAGAACAACACTTTAGTTCAGAAGAGCACACTGTGCTTTTGTCCTGGTTCCAGTATCTCAAAGCTGAATCACTAGGTAGCAAAAGAGTTTCAAACTCACAGCAAAGCATTTTAGCCAACTGGAAATAATTCCATGTTTCTTAGCTTGTGGGTAGTAGGTTTCTTTGTGTATTTCAATGAAACTCTGACAAAATGATTCTCTCTTGTGCCCATCATGGCTCCCCAAATTTGGTCAATCCACCATCACGGGTTTTTTGTTTAGAGCCTATTGGATGTTTACCCTGATTAGGCGAATTTCACTGAAAAAGCCTGTAGTTTAATTAATCAATTGTTAATGCTAGAACTTTGAAAATGCAGAAAAGCACTTCATATCACAAAAGCACACTGTTCATCTGTCCTAGTTCAAGTATCTCAAAGCTGAATCACTAGGTAGCAAAAGAGTTTCAAACTCAGAGAAAAGCGTTTTAGAAAAGGGTAAATAATTCCATGTTTCTTAGCTTCTGGGCACTAGGTTACTTTGTGTATTTCAATGAAACTCTGAAAAAATGATTCTCTCATGTGCCCTCAATGCTCCCCAAGTTTGGTCATCCCACCGTCAAGGGTGTTTTGTTTACAGTCTCTTGGATGTTTACCCTGATTAGGCGAAAATGCCTGAAAACGCCTGTGAGTTTAATTTTTAAATGATTAATGCTAGAACTTTAAAAACGCAGAACAACACTTTAGTTCACAAGAGCACACTGTGCTTCTGTCCTGGTTCAAGTATCTCAAAGCTGAATCACTAGGTAGCAAAAGAGTTTCAAACTCACAGAAAAGCGTTTTAAACCAATTGGGAATAATTCCATGTTTCTTAGCTTGTGGGTAGTAGGTTTCTTTTTGTATTTCAATGATACTCTGACAAAATGATTTTCTCTTGTGTGCCTCATGGCTCCCCAAATTTGGTCAATCCACCATCCCGGGTTTTATTTTTAGAGCCTATTGGATGTTTACCCTGATTAGGCGAATTTCACTGAAAACGCCTGTAGTTTAACTCCTCAATGGTTAATGCTAGAACTTTGAAAATGCAGAAAAGAACTTCAGATCACAAGAGCACACTGTGCTTCTTTCCTGGTTCAAGTATCTCAAAGCTGAATCACTAGGTAACAAAAGAGATTCAAACTCGCAGAAAAGCGTTTTAGCGAACTGGAAATAATTCCATGTTTCTTAGCTTCTGGGCACTAGGTTTCTTTGTGTATTTCAATGAAACTCTGAAAAAATGATT
The DNA here is from genome assembly GCA_025594165.1 of Tamias sibiricus. Lineage (NCBI taxonomy): Eukaryota > Metazoa > Chordata > Mammalia > Rodentia > Sciuridae > Tamias > Tamias sibiricus. The sequence goes on along the minus strand of JAKELJ010000026.1, from coordinate 208,649 downwards.
CTCTCATGTGCTCCTCAAGACTCCCCAAGTTTGGTCATCCCACCATCAAGGGTGTTTTGTTTACAGTCTATTGGATGTTTACCCTGATTAGGCGAAAATGCCTGAAAACGCCTGTGAGTTTAATTCTTAAATGGTTAATGCTGGAACTTTAAAAACGCAGAACAACACTTTAGTTCACAAGAGCACACTGTGCTTCTGTCCTGGTTCAAGTATCTCAAAGCTGAATCACTAGGTAGCAAAAGAGTTTCAAACTCACAGAAAAGCTTTTTAGCGAACTGGAAATAATTCCATGTTTCTTAGATTCTGGGCACTAGGTTTCTTTGTGTATTTCAATGAAACTCTGAAGAAATGATTCTCTCATGTGCCCCTCCAGGCTCCCCAAGTTTGGTCATCCCACCATCAAGGGTGTTTTGTTTACATTCTATTGGATGTTTACCCTGATTAGGTGAAAATGCCTGATAACGCCTGTAAGTTTAATTCTTAAGTGGTTAATGCTGGAACTTTAAAAACGCAGAACAACACTTTCGTTCACAAGAGCACACTGTGCTTCTGTCCTGGTTCAAGTATCTCAAAGCTGAATCACTAGGTAGCAAAAGAGTTTCAAAGTCACAGAAAAGCGTTTTTAGCCAAGTGGAAATAATTCCATGATTCTTAGCTTATGGGTACTAGGTTTCTTTGTGTATTTCAATGAAACTCTGACAAAATGATTCTCTCTTGTGCCCCTCATGGCTCGCCAAATTTGGTCATCCCACTATCACGGGTTTTTTGTTTAGAGCCTATTGGATATTTGCCCTGATTAGGCGAATTTCACTGAAAACGCCTGTATTTTAATTCCTCAATGGTTAATGCTAGAAGTTTGAAAATGCAGAAAAGAACTTTAGATCACAAGAGCACACTGTGCTTCTTTCCTGGTTCAAGTATCTCAAAGCTGAATCACTAGGTAACAAAAGAGATTCAAACTCACAGAAAAGCGTTTTAGAGAACTGGAAATAATTCCATGTTTCTTAGCTTCTGGGCACTAGGTTTCTTTGTGTATTTCAATGAAACTATGACAAAATGATTCACTCTTGTGCCCCTGATGGCTCCCCAAATTTGGTCAATCCACCATCACGGGTTTTTTGTTTAGAGCCTATTGGATGTTTACCCTGATTAGGCGAATTTCACTGAAAACGCCTGTAGTTTAATTCCTCAATGGTTAATGCTAGAACTTTGAAAATGCAGAAAAGCACTTCAGATCACAAGAGCACACTGTGCTTCTGTCCTGGTTCAAGTATCTCAAAGCTGAATCACTAGGTAGCAAAAGAGTTTCAAACTCACAGAAAAGCGTTTTAGCGATGTGGAAATAATTCCATGTTTCTTAGATTCTGGTCAATAGGTTTCTTTGTGTATTTCAATGAAACTCAGAAAAAATGATTCTCTCATGTGCCCCTCAATGCTCTCCACGTTTGGTCATCCCACCATCAATCGTGTATTGTTACAGTCTATTGGATGTTTACCCTGATTAGGCGAAAATGCCTGAAAACGCCTGTGAGTTTAATTCTTAAATGGTTAATGCTAGAACTTTAAAAACGCAGAACAACACTCTAGTTCACAAGACCACACTGTGCTTCTCTCCTGGTTCAAGTATCTCAAAGCTGAATCACTAGGTAGCAAAAGAGTTTCAAACTCACAGAAAAGCGATTTAGCCAACTGGAAATAATTCCATGTTTCTTACCTTGTGGGTAGTAGGTTTCTTTGTGTATTTAAATGAAACTCGGACAAAATGATTCTCTCTTGTGTCCCTCATGGCTCCCCAAATTTTGTCAATCCACTATCACGGGTTTTTTGTTTAGAGCCTATTGGATGTTTACCCTGATTAAGCGAATTTCACTGAAAACGCCTGTAGTTTAATTCCTCAATGGTTAATGCTAGAACTTTGAAAATACGGAAAAGCATTTCATATCACAAGAGCACACTGTGCTTCTTTCCTGGTTCAAGTATCTCAAAGCTGAATCACTAGGTAGCAAAAGAGTTTCAAACTCACAGAAAAGCGATTTAGCCAACTGGAAATAATTCCATGTTTCTTAGCTTCTGGGAACTAGGTTTCTTTGTGTATTTCAATGAAACTCTGACAAAATGATTCTCTCTTGTGTCCCTCATGGCTCCCCAAATTTGGTCATCTCACCATCATGGGTTTTTTTTTACAGCCTATTGGATGTTTACCCTGATTAGGCAAATTTCACTGAAAACGCCTGTTAGTTTAATTCCTCAATGGTTAATGATAGAACTTTGAAAATGCAGAAAAGCACTACAGATCACAAGAGCACACTGTGCTTCTTTCCTGGTTCAAGTATCTTAAAGCTGAATCACTAGGTAGCAAAAGATTTTCAAACTCACAGAAAAGCGATTTAGCCAACTGGAAATAATTCCATGTTTCTTAGCTTCTGGGTACTAGGTTTCTTTGTGTATTTCAATGAAACTCTGACAAAATGATTCTCTCTTGTGCCCCTCATGGCTCCCCCAAATGTGGTCAATCCACCATCACGGTTTTTTTGCTTAGAGCCTATTGTATGTTTACCCTGATTAGTCGAATTTCACTGAAACTCCTGTAGTTTAATTCCTCAATGGTTAATGCAGGAACTTTGAAAATGCAGAAAAGCACTTCAGATCACAAGAGCACACTGTGCTTCTCTCCTGGTTCAAGTATCTCAAAGCTGAATCTCTAGGTAGCAAAAGAGTTTCAAACTAACAGAAAAGCATTTTAGCCAACTGGAAATAATTCCATGTTTCTTAGCTTGTGGGTATTAGGTTTCGTTGTGTATTTCAATGAAACTCTGACAAAATGATTCTCTCTTGTGCCCCTCATGGCTCCCCAAATTTGGTCAATCCACCATCACGAGTTTTTTATTTAGAGCCTATTGGATGTTTACCCAGATTAGGCGAAAATGCCTGAAAACGCCTGTGAGTTTAATTCTTAAATGGTTAATGCTAGAACTTTAAAAATGCAGAACAACACTTTAGTTCACAAGAGCATACTGTGCTTCTCTCCTGGTTCAAGTATCTCAAATCTGAATCTCTACGTAGCAAAAGAGTTTCAAACTCACAGAAAAGCATTTTAACCATCTGGAAATAATTCCATGTTTCTTAGCTTGTGGGTATTAGGTTTCTTTGTGTATTTCAATGAAACTCTGAAGAAATGATTCTCTCATGTGCCCCTCAATACTCCCCACGTTTAGTCATCCCACCATCAAGGGTGTTTTGTTTACAGTCTATTGGATGTTTACCCAGATTAGGCGAAAATGCCTGAAAACGCCTGTGAGTTTAATTGTCAAATGGTTAATGCTAGAACTTTCAAAACGCAGAACAACACTTTAGTTCACAAGAGCACACTGTGCTTTTGTCCTGGTTCCAGTATCTCAAAGCTGAATCACTAGGTAGCAAAAGAGTTTCAAACTCACAGCAAAGCATTTTAGCCAACTGGAAATAATTCCATGTTTCTTAGCTTGTGGGTAGTAGGTTTCTTTGTGTTTTCAATGAAACTCTGACAAAATGATTCTCTCTTGTGCCCATCATGGCTCCCCAAATTTGGTCAATCCACCATCACGGGTTTTTTGTTTAGAGCCTATTGGATGTTTACCCTGATTAGGGCGAATTTCACTGAAAAAGCCTGTAGTTTAATTAATCAATTGTTAATGCTAGAACTTTGAAAATGCAGAAAAGGACTTCATATCACAAAAGCACACTGTTCATCTGTCCTAGTTCAAGTATCTCAAAGCTGAATCACTAGGTAGGAAAAGAGTTTCAAACTCACAGAAAAGCGTTTTAGCAAAGGGGAAATAATTCCATGTTTCTTAGCTTCTGGGCACTAGGTTTCTTTGTGTATTTCAATGAAACTCTGAAAAAATGATTCTCTCATGTGCCCTTCAATGCTCCGCAAGTTTGGTCATCCCACCGTCAAGGGTGTTTTGTTTACAGTCTATTGGATGTTTACCCTGATTAGGCGAAAATGCCTGAAAACGCCTGTGAGTTTAATTTTTAAATGGTTAATGCTAGAACTTTAAAAACGCAGAACAACACTTTAGTTCACAAGAGCACACTGTGCTTCTGTCCTGGTTCAAGTATCTCAAAGCTGAATCACTAGGTAGCAAAAGAGTTTCAAACTCACAGAAAAAGCGTTTTAACCAATTGGGAATAATTCCATGTTACTTAGCTTGTGGGTAGTAGGTTTCTTTTTGTAATTCAATGATACTCTGTCAAAATGATTCTCTCTTGTGTGCCTCATGGCTCCCCAAATTTGGTCAATCCACCATCCCGGGTTTTATGTTTAGAGCCTATTGGATGTTTACCCTGATTAGGCGAATTCACTGAAAACGCCTGTAGTTTAACTCCTCAATGGTTTAATGCTAGAACTTTGAAAATGCAGAAAAGAACTTCAGATCACAAGAGCACACTGTCCTTCTTTCCTGGTTCAAGTATCTCAAAGCTGAATCACTAGGTAACAAAAGAGATTCAAACTCACAGAAAAGCGTTTTAGCGAACTGGAAATAATTCCATGTTTCTTAGCTTCTGGGCACTAGGTTTCTTTGTGTATTTCAATGAAACTCTGAAGAAATGATTCTCTCATGTGCCCCTCCAGGCTCCCCAAGTTTGGTCATCCCACCATCAATGGTGTTTTGTTTACATTCTATTGGATGTTTACCCTGATTAGGCGAAAATTTTTGAAAACGCCTGTGAGTTTAATTCTTAAATGGTTAATGCTGGAACTTTTAAAAACGCAGAACAACACTTTAGTTCACAAGAGCACACTGTGCTTCTGTCCTGGTTCAAGTATCTCAAAGCTGAATCACTAGGTAGCAAAAGAGTTTCAAAGTCACACAAAAGCGTTTTAGCCAACTAGAAATAATTCCCATGTTTCTTAGCTTGTGGGTACTAGGTTTCTTTGTGTATTTCAATGAAACTCTGACAAAAATGATTCTCTCTTGTGCCAATCATGGCTCCCCAAATTTGGTCCATCCACCATCACGGGTTTTTTGTTTAGATCCTATTGGATGTTTACCCTGATTAAGCGAATTTCACTGAAAACGCCTGTTAGTTTAAATCTTCAATGGTTAATGCTAGAACTTTGAAAATGCAGAAAAGCACTTCAGATCACAAGAGCACACTGTGCTTCTTTCCTGGTTCAAGTATCTCAAAGCTGAATCACTAGGTAACAAAAGAGTTTCAAACTCACAGATAAGCGTTTTAGCGAAGTGGAAATAATTCCATGTTTCTTAGCTTCTGGGCACTAGGTTTCTTTGTGTATTTCAATGAAACTCTGAAGAAATGATTCTCTCATGTGCCTCTCAATACTCCCCACGTTTAGTCATCCCACCCACCATCAAGGGTGTTTTGTTTACAGTCTATTGGATGTTTACCCTGATTAGGCGAAAATGCCTGAAAACGCCTGTGAGTTTAATTGTCAAATGGTTAATGCTAGAACTTTCAAAACGCAGAACAACACTTTAGTTCACAAGAGCACACTGTGCTTTTGTCCTGGTTCCAGTATCTCAAAGCTGAATCACTAGGTAGCAAAAGAGTTTCAAACTCACAGCAAAGCATTTTAGCCAACTGGAAATAATTCCATGTTTCTTAGCTTGTGGGTAGTAGGTTTCTTTGTGTATTTCAATGAAACTCTGACAAAATGATTCTCTCTTGTGCCCATCATGGCTCCCCAAATTTGGTCAATCCACCATCACGGGTTTTTTGTTAGAGCCTATTGGATGTTTACCCTGATTAGGCGAATTTCACTGAAAAAGCCTGTAGTTTAATTAATCAATTGTTAATGCTAGAACTTTGAAAATGCAGAAAAGCACTTCATATCACAAAAGCACACTGTTCATCTGTCCTAGTTCAAGTATCTCAAAGCTGAATCACTAGGTAGCAAAAGAGTTTCAAACTCAGAGAAAAGCGTTTTTTAGAAAAGGGTAAATAATTCCATGTTTTCTTAGCTTCTGGGCACTAGGTTACTTTGTGTATTTCAATGAAACTCTGAAAAAATGATTCTCTCATGTGCCCTTCAATGCTCCCCAAGTTTGGTCATCCCACCGTCAAGGGTGTTTTGTTTACAGTCTCTTGGATGTTTACCCTGATTAGGCGAAAATGCCTGAAAACGCCTGTGAGTTTAATTTTTAAATGATTAATGCTAGAACTTTAAAAACGCAGAACAACACTTTAGTTCACAAGAGCACACTGTGCTTCTGTCCTGGTTCAAGTATCTCAAAGCTGAATCACTAGGTAGCAAAAGAGTTTCAAACTCACAGAAAAGCGTTTTAACCAATTGGGAATAATTCCCATGTTTCTTAGCTTGTGGGTAGTAGGTTTCTTTTTGTATTTCAATGATACTCTGACAAAATGATTTTCTCTTGTGTGCCTCATGGCTCCCCAAATTTGGTCAATCCACCATCCCGGGTTTTATTTTTAGAGCCTATTGGATGTTTACCCTGATTAGCGCGAATTTCACTGAAAACGCCTGTAGTTTAACTCCTCAATGGTTAATGCTAGAACTTTGAAAATGCAGAAAAGAACTTCAGATCACAAGAGCACACTGTGCTTCTTTCCTGGTTCAAGTATCTCAAAGCTGAATCACTAGGTAACAAAAGAGATTCAAACTCGCAGAAAAGCGTTTTAGCGAACTGGAAATAATTCCATGTTTCTTAGCTTCTGGGCACTAGGTTTCTTTGTGTATTTCAATGAAACTCTGAAAAAATGATTCTCTCATGTGCTCCTCAAGACTCCCAAGTTTGGTCATCCCACCATCAAGGGTGTTTTGTTTACAGTCTATTGGATGTTTACCCTGATTAGGCGAAAATGCCTGAAAACGCCTGTGAGTTTTAATTCTTAAATGGTTAATGCTGGAACTTTAAAAACGCAGAACAACACTTTAGTTCACAAGAGCACACTGTGCTTCTGTCCTGGTTCAAGTATCTCAAAGCTGAATCACTAGGTAGCAAAAGAGTTTCAAACTCACCGAAAAGCTTTTAGCGAACTGGAAATAATTCCATGTTTCTTAGATTCTGGGCACTAGGTTTCTTTGTGTATTTCAATGAAACTCTGAAGAAATGATTCTCTCATGTGCCCCTCCAGGCTCCCCAAGTTTGGTCATCCCACCATCAAGGGTGTTTTGTTTACATTCTATTGGATGTTTACCCTGATTAGGTGAAAATGCCTGATAACGCCTGTAAGTTTAATTCTTAAGTGGTTAATGCTGGAACTTTAAAAACGCAGAACAACACTTTCGTTCACAAGAGCACACTGTGCTTCTGTCCTGGTTCAAGTATCTCAAAGCTGAATCACTAGGTAGCAAAAGAGTTTCAAAGTCACAGAAAAGCGTTTTAGCCAAGTGGAAATAATTCCATGATTCTTAGCTTATGGGTACTAGGTTTCTTTGTGTATTTCAATGAAACTCTGACAAAAATGATTCTCTCTTGTGCCCCTCATGGCTCGCCAAATTTGGTCATCCCACTATCACGGGTTTTTTGTTTAGAGCCTATTGGATATTTGCCCTGATTAGGCGAATTTCACTGAAAACGCCTGTATTTTAATTCCTCAATGGTTAATGCTAGAAGTTTGAAAATGCAGAAAAGAACTTTAGATCACAAGAGCACACTGTGCTTCTTTCCTGGTTCAAGTATCTCAAAGCTGAATCACTAGGTAACAAAAGAGATTCAAACTCACAGAAAAGCGTTTTAGAGAACTGGAAATAATTCCATGTTTCTTAGCTTCTGGGCACTAGGTTTCTTTGTGTATTTCAATGAAACTATGACAAAATGATTCACTCTTGTGCCCCTGATGGCTCCCCAAATTTGGTCAATCCACCATCACGGGTTTTTTGTTTAGAGCCTATTGGATGTTTACCCTGATTAGGCGAATTTCACTGAAAACGCCTGTAGTTTAATTCCTCAATGGTTAATGCTAGAACTTTGAAAATGCAGAAAAGCACTTCAGATCACAAGAGCACACTGTGCTTCTGTCCTGGTTCAAGTATCTCAAAGCTGAATCACTAGGTAGCAAAAGAGTTTCAAACTCACAGAAAAGCGTTTTAGCGATGTGGAAATAATTCCATGTTTTCTTAGATTCTGGTCAATAGGTTTCTTTGTGTATTTCAATGAAACTCAGAAAAAATGATTCTCCTCATGTGCCCCTCAATGCTCTCCACGTTTGGTCATCCCACCATCAATCGTGTATTGTTACAGTCTATTGGATGTTTACCCTGATTAGGCGAAAATGCCTGAAAACGCCTGTGAGTTTAATTCTTAAATGGTTAATGCTAGAACTTTAAAAAACGCAGAACAACACTCTAGTTCACAAGACCACACTGTGCTTCTCTCCTGGTTCAAGTATCTCAAAGCTGAATCACTAGGTAGCAAAAGAGTTTCAAACTCACAGAAAAGCGATTTAGCCAACTGGAAATAATTCCATGTTTCTTACCTTGTGGGTAGTAGGTTTCTTTGTGTATTTAAATGAAACTCGGACAAAATGATTCTCTCTTGTGTCCCTCATGGCTCCCCAAATTTTGTCAATCCACTATCACGGGTTTTTTGTTTAGAGCCTATTGGATGTTTACCCTGATTAAGCGAATTTCACTGAAAACGCCTGTAGTTTAATTCCTCAAATGGTTAATGCTAGAACTTTGAAAATACGGAAAAGCATTTCATATCACAAGAGCACACTGTGCTTCTTTCCTGGTTCAAGTATCTCAAAGCTGAATCACTAGGTAGCAAAAGAGTTTCAAACTCACAGAAAAGCGATTTAGCCAACTGGAAATAATTCCATGTTTCTTAGCTTCTGGGAACTAGGTTTCTTTGTGTATTTCAATGAAACTCTGACAAAATGATTCTCTCTTGTGTCCCTCATGGCTCCCCAAATTTGGTCATCTCACCATCATGGGTTTTTTTTTACAGCCTATTGGATGTTTACCCTGATTAGGCAAATTTCACTGAAAACGCCTGTTAGTTTAATTCCTCAATGGTTAATGATAGAACTTTGAAAATGCAGAAAAGCACTACAGATCACAAGAGCACACTGTGCTTCTTTCCTGGTTCAAGTATCTTAAAGCTGAATCACTAGGTAGCAAAAGATTTTCAAACTCACAGAAAAGCGATTTAGCCAACTGGAAATAATTCCATGTTTCTTAGCTTCTGGGTACTAGGTTTCTTTGTGTATTTCAATGAAACTCTGACAAAATGATTCTCTCTTGTGCCCCCTCATGGCTCCCCAAATGTGGTCAATCCACCATCACGGTTTTTTTTGCTTAGAGCCTATTGTATGTTTACCCTGATTAGTCGAATTTCACTGAAAACTCCTGTAGTTTAATTCCTCAATGGTTAATGCAGGAACTTTGAAAATGCAGAAAAGCACTTCAGATCACAAGAGCACACTGTGCTTCTCTCCTGGTTCAAGTATCTCAAAGCTGAATCTCTAGGTAGCAAAAGAGTTTCAAACTAACAGAAAAGCATTTTAGCCAACTGGAAATAATTCCATGTTTCTTAGCTTGTGGGTATTAGGTTTCGTTGTGTATTTCAATGAAACTCTGACAAAATGATTCTCTCTTGTGCCCTCATGGCTCCCCAAATTTGGTCAATCCACCATCACGAGTTTTTTATTTAGAGCCTATTGGATGTTTACCCAGATTAGGCGAAAATGCCTGAAAACGCCTGTGAGTTTAATTCTTAAATGGTTAATGCTAGAACTTTAAAAATGCAGAACAACACTTTAGTTCACAAGAGCATACTGTGCTTCTCTCCTGGTTCAAGTATCTCAAATCTGAATCTCTACGTAGCAAAAGAGTTTCAAACTCACAGAAAAGCATTTTAACCATCTGGAAATAATTCCATGTTTCTTAGCTTGTGGGTATTAGGTTTCTTTGTGTCTTTCAAAGAAACTCTGAAAAAATGATTCTCTCATGTGCTCCTCAAGACTCCCCAAGTTTGGTCATCCCACCATCATGGGTTTTTTTTTTAGAGCCTATTGGATATTAACCCTGATAGGGCGAATTTCACTGAAAACGACGGTAGTTTAATTCCTCAATGGTTATTGCTAGAAGTTTGAAAATGCAGAAAAGCATTTCAGATCACAAGAGCACACTGTGTTTCTGTCCTGGTTCAAGTATCTCAAAGCTGAATCACTAGGTAGCAAAAGAG
>JAKELJ010000026.1:181854-198392 GCA_025594165.1 Tamias sibiricus | reverse complement strand
ACTATATCTATTTATCCGACATATTCCTGTCCTTTCACAGTTTCGGTTCAGTATTTCCTTTAATTGGACTGCTCACTTTTCCGCAGTTCTAAGTTTCTTTTGTTTATTTCAATGAAAGATCTCTGAAGAAAAGATTCTCTTCATGTGACCCTCAAGGCTCCCCAAGTTTGGTCATCCCACCATCAAAGAGTCGGTTTTGTTTACAGTCTATTGGATGTTTTACCCTGTTAGGCGAAAATGCCTGAAAACGCCTGTGAGTTTAATTCTTAAAATGGTTAATGCTAGAACTTTAAAAACGCAGAAAACAACACTTTAGTTCACAAGAGACACTGTCTTCTTCTCCTGGTTCATGTATCTCAAAGCTGAATCTACTACGTACCAAAAAGAGTTTTTCAAACTCACACAAAAGCGTTTTAGCCAACTGGAAATAATTCCATGTTTCTTAGCTTGTGGGTACTAGGTTTCTTTGTGTATTTCAATGAAAACTCTGACAAAATGATTCACTCTTGTGCCCCTCATTGGCTCCCCCAAATGTTGGTCAATCCACCCATCACGTGTTTTTTGTTTAGAGCCTATTGGATGTTTACCCTGATTAGGCGAATATCACTGAAAAACGCCTGTAGTTAAATTCCTCAATTGGTTAATGCTAGAACTTTGAAAATGCAGAAAAGAACTTCAGATCACAAGAGCACACTCTGCTTCTTTCCTGGTTCAAGTATCTCAAAGCTGAATCACTAGGTAACAAAAGAGTTTCAAACTCAATGAGAAAAGCGATTTAGCCAACTGGAAATATTTTCCATGTTTCTTAGCTTCTGGGCACTAGGTTTCTTTTGTGTATTTCAATGAAACTCAGAAGAAATGATTCTCTCATTTTGCCCCTCAAGGCTCCCCAAGGTTGTGGTCATACCACCATCAAGGGTGTTTTGTTTACAGTCTATTGGATGTTTAACCTGATTAGGCGGGGAAAATGCCTGAAAACGCCTGTGAGTTTAATTCTTAAATGGTTAATGCTAGAACTTTAAAAATGCAGAAAAACACTTTAGTTCACAAGAGCACACTGTGCTTCACTCCTGGTTCAAGTATCTCAAAGCTGAATCACTAGGTAGCAAAAGAGTTTAAAACTCACAGAAAAGCGATTTAGCCAACTGGAAATAATTCCCTGTTTCTTAGCTTCTGGGTACTAGGTTTCTTTGTGTATTTCAATGAAACTCTGACAAAAAAGATTCTTCTCTCGTGTCTCTCATATGGCTCCCCAATTTGGTCATCTCACCATCACGGGTTTTTTGTTTAGAGCCTATGGGCAATGAATACCCTGATTAGGCGAATTTTCACTGAAAACGCCTGTTAGTTTAATTCCTCAATGGTTAATGCTAGAAATTTGAAAGTGCAGAACAGCACTTTAGATCACAAGAGCACACTGTGCTTTCTTTCCTGGTTTCAAGTATCTCAAAGTTTGAATCATAGGTAACAAAAGAGTTTTTCAAAATCACAGAAAAGCGTGTTATCGAATCTGAAAATTTATTCCATGTTTCTTAGCTTCTGGGCACTAGGTTTCTTTGTGTATTTCAATGAAACTCTGAAGAAATGATTCTCTCATGTGCCCCTCCAGGCTCCCCAAGTTTGGTCATCCCACCATCAAGGTGTTTTGTTTACATTCTATTGGATGTTTACCCTGATTAGGCGAAAATGCCTGAGAACGCCTGTGAGTTTTGAATTTCTTAAATGGTTAATGCTTGGAACTTTAAAAACGCAGAAACAACACTTTTTTAGTTCACAAGAGCACACTGTGCTTCTTTCCTGGTTCAAGTATATCAAAGCTGAATCACTAGGTAACAAGAGATTCAAACTCACAGAAAAGCGTTTTAGAGAACACTGGAAATAATTCCATGTTTCTTGCTTCTGGGCACTGAGGTTTCTTTGTGTATTTCAATGAAACTCTGAAAAAATGATTTCTCTCATGTGCTCCTCAAGACTCCCCAAGTTTGGTCATCCCACCATCAAGGGTGTTTTGTTTACAGTCTATTCGATGTTTACCCTGATTAGGCGAAAATGCCTGAAAAATCGCCTGTGAGTTTAATTCTTAAAATGGTTAATGCTGGAACTTTAAAACGCAGAACAACACACTTTAGTTCACAAGAGCACACTGTGCTTTCTGTCCTGGTTCAAGTATCTCAAAGCTGAATCACTAGGTAACAAAAGAGTTTCAAACTCACAGAAAAGCGTTTTAGCCAACTGGAAATAATTCCATGTTTCTTAGCTTGTGGGTACTAGGTTTCTTTGTGTTATTTCAATGGAAACCGTGACAAAATGATTCTCTCTCTTGTGCCCCTCATGGCTCCCCAAATGTCGTCAATCCACCATCACGGGTTTTTTGCTTAGAGCCTATTGTATGTTTACCCTGATTAGTCGAATTTCACTGAAACCTCCTGTAGTTTTATTCCTCAATGGTTAATGCTAGAACTTTAAAAACGCAGAACAACACTTTAGTTCACAAGAGCACACTGTGCTTCTGTCCTCGTTCAAGTATCTCAAATGCTAAATCACTAGGTAACAAAAGAGTTTCAAAGTCACAGAAAAGCGTTTTAGCCAACTGGAAATAATTCCATGATTCTTAGCTTATGGGTACTAGGTTTTCTTTGTGTATGTCAATGAAAACTCTGACAAAATGATTTCTCTCTTGTGCCCCTCCTATGGCTCGCCAAATTTGGTCATCCCACTATCACGGGTTTTTTGTTTAGAGCCTATTGGATATTTGCCCTGATTAGGCGAATTTCACTGAAAACGCACTGTATTTTAATTCCTCAATGGTTAATGCTAGAAGTTTGAAAATGCAGAAAAGAACTTCAGATCACAAGAGCACCACTGTGCTTTTTTCCTGGTTCAAGTATCTCAAAGCTGAATCACTAGGTAACAAAAGAGATTCAAACTCGCAGAAAAGCGTTTTAGCGAACTGGAAATAATTCCATGTTTCTTAGCTTCTGGGCACTAGGTTTCTTTGTGTATTTCAATGAAAACTCTGAAGAAATGATTCTCTCATGTGCCCCTCCAAGATCCCCAAGTTTGGTCATCCCACCATCAAGGGTGTTTTGTTTACATTCTATTGGGATGTTTACCCTGATTAGGCGAAAAATTTTTGAAAATGCCTGTGAGTTTTAATTCTTAAATGGTTAATGCTGGAACTTGTAAAACGCGCAGAACAACATTTTTAGTTCACAAGAGCACACTGTGCTTTTTTCCTGGTTCCAGTATCTCAAAGCTGAATCACTAGGTAGCAAAAGAGTTTCAAACTCACAGCAAAGCATTTTAGCCATCTGGAAATATAATCCATGTTCCTTAGCTTGTGGGTAGTAGGTTTTCTTTGTGTATTTCAATGAAACTCTGACAAAATGATTCTCTCTTGTGCCAATCATGGCTCCCCAAATTTGGTCAATCCACCATCACGGGTTTTTTCTTTAGAGCCTATTGGATATTTACCCTGATTAGGCGAATTTCACTGAAAAACGCCTGTTAGTTTAAATCTTCAATGGTTAATGCTAGAACTTTGAAAATGCAGAGGAAAAGCAACTTCAGATTCACAAGAGCACACTGTGCTTCTTTCCTGGTTCAAGTATCTCAAAGCTGAATCACTAGGTAACAAAAGAGTTTCAAACTCACAGAAAAGCGTGTTTTAGCGAAGTGGAAATAATTCCATGTTTCTTAGCTTCTCGGCACTAGGTTTCTTTGTGTATTTCAATGAAACTCTGAAGAAATGATTCTCTCATGTGCCCCTCAATACTCCGCACGTTTAGTTCTTCCCACCATCAAGGGTGTTTTGTTTTCAGTCTATTGGATGTTTACCCTGATTAGGCGGAAAATGCCTGAAAAATCGCCTGTGAGTTTAATTGTCAAATGGTTAATGCTAGAACTTTCAAAAGTGCAGAACAACACTTTAGTTCACAAGAGCACACTGTGCTTTTGTCCTGTTTCCAGTATCTCAAAGCTGAATCACTAGGTAGCAAAAGAGTTTCAAACTCACAGCAAAGCATTGTAGCCAACTGGAAATAATTCCATGTTTCTTAGCTTGTGGGTAGTAGGTTTTTCTTTGTGTTTTTCAAATGAAAACTCTGACAAAATGATTCACTCTTGTGCCCATCATGGCTCCCCAAATTTGGTTCAATCTACCATCACGGGTTTTTTGTTTAGAGCCTATTGGATGTTTACCCTGATTAGGCGAATTTCACTGAAAAAGCCTGTAGTTTAATTAATCAATTGTTAATGCTAGAACTTTGAAAATGCAGAAAAGCACTTCATATCACAAAAGCCACACTGTTCATCTGTCCTAGTTCAAGTATCTCAAAGCTGAATCACTAGGTAGCAAAAGAGTTTCAAACTCACAGAAAAGCGTTTTTAGCGAAGGGGAAATAATTCCATGTTTTTCTTAGCTTCTGGGCACTAGGTTTCTTTGTGTATTTCAATGAAACTCTGAAAAAAAAAATGATTCTCTCATGTGCCCTTCAATGCTCCCCCAAGTTTGGTCATCCCACTGTTCATGGGTGTTTTGTTTACAGTCTATTGGATGTTTACCCTGATTAGGCGAAAATTGCCTGAAAACGCCTGTGAGTTTAATTTTTAAATGGTTAATGCAAGAACTTTAAAAACGCAGAACAACACTTTAGTTCACAAAGAGCACACTGTGCTTCTCTCCTGGTTTCAATTATCTCAAAGCTGAATCACTAGGTAGCAAAAAGAGTTTCAAACTCACTAGAAAAGCGTTTTAACCAATTGGGAATAATTCCATGTTTCTTAGCTTGTGGGTAGTAGGTTTCTTTTTGTATCTCAATGATACTCTGACAAAAATGATTCTCTCTTTGTGTGCCTCATGGCTCCCCAAATTTGGTCAATCCACCATCCCGGGATTTTATGTTTAGAGCTATTGGATGTTTACCCTGATTAGGCGAATTTCACTGAAAACGCCTGTAGTTTAACTCCTCAATGGTTAATGCTAGAACTTTGAAAAATGCAGAAAAGCACTTCAGATCACAAGAGCACACTGTGCTTCTTTCCTGGTTCAAGTATCTCAAAGCTGAATCACTAGGTAACAAAAGAGATTCAAACTCGCAGAAAAGCGTTTTTAGCGAACTGGAAATAAATTCCATGTTTTCTTAGCTTCGCTGGCACTAGGTTTCTTTGTGTATTTCAATGAAACTCTGAAAAAATGATTCTCTCATGTGCTCCTGCAAGACTCCCCCCCCCCAAGTTTGGTCATCCCACCATCAAGGGTGTTTTGTTTACAGTCTATTGGATGTTTACCCTGATTAGGCGAAAATGCCTGAAAAAACGCCTGTGAGTTTTAATTCTTAAATGGTTAATGCTGGAACTTTAAAAAAACGCAAAAACAACACTTTAGTTCACAAGAGCACACTGTGCTTCTGTCCTGGTTCAAGTATCTCAAAGCTGAATCACTAGGTAGCAAAAGAGTTTCAAACTCACAGAAAAGCGTTTTAGGCGAACTGGAAATAATTCCATGTTTCTTAGCTTCTGGGCACTAGGTTTCTTTGTGTATTTCAATGAAACTCTGAAGAAATGATTCTCTCATGTGCCCCTCCAGGATCCCCAAGTTTGGTCATCCCACCATCAAGGGTGTTTTGTTTACATTCTATGGATGGTTTACCCTGATTAGCGAAAATTTTTTGAAAACGCCTGTGAGTTTAATTCTTAAATGGTTAATGCTGGAACTTTAAAAACGCAGAACAACATTTTAGTTCACAAGAGCACACTGTGCTTTTGTCCTGGTTCCAGTATCTCAAAGCTGAATCACTAGGTAGCAAAAGAGTTTCAAACTCACAGCAAAGCATTTTAGCCAACTGGAAATAAATCCATGTTTCTTAGCTTGTGGGTAGTAGGTTCTTTGTGTATTTCAATGAAACTCTGACAAAATGATTCTCTCTTGTGCCAATCATGGCTCCCCAAATTTGGTCAATCCACCATCACGGCGGTTTTTTGTTTAGAGCCTATTGGATATTTACCCCTGATTAGGCGAATTTTCACTGAAAACGCCTGTTAGTTTAAACTCTTCAATGGTTAATGCTAGAACTTTGAAAATGCAGAAAAGCACTTCAGATCACAAGAGCACACTGTGCTTCTTTCCTGGTTCAAGTATCTCAAAGCTGAATCACTAGGTAACAAAAGAGTTTCAAACTCACAGAAAAGCGTTTTTAGCGAAGTGGAAATAATTCCATGTTTCTTAGCTTCTCGGCACTAGGTTTCTTTGTGTATTTTCAATGAAACTCTGAAGAAATGATTCTCTCATGTGCCCCTCAATACTCCCCACGTTTAGTCATCCCACCATCAAGGGTGTTTTTTTTTCAGTCTATTGGATGTTTACCCTGATTAGGCGAAAATGCCTGAAAACGCCTGTGAGTTTAATTGTCAAATGGTTAATGGTAGAACTTTCAAAATGCAGAACAACACTTTAGTTCACAAGAGCACACTGTGCTTTTGTCCTGTTTCCAGTATCTCAAAGCTGAATCACTAGGTAGCAAAAGAGTTTCAAACTCCACAGCAAAGCATTGTAGCCAACTGGAAATAATTCCATGTTTCTTAGCTTGTGGGTAGTAGGTTTCTTTGTGTTTTTCAATGAAACTCTGACAAAATGATTCTCTCTTGTGCCCTATCATGGCTCCCCAAATTTGGTCAATCTACCATCACGGGTTTTTTTGTTTTAGAGCCTATTGGATGTTTACCCTGATTAGGCGAATTTCACTGAAAAAGCCTGTAGTTTAATTAATCAATTGTTAATGCTAGAACTTTGAAAATGCAGAAAAGCACTTCATATCACAAAAGCACACTGTTCATCTGTCCTAGTTCAAGTATCTCAAAGCTGAATCACTAGGTAGCAAAAGAGTTTTTCAAACTCACATAAAAGCGTTTTAGCGAAGGGGAAATAATTCCATGTTTCTTAGCTTCTGGGCACTAGGTTTTCTTTGTGTATTTCAATGAAACTCTGAAAAAATGATTCTCTCATGTGCCCTTCAATGCTCCCCAAGTTTGGTCATCCCACTGTCAAGGGTGTTTTGTTTACAGTCTATTGGATGTTTACCTGATTAGGCGAAAATGCCTGAAAACGCCTGTGAGTTTAATTTTTAAATGGTTAATGCAAGAAACTTTAAAAACGCAGAACAACACTTTAGTTCACAAGAGCACACTGTGCTTCTCTCCTGGTTCATTTATCTCAAAGCTGAATCACTAGGTAACAAAAAGAGATTCAAACTCGCAGAAAAGCGTTTTAGCGAACTGGAAATAATTCCATGTTTCTTAGCTTCTGGGCACTAGGTTTCTTTGTGTATTTCAATGAAACTCTGACAAAATGATTCTCTCTTGTGCTCCTCAAGACTCCCCCAAGTTTGGTCATCCCCACCATCAAGGGTGTTTTGTTTACAGTCTATTGGATGTTTACCCTGATTAGGCGAAAATGCCTGAAAACGCCCTGTGAGTTTAATTCTTAAATGGTTAATGCTGGAACTTTAAAAACGCAGAACAACACTTTAGTTCACAAGAGCACACTGTGCTTCTGTCCTGGTTCAAGTATCTCAAAGCTGAATCACTAGGTTTACAAAGAGTTTCAAACTCACAGAAAAGCGTTTTTAGCCAATTCCATGTTTCTTAGCTTGTGGGTACTAGGTTTCTTTGTGTATTTCAATGAAACCGTAACAAAATGATTCTCTCTTGTGCCCTCATGGCTCCCCAAATGTCGTCAATCCACCATCACGGGTTTTTTGCGTAGAGCCTATTGTATGTTTACCCTGATTAGTCGAATTTCACTGAAACTCCTGTAGTTTAATTCCTCAATGGTTAATGCTAGAACTTTAAAAACGCAGAACATCACTTTAGTTTCACAAGAGTACACTGTGCTTTTGTCCTGGTTCAAGTATCTCAAAGCTAAATCACTAGGTAGCAAAAGAGTTTCAAAGTCACAGAAAAGCGTTTTAGCCAACTGGAAATAATACCATGATTCTTAGCTTATGGGTACTAGGTTTCTTTGTGTATTTCAATGAAAACTCTGACAAAATGATTCTCTCTTGTGCCCCTCATGGCTCGCCAAATTTGGTCATCCCACTATCACGGGTTTTTTGTTTAGAGCCTATTGGATATTTGCCCTGATTAGGCGAATTTCAGTGAAAACGCCTGTATTTTAATTCCTCAATGGTTAATGCTAGAAAGTTTGGAAAATGCAGAAAAGAACTTCAGATCACAAGAGCACACTGTGCTTCTTTCCTGGTTCAAGTATCTCAAAGCTGAATCACTAGGTAACAAAAGAGATTCAAAACTCGCAGAAAAGCGTTTTTAGCGAACTGGAAATAATTCCATGTTTCTTTAGCTTTCTGGGCACTAGGTTTCTTTGTGGTATTTCAATGAAACTCTGAAAAAATGATTCTCTCTCATGTGCTCCTCAAGACTCCCCAAGTTTGGTCATCCCCTCACCATTAAGGGTGTTTTGTTTACAGTCTATTGGATGTTTACCCCGACCTGATTAGGCGAAAAAAAAATGCCTGAAAACGCCTGTGAGTTTTAATTGTCAAATGGTTAATGCTAGAACTTTCAAAATGCAGAACAACACTTTAGTTCACAAGAGCACACTGTGCTTTTGTCCTGGTTCCAGTATTCTCAAAGCTGAATCACTAGGTAGCAAAAGAGTTTCAAACTCAACAGCAAAGCATTGTAGCCAACTGGAAATAATTCCATGTTTCTTAGCTTGTGGGTAGTAGGTTTCTTTGTGTATTTCATGAAAGTCTGACAAAATGATTCTCTCTTGTGCCCATCATGGCTCTCCAAATTTGGTCAATCTACCATCACGGGTTTTTTTTGTTTAGAGCCTATTGGATTGTTTACCCTGATTAGGCGAATTTACACTGAAAAAGCCTGTAGTTTAATTAATCAATTGTTAATGCTAGAACTTTGAAAAGGCAGAAAAGCACTTCATATCACAAAAGCACACTGTTCATCTGTCCTAGTTCAAGTATCTCAAAGCTGAATCACTAGGTAGCAAAAGAGTTTCAAACTCACAGAAAAGCGTTTTAGCGAAGGGGAAATAATTCCATGTTTTCTTAGCTTCTGGGCACTAGGTTTCTTTGTGTATTTCAATGAAAACTCTGAAAAAAATGATTCTCTCATGTGCCCTTCAATGCTCCCCAAGTTTGGTCATCCCACTGTCAAAGGGTGTTTTTGTTTACAGTCTATTGGATGTTTACCCCTGATTAGGCGAAAATGTCTGAAAACGCCTGTGTGTTTAATTTTTAAATGGTTAATGCTAGAACTTTAAAAACGCAGAACAACACTTTAGTTCACAAGAGCACACTGTGCTTCTCTCCTGGTTCAATTATCTCAAAGCTGAATCACTTGGTAGCAATCCCAATAGTTTCAAACTCACAGAAAAGCGTTTTAAAAACCAATTGGGAATAATTCCATGTTTCTTAGCTTGTGGGTGGTAGGTTTCTTTTTGTATTTCAATGATACTCTGACAAAATGATTCTCTCTTGTGTGCCTCATGGCTCCCCAAATTTGGTCAATCACCATCCCGGGTTTTTATGTTTTAGAGCCTATGGAAGTTTACCCTGATTAGGCGAATTTCACTGAAAACGCCTGTAGTTTAACTCCTCAATGGTTAATGCTAGAACTTTGAAAAATGCAGAAAAGAACTTCAGATCACAAGAGCACACTGTGCTTTCTTTCCTGGTTCAAGTATCTCAAAGCTGAATCACTAGGTAACAAAAGAGATTCAAACTCGCAGAAAAGCGTTTTAGCGAACTGGAAATAATTCCATGTTTCTTAGCTTCTGGGCACTAGGTTTCTTTGTGTATTTCAATGAAATTCTGAAAAAAATGATTCTCTCATGTGCTCCTCAAGACTCCCCAAGTTTGGTCATCCCACCATCAAGGGTGTTTTGTTTACAGTCTATTGGATGTTTACCCTGATTAGGCGAAAATGCCTGAAAACGCCTGTGAGTTTAATTCTTAAATGGTTAATGCTGGAACTTTAAAAACGCAGAACAACACTTTAGTTCACAAGAGCACACTGTGCTTCTGTCCTGGTTCAAGTATCTCAAAGCTGAATCACTAGGTAACAAAAGAGTTTCAAACTCACAGAAAAGCGTTTTAGCCAACTGGAAAATAATTCCATGTTTCTTAGCTTGTGGGTACTAGGTTATTCTTTGTGTATTTCAATGAAACCGTGACAAAATGATTCTCTCTTGTGCCCCTCATGGCTCCCCAAATGTCGTCAATCACCATCACGGGTTTTTGCTTAGAGCCTATTGAATGTTTACCCTGATTAGTCGAATTTCACTGAAACTCCTGTAGTTTAATTCCTCAATGGTTAATGCTAGAACTTTAAAAAACGCAGAACAACACTTTAGTTCACAAGAGCACACTGTGCTTCTGTCCTGATTCAAGTATCTCAAAGCTAAATCACTAGGTAGCAAAAGAGTTTCAAAGTCACAGAAAAGCGTTTTAGCCAACTGGAAATAATTCCATGATTCTTAGCTTATGGGTACTAGGGTTTCTTTGTGTATTTCAATGAAACTCTGACAAAATGATTCTCTCTTGTGCCCCTCATGGCTCGCCAAATTTGGTCATCCCACTATCACGGGTTTTTGTTTAGAGCCTATTGGATATTTGCCCTGATTAGGCGAATTTTCACTGAAAACGCCTGTATTTTAATTCCTCAATGGTTAATGCTAGAAGTTTGAAAATGCAGAAAAGAACTTCAGATCACAAGAGCACACTGTGCTTCTTTTCCTGGTTCAAGTATCTCAAAGCTGAATCACTAGGTAACAAAAGAGATTCAAACTCACAGAAAAGCGTTTTAGAGAACTGGAAATAATTCCATGTTTCTTTAGCTTCTGGGCACTAGGGTTTCTTTGTGTATTACAATGAAACTCTGAAAAAAATGATTCTCTCATGTGCTCCTCAAGACTCCCCATGTTTGGTCATCCCACCATCAAGGGTGTTTTTTTTTACAGTCTATTGGATGTTTACCCTGATTAGGCGAAAATGCCTGAAAACGCCTGTGAGTTTAATTCCTTAAATGGTTAATGCTGGAACTTTAATAACGCAGAACAACACTTTAGTTCACAAGAGCACACTGTGCTTCTGTCCCTGGTTCAAGTATCTGAAAGCTGAATCACTAGGTAACAAAAGAGTTTCAAACTCACAGAAAAGCGTTTTAGCCAACTGGAAATAATTCCATGTTTCTTAGCTTGTGGGTACTAGGTTTTCTTTGTGTATTTCAATGAAACCGTGACAAAATGATTCTCTCTTGTGCCCCTCATGGCTCCCCAAATGTCGTCAATCCACCATCACGGGATTTTGCTTAAGCCTATTGTATGTTTACCCTGAGTAGTCGAATTTCACTGAAACTCCTGTAGTTTAATTCCTCAATGGTTAATGCTAGAACTTTAAAAACGCAGAACAACACTTTAGTTCACAAGAAGCACACTGTGCTTCTGTCCTGGTTCAAGTATCTCAAAGCTAAATCACTAGGTAGCAAAAGAGTTTTTTTCAAAGTCACAGAAAAGCGTTTTTAGCCAACTGGAAATAATTCCATGATTCTTAGCTTATGGGTACTAGGTTTCTTTGTGTATTTCAATGAACACTCTGACAAAATGATTCTCTCTTGTGCCCCTCATGGCTCGCCAAATTTGGTCATCCCACTATCACGGGTTTTTTGTTTTAGAGCCTATTGGATATTTGCCCTGATTAGGCGAATTTCACTGAAAAGCCTGTATTTTAATTCCTCAATGGTTAATGCTAGAAGTTTGAAAATGCAGAAAAGAACTTCAGATCACAAGAGCACACTGTGCTTCTTTCCTGGTTCAAGTATCTCAAAGCTGAATCACTAGGTAACAAAAGAGATTCAAACTCACAAGAAAAGCGTTTTTAGAGAACTGGAAATAATTCCATGTTTCTTAGCTTCTGGGCACTAGGTTTCTTTGTGTATTTCAATGAAACTCTGAAGAAATGATTCTCTCATGTGCCCTCCAGGCTCCCCAAGTTTGGTCATCCCACCATCAAGGGTGTTTTGTTTACATTCTATTGGATGTTTTACCCTGATTAGGCGAAAATGCCTGATAACGCCTGTGAGTTTAATTCTTAAATGGTTAATGCTGGAACTTTAAAAACGCAGAACAACACTTTAGTTCACAAGAGCACACTGTGCTTCTGTCCTGGTTCAAGTATCTCAAAGCTGAATCACTAGGGTACAAAAGAGTTTCAAAGTCACAGAAAAGCGTTTTAGCCAACTGGAAATAATTCCATGATTCTTAGCTTATGGGTACTAGGTTTCTTTTGTGTATTTCAATGAAACTCTGACAAAATGATTCTCTCTTGTGCCCCTCATGGCTCGCCAAATTTGGTCATCCCACTATCCACGGGTTTTTGTTTTTAGAGCCTATTGGATATTTGCCCTGATTAGGCGAATTTCACTGAAAACGCCTGTATTTTAATTCCTCAATGGTTAATGCTAGAAGTTTGAAAATGCAGAAAAGAACTTCAGATCACAAGAGCACACTGTGCTTCTTTCCTGTGATTCAAGTATCTCAAAGCTGAAATCACTAGTTGTAACAAAAGAGATTCAAACTCACAGAAAAGCGTTTTAGAGAACTGGAAATAATTCCATGTTTCTTAGCTTCTGGGCACTAGGTTTCTTTGTGTATTTCAAAGAAACTCTGAAAAAATGATTCTCTCATGTGCTCCTCAAGACTCCCCAAGTTTGGTCATCCCAACATCAAGGGTGTTTTTGTTTACAGTCTATTGGATGTTTACCCTGATTAGGCGAAAATGCCTGAAAACGCCTGTGAGTTTTAATTCTTAAATGGTTAATGCTGGAACTTTAAAAACGCAGAACAATACACTTTAGTTCACAAGAGCACACTGTGCTTCTGTCCTGTTCAAGTAATCTCAAAGCTGAATCACTAGTAACAAAAGAGTTTCAAACTCACAGAAAAGCGTTTTAGCAACTGGAAATAATTCCATGTTTCTTAGCTTGTGGGTACTAGGTTTCTTTGTGTATTTCAATGAAACCATGACAAAATGATTCTCTCTTCTGTTGCCCCTCATGGCTCCCCAAATGTCGTCAATCCACCATCACGGTTTTTTTGCTCAGAGCCTATTGTATGTTTTACCCTGATTAGTCGAATTTCACTGAAACTCCTGTAGTTTAATTCCTCAATGGTTAATGCTAGAAACTTTTAAAAACGCAGAACAACACTTTAGTTTCACAAGAGCACACTGTGCTTCTGTCCTCGTTCAAGTATCTCAAAGCTAAATCACTAGGTAGCAAAAGAGTTTCAAAGTCACAGAAAAGCGTTTTAGCCAACTGGAAATAATTCCATGATTCTTAGCTTATGGGTACTAGGTTTCTTTGTGTATTTCAATGAAACTCTGACAAAATGATTCTCTCTTGTGCCCCTCATCCATGGCTCGCCAAATTTGGTCATCCCACTATCACGGAGATTTTTTTGTTTAGAGCCTATTGATATTTGCCCTCAGATTAGGCGAATTTCACTGAAAACGCCTGTATTTTAATTCCTCAATGGTTAATGCTAGAAGTTTGAAAATGCAGAAAAGAACTTCAGATCACAAGAGCACACTGTGCTTCTTTCCTGGTTCAAGTATCTCAAAGCTGAATCACTAGGTAACAAAAGAGATTTCAAACTCACAGAAAAGCGTTTTAGAGAACTGGGAAATAATTCCATGTTTCTTAGCTTCTTCTGGCACTAAGTTTCTTTGTTGTATTACAATGAAACTCTGAAAAAATGATTCTCTCATGTGCTCCTCAAGACTCCCCAAGTTTGGTCATCCCACCATCAAGGGTGTGTTTGTTTACAGTCTATTGGATGTTTTTACCCCTGATTAGGCGAAAATGCCTGAAAACAACGCCTGTGAGTTTAATTCTAAATGGTTAATGCTGGAACTTTAAAAACGCAGAACAACACTTTAGTCACAAGAGCACACTGTGCTTCTGTCCTGTTGTCAAGTATCTCAAAGCTGAATCACTAGGTAACAAAAGAGTTTCAAACTCACAGAAAAGCGTTTTTAAGCCAACTGGAAATAATTCCATGATTCTTAGCTTGGTGGTTACTAGGTTTCTTGTGTATTTCAAATGAAACCTCATGACAAAATGATTCTCTCTTGTGCCCCTCCTATTGCTCCCAAATTGTCGTCAATATTCCACCATCACGGGTTTTTTTGCTCAGAGCCTATTGTATGGTTTACCCTGATTAGTCCGAATTCACTGAAACTCCTGTAGTTTAATTCCTCAATGGTTTATGCTAGAACTTAAAAACGCAGAACAACACTTAGTTCACAAGAGAGCACACTGTGCTTCTGTCCTCGTTCAAGTATCTCAAAGCTAAATCACTAGGTAGCAAAAGAGTTTTTCAAAGTCACAGAAAAGCGTTTTAGCCAACTGGAAATAATTCCATGATTCTTAGCTTATGTACTAGTTTCTTTGTGTATTTCAATGAAACTCTGACAAAATGATTCTCTCTTGTGCCCCCTCATTGTGCTACGCGCCCAAATTTGGTCATACCACTATCACGGTTTTTGTTTAGAGCCTATTGGATATTTGCCCTGATTAGGCGAATTCACTGAAAACCCTGTATTTTAATTCCTCAATGTTAATAATGCTAAAGTTTGAAAAAATGCAGAAAAGAACTTCAGATCACAAGGAGCACACTGTGCTGTCTTATCCTGGTTCAAGTAACTCAAAGCTGAATCACTAGGTAACAAAAGAGATTCAAACTCACAGAAAAGCGTTTTTAGAGAACTGAAATAATTCCATGTTTCTTAGCTTCTGGGCAATAGGTTTCTTTGTGTATTACAATTAAAACTCTGAAAAAATGATTCTCATTCCTGAGGCTCCTCAAGACTCCCCAAGTTTGGTCAACCACACCATCAAGGGTGTTTTTGTTTACCAGTCCTATTGGATGTTTTACCCTGATTAGACGAAAATGCCTGACAAACGCCACCCTGTGAGTTTTTAATTCTTAAAATGGTTATTGCTGGAACATTAAAAAACACAGAACAATACTTTAGTTCACAAGAGAGCAAACTGTGCTTCTGTCCTGGTTCAAGTATCTGAAAGCTTAATTCAACTAAAGGTTTAACAAAAGAGTTTCAAACTCCAACTGAAAAGCGTTAGAGCCAACAGGAAATTAATTCCATTGATACTTAGCTTGTGGGTACTAGTACTTCTTTGTGTAATATCAAATAAAACCGTGACAAACTGATTCTCTCATGTGTCCCCTCATAGCACCCCAAATGTCGTCAGATTCCACCATCACCGGGTTTTTTGCTTATAGCCTATTGTATGTTTACTCCAGATTAGTCGAATTTCAGTGAAACACCCTGTAAGTATTACTTCCTCAATGGTTACTGCATAGAACTGTAAAAACAGTCAGAACTCCAGAACCGACACTTTAGATCACAAGAGCACACTGTGCTTCTGTCCCTGGTTTCGAAGTATCACAAAGGCTAAATCACTAGGTAGCAAAAGAGTTTCAAAGTCCAGCCCTGATCAACAGAAAAGCGTTTTAGCCCCACTGGGAAAAAATTACCAAGATACTTCGCCTTATCTTATGGGTAATAGGTTGCTTGGTGTATTTCAATGACACACTGACAAAAAGATTCTCTCTTGTGCCCCTCATGGCTCGCCAAATTTGGTCATCCCCCACTATCACGGGTTTTTTGGTTTTAGGAGCCTATTGGATATTTAGCCCCGAATAGGCGATAAATCACTGAAAACGCCTGGTATTTTAATTCCTCAAATGGTTTAAATGCTTAGAAGTTTTGAAATGCAGAAAAGTACTTTCAGAACACAAGAGGCAACATCTGAGCTAGAGCTTCTTTTCCTGGTTCAAGTATCTCAAAACTGAATCACTATGTAACAAAAGATATTCAAACTCACAGAAAAGCGTTTTAGAGAACAGTGAAATAATCTTCCATGGTTTCCTTAGCTCCTGGGCACTAGGTTTCTTTGTGTAAATCAATGAAACTCTGAAAAAATGATTCTCTCAATGTGCTCCTCAAAGACTCCCCCAAGTTTTGGTCATACCCAACCATCACGGGTGTTTTGTTTTACAGTCTAATGGATGTTTTACCCTGATTTAGGAGCGAAAATGCCCTGAAAACGCCTGTGAGTTTAATTCTTAACTGGGTAAAGGCTGGCACTTTTAAAAAACGCAGAACAACATTTTCAGTTCACAAGAGCACACTGTGCTTTGGTCCAGTTTCCAGTATCTACAAAGCTGAATCACAAGGTAAGCAAAAGAGTTTTCAAACTGCCACAGCAAAGCAATTTTTAGGCCAACTGGAAGATAAATCCATGTTTTCTTAGCTTGTGGTAGTAGGTTTTCGTTTGTGTATTTCCAATGAAACTCTGACAAAATGATCTCTCTCTTGTGCCAATCTATGGCTCGCCCAAATTTGGTCAATCCACCATCACGGTTTTATTGTTTTAGAGCCTAAAGGAATGTTTACCCTGAATGAGGCGAATTTCACTGA
>JAKELJ010000026.1:162714-181754 GCA_025594165.1 Tamias sibiricus | reverse complement strand
CTCATGGCTCCCCAACGTGGTTCAATCAACCATCACGTTTTTTTTGCTTTTAGTGGCCTATTGGTTATTAACCCTGATTAGGCGCATTTTTTTTTTCACTGAAAACGCCTGTATTGTTTAATACCATCAATGGTTCTTAACGCTCGAAATTTGAAATAGTGCAGGAAAAGCACTCTTCATGTCACAAGAGCTCACTTGTGCTTCTGTCCTGGGTTCAAGTATCTCAAAGAGGAATATCATACATAGCAAAAAGAGTTGCAATCTAACAGAAAAATGCGGATTTAGCCCAACTGAAAAAATAAATTCCATGTTGCTTCGCATCTGGCGGTTACTAGGTTTTCTTTTTAGTTTTTTCAATGAAACTCATGTCAACATTGATTCTCTTCATTGTGCTCCCTCAAAGACTCCCCAAAGCTCTTTGGTCATCCCACCATCAAGTGTGTTTTGTTTACAGTTCTATTGGGATGTTTACCCTATTTAAGCGCAATATGCCTGAGAAAACGCATGTGAGTGTAATTCTTATAAAAGGTTAATGCTGGAACTTTAAAACGCAGAACAACACTTTAGCGTACACAAGAGCAACACTGTGCTTCTGTCCTGGTTCAAGTATCTCAAAGCTGAATCACTAGGTAGCAAAAGAGATTCAAACTCACAGAAAAGCGTTGTTAGCCAACTGGAAATAATTCCAATGTTTCTTAGCTTCTGGGTGGTACTAGGTTTCTTGTGTATTCTCAATGAAACTCTGACAAAATGATTCTCTCTTGTGCCCCATGGCTCCCCAAATTTGGGTCATCCACACGATCACGGGTTTTTTGTTTAGAGCCTATTGGATGTTGACACTGATTAGGCGAATTTCACTTGAAAACGCCTGTACTTTAATTCCTCAATGCGGTATATGCTAGAACTTGGAAAATGCAGAAAAGCACTTCAGATCACAAGAGCACACTGTGCTTCTGTCCTGGGTTCAAGTAACTCCAAGCTGAATCACTAGGTAAACAAAGAGTTTCAAAGCTCACAGAAAAGCTTTTTAGCGAACTGGAAATATGGAATTCCATGTTTTTAGCTTTGGGCACTAGGTTTCTTTGTGTATTTCAATGAAAACTCTGAGAAATGATTCTCTCATGTGCCCCTCAAGGCTCCCCAAGTTTGGTCATCCCACTGCATCAAGGGTTGTTTTGTTTACCAGTCTATTGGTTGTTTTACCCTGATTAGTGCGAAAATGCCTGAAAAACTCCTGTAGTTTAATTCTTAAATGGTTAAATGCTAGAACTTTAAAAACTTCAGCAGAAAAACCACTTTAGTTCACAAGAGCACACTGTGCTTCTCTTCCTGGTTCAAGTATCTCATAGCTGAATCTCTAGGTAGCAAAAGAGTTTTCCAAACTAACAGAAAAGCAATTTTTAGCAAACTGGAAATAATTCGATGTTTCTTAGCTTGTGGGTATTAGGTTTCTTTGTGTATTTCAATGAAACTCTGTTCAAAATGATTCTCTCTTGTGCCCCACATGGCTCCCTATAATTTGGTCAATCCACCATCACGGGTTTTTTGTTAGAGCTATTGGGATGTTTTACCCTGATTAGTCGAATTTCACTGAAAACTCCTGCAGTTTAATTCCTCAATGGTTAATGGTAGTAGAACTTTGAAAATGCAGAAAACGCACTTCATATCACAAGAGCACACTGTGCTTCTGTCGCTGGTTCAAGTATCTCAAAGCTGAATCACCTAACGTAGCAAAAGAGTTTCAAAACTCACAGAAAAGCATTTTAGCCAAACTGGAAAAAATTCCATGTTTCTTAGCTTGTGGGTATTAGGTTTCTTTGTGTATTTCAATGATACTCTGATAAAAAGGATTCTCTCTTGTGCCCCTCATGGCTCCCCAAATTTGGTCATCCTACACAGCATCACGGGTTTTTTGTTTAGAGCCTATTGGATGTTTACCCCCTGATTAGGCGAATTTCACAAGAAAAACTGAAACGCCTCTGTAGTTTAATTCTTAAATGGTTAATGCTAGAATTTTAAAAACGTCAGAACAAACACTTTAGTTCACAAGACCACACTGTGGCTTCTCTCCTGGTTCAAGTATCTCAAAGCTAAATCACTAGGTAGCAATAGAGTTTCAAAACTCACAGCAAAGCATTTTAGCAATTGGAAAATAATTCCATGTTTCTTAGCGAGTGGGTACTAGGTTCTAGGTTTTTGTGTATTTCAATGAAAACTCTGACAAAATGATTCTCTCTTGTGCCCCTCATGGCTCCCCAAATTTGGTCAATCCACCATCCACGGGTTTTTTTGTTTAGTGCCAATTGGAAAAAAATATTTAAGTTTACCAAAGTGATTAGGCGAATTTCACTGGTGGGGTAAAACGCCCTGTTAGTTTAATTCCTCAATGGTTAACGATTAGAAATTTGAAATATGCAGTTTTAAAGCACTTCAGAATCACAGTGAGCACACTGTGCTTTTTTCCTGGTTCAAGTATCTCAAAGCTGAATCACTAGTTAGGTAAATAAAAAGAGTTTCAAAACTCACAGAAAAGCGTTTTTAGGCGAACTGGAAATAATTCCATGTTTCTTAGTTTCTGGGCAACTAGGTTTTTTTGTGTATTTCAATGAAACTCTGAAAAATTCGATTCTCTCATGTACCCATCAAGGCTCCCCAAGTTTGGTCATCCCACCATCAAGGGTTGTTTTGTTTACAGTCTATTGGATATGTTTACCCTAATTAAGCGAAAATTGCCTGAAAAACGCCTGTGAGTGTAATTCTTAAATGGTTAATGCTGGAACTTTAAAAATCGCAGAACAACACTTTTCCGTTCACAAGAGCACACTGTGCTTCTGTCCTGCTTCAAGTATCTCAAAGCTGAATCACTAGGTAGCAAAAGAGTTTCAAAACTCACAGAAAAGCGTTTTAGCAAACTAGAACTAATTCCATGTTTATTAGGCTTGTGGGTACTAGGTTTCTTTGTGTATTTCAATGAAACTCTGACAAAAATGATTCTCTCTTGTGCCCCTCAATGGCTCCCCAAATTTGGTCATATCCACCATCACGGGTTTTTTTATGTTTAGAGGCACTATTGGATGTTTACCCTGATTAGGCGAATTTCACTGAAGAACGCCTGTTAGTTTAATTCATCATATGGTTAATGCTAGAACTTTGAAAATGCAGAGAAAAGCACTTCAGATCACAAGAGCACACTGTGCTTCTTTCCTGGTTCAAGTATCGTCAAAGCTTGAAATCACTAGGTAACAAAAGAGTTTCAAACTCTCAGAAAAGCGTTTTAGCGAAGTAGTGGAAAAATAATTCCAGCTGTTTTTCTTAGCTTACTGGGCACTAGGTTTCTTGTGTATATCAATGAAACTCTGAAAAAAATTGATTTCTCATGTGCCCCTCAATGCTCCCCAAGTTTGGTCATCCCACCATTGAAGGGTGTTTTGTTTACAGTCTATTGGATGTTTACCCTGATTAGGCGAAAATTCCTGGAACGCCTGCTGTAGTTTAATTCTTAAATTAGTTAATGCTAGAACTTTAAAAACGCAAGAGCAACACTTTAGTTCACAAGACCACACTGTGCTTCTACTACCAGGTTCAAGTATCTCAAAGCTGAATCACTAGGTTAGCAAAAGAGTTTCAAACTCACAGAAAAGCGTTTTAGCCAATTGGAAAATAATTCCATGTTTCTTAGCTTGTGGGGTAGTCGGTTTCTTTGTGTATTTCAATGAAAACTCTGACAAAATGATTCTCTCTTGTGCCCTCATGGCTCCCCAATTTGTGGTCAATCCACCATCACAAAAAAAAAAAAAAGGTTTTTTGCTTAGAGCTAATTGGAGTGTTTACCCTGATTAGGCGAATTTCACTGAAAAATCCTGTAGTTTAATTCCTCAATGGTTAATGCTAGAACTTTTGAAAATTGCAGAAAAGCACTTCAGATCACAAGAGCACACTGTGCTTCTGTCCTGGTTCAAGTATCTCAAAGCTGAATCACTAGGTAGGCAAAAGAGTTTCAAACTCACAGAAAAGCGATTTAGCCAACTGGAAAATAATTCCATGTTTCTTAGCTTTGTGGGTACTAGGTTTCTTTTGTAGTCTCTCTCTCTATTTCAAAGAAACTCTGACAAAATGATTCTCTCTTGTGACACGTCATGGCTCCCCAAATGTGGTCAATCCACCATCACAGGGTTTTTTTAGCTTAGAGCCTATTGGATATTTACCCTGATTAGGCGAATTTCACTGAAAACGCCTGTAGTTTAATTCTCAATGGTTAATGCTAGAAAATTTGAAAAACGCAGAAAAGCACTTCAGATCACAAGAGCACACTGTGCTTTTTTCCTGGTTCAAGTATCTCAAAGCTGAATCACTAGGTAGACAAAAGAGTTTCAAACTCACAGAAAAGCGTTTAGCAGAACTGGAAAATAATTCCATGTTTCTTAGTTTCTGGGCACTAGGTTTCTTTGTGTATTTCAATGAAAACTCTGAAGAAATGATTCTCTCATGTGCCCCTCAAGGCTCATCCCAAGTTTGGTCATCCCCACCATCAAGGGTGTTTTGTTTACAGTCTATTGGATGTTTCCCCTGATTAGGGAATTATGCACTGAAAACGCCTTTGAGTTTAATTCCTTAAATGGTTAATGCTAGAATTTTAAAAAAACGCAGAAAAAACACTTTAGTTCACAAGAGGCACACTGTGCTTCCTCTCTGGTTCAAGTATCGTCAAAGCCTGAATCACTAGGTAGCAAAAGAGTTTCAAACTCACAGAAAAGCGTTTTAGCCAATGGAAATAATTCCATGTTTCTTAGCTTCTGTGGGTAGTAGAGTTTCTTTGTGTATTTCAATGAAATCTGACAAATGATTCTCTGTGTGTGCCTCATGGCTCCCAAATTTGGTCAATCCACCATCCGAGGTTTTTGTTTAGAGCCTATTGCATGTTTACCCTGATTAATGCGAATTTCACTGAAAACGCCTGTAGATTAATTCCTCAATGGTTAATGCTAGAACTTTTAAAAATGCAGAAAAGAACTTCAGATCACAAGAGCACACTGGGCTTCTTTCATGGTTCAAGTATCTCAAAGCTGAATCACTAGGTAACAAAAGAGATTGAAACTCACTGAAAAGCGTTTTAGCGAACTGGAAATAATTCCATGTTTCTTAGCTTGGTACTGGGCATTAGGTTTCTTTGTTGTATTTCAATGAAAACTCTGAAAAAATGATTCTCTCATGTGCTCCTCAAGACTCCCCAAGTTTGGTCATCCCACCATCAAGGGTGTTTTGTTTACAGTCATTGGGATGTTTACCCTATTAGGCGAAAATTCGCCTGAAAACGCCTGTGAGTGTAATTCTTAAATGTTTAATGCTGGAACTTTAAAACGCAGAACAACACTTTAGTTTACAAGAGCACACTGTGCTTCTGTCCTGGGTTCAAGTATCTCAAAGCTGAATCACTAGTGGTAGCAAAAGAGTTTCAAACTCACAGAAAAGCGTTTTAGGCAACTGAAAAAATTCCATGTTTCTTAGCTTGTGGGTACTAGGTTCTTTGTGTATTTCAATGAAACTGTGGACAAAATGATTCTCTCTTGTGCCCTCAATGGCTCCCCAAAACGTGGTCAATCCACCATCACGTGTTTTTTGCTTTAGAGCCTATTGGATATTTACCCTGATTAGGCGACATTTCACTGAAAATGCCTGTAGTTTAATTCCAATGGTTGAAAGCTAGAACTTTGAAAATTGCAGTTAAAAGCATTCATGATCACAGGCGAGCAGCACAGTGTGCTTCTGTCCTGGTTCAAGTATCTCAAAAGCTGAATCTCTAGGTAGCAAAAAGAGTTTCAAACTCACAGAAAAAGCGATTTAGCCAACTGGAAATAATTCCATGTTTCTTCGCTCTGGGTACTAGGTTTCTTTTTGTATTTCAATGAAACTCTGGACAAAATGATTCTCTCTTGTGCCCTCATGGCTCCCCAAATTTGGTCATTCCCCCATCAAGGGTTTTTTGTTTAGAGCCTAGCCATTGGATGTTTACCCTGATTAGGCGAAGTTTCACTTAAAACGCCTGTTAGTTTAAAACTTCAATGGTTAATGCTAGAACTTTGAAATGCAGGAAAGCACTTCAGATCACAAGAGCACACTGTGCTTCTGTCCTGGTTCAAGTATCTCAAAGCTGAATCACTAGGTAACAAAAGAGATTCAAACTCACAGAAAAAGCGTTTTAGCGAACTGGAAATAATTCCATGTTTCCTTAGCATCTGGGCACTAGGTTTCTTTGTGTATTTCAATGAAACTCTGACAAATGATTCTCTCATGTGCTCCTCAAGTCTCCCCCCATGTTTGGTCATCCCAACCATCAAGGGTGTTTTGTTTACAGTTCTATTGGGATGTTTACCCTGATTAGGCGAAAAATGCTGAAAACGCCTGTGAGTTTAATTCTTAAATGGTTAATGCTGGAAACTTTAAAAATGCAGAACAACACTTTAGTTCACAAGAGCACACTGTGCTTCTGTCCCTGGTTCAAGTATCTCAAAGCTGAATCACTAGGTAGCAAAAGAGTTTCAAACTCATAGAAAAGCCTTTTAGCCAACTGCAAATAATTCCATGTTTCTTTAGCATGTGGGGGTACTAGGTTTCTTAGTGTATTTCAATGAAACTGTGACAAAATGATTCTCTTATGTTTGCCCACCTCATGGTCCCCAAATGTGGTCAATCCACCATCACGGGTTTTTTGCTTAGAGCCTATTGGATGTTTACCCTGATTAGTCGAATTTCACTGAAAACTCCTGTAATTTACTTCCTCAATGTTTAATGCTAGAACTTTGAAAATGCAGGATAAGCACTTCATATCACAGAGCAACTGTGCCTTCTGTCTTGGTTCAAGTATCTCAAAGCTGAATCACTAGGTAGCAAAAGAGTTTCAAACTCACAGAAAAGCGTTTTATAGCCAACTGGAAATAATTCCATGTTTCTTAGCTTCTGGGTACTAGGTTTCCTTGTGTATTTCAATGAAACTCTGACAAATGATTCTCTCTTGTGCCCCCCATGGCCCCCAAATTTGGTCAAATCCACCATCACGGGTTTTTTGTTTAGAGCCTTGATTGGATGTTGACCCTGATTAGGCGAATTTCACTGAAAACGCCTGTACTTTTAATTCCTCAATGGAAAATGCTATAAACTTTGGAAATGCAGAAAAGCACTTCAGATCACAAGAGCACACTGTGCTTCTGTCCTGGTTCAAGTAACTCCAAGCTTGATATCACTAGGTAACAAAAAGAGTTTCAAACTCACAGAAAAAGCTTTTTTAGCGAACTGGCGAAATAATTCCATGTTTTTTTTAGCTTCTGGGCACTAGGTTTCTTTGTGTATTTCAATGAAACTCTGAAGAAATGATTCTCGCTCATGTGCCCCTCAACGCTCCCCAAGTTTGGTCATCCCACCATCAAGGGTGTTTTGTTTACAGTCTATTGGGATGTTTAACCCTGATTAGGCGAAAATGCCTGAAAACTCCTGTAGTTTAATTCTTAAATGGTTAATGCTAGAACTTAAAAAACGCAGATAAAAACACTTTAGTTCACAAGAGCACACTGTGCTTCTCTCCTGGTTCAAGTATTCATAGCTGAATCTCCTAGGTAGCAAAAGAGTTTTAAACTAACAGAAAAGCATTTTTTAGCAAATCTGGAAATAATTTGATGTTCTTAGTTTGTGTGGTATTAGGTTTCTTTGTGTATTTCAATGAAACTCTGTCAAAATGATTCTCTCTTGTTCCCCACATGGCTCCCTATATTTGGTCAATCCACCATCACGGGTTTTTTGTTTAGAGCCTATTGGGATGTTTACCCTGATTAGTCGAATTTCACTGAAACTCCTGCAGTTTAATTCCTGAATGGTTAATGGTAGAACTTTGAAAATGCAGAAAAGCACTTCATATCACAAGAGCACACTGTGCCTCTCGTCCTGGTTCAAGTATCTCAAAGCTGAATCACTAGGTAGCGAAAAGAGTTTTAATCCTCACAGAAAAAGCGATTTAGCAACAGGAAAAATTCCATTGATTCTTAGCTTCTGGGGCACTAGGGTTTCTTTGTGTAATTCAATGAAACTCTGAAAAAATGATTCTCTCATGTGCTCCTCTTGAATCCCCAAGTTTGGTTCATCACATCCATCAGGGTGTTTTGTTTACAGTCTATTGGTGTTTACCCTGATTAGGCGGAAAATGCCTGAAAACGCCTGTGAGTTTAATTCTCAAATGGTTAATGCTGGAACTTTAAAAATGCAGAACAACACTTTAGTTCACAAGAGCACACTGTGCTTCTGTCCTGGTTCAAGTATCTCAAAGGCTGAATTCACTAGGTAGCAAAAGAGTTTCAAACTCACAGAAAAGCATTTTAGCCAACTGGAAAAAATTCCATGTTTCTTAGCTTGTGGGTATTAGGTTTCTTTGTGTATTTCAATGATACTCCCCTGATAAAAAAGATTCTCTCTTGTGCCCCTCATGGCTCCCCAAATTTTAGGTCATCCAACCATCACGGGTTTTTTGTTTAGAGCCTATTGGATGTTTACCCTGATTAGGCGAATTTCCACTGAAAACGCCTGTAGTTTAATTCTTAAATGGTTAATGCTAGAATTTTAAAAACGCAGAAACAACACTTTAGTTCACAAGACCACACTGTGCTTCTCTCCTGGTTCAAGTATCTCAAAGCTAAATCACTAGGTAGCAATAGAGTTTCAAACTCACAGCAAAGCATTTTAGCCAATTGGAAATAATTCCATGTTTCTTAGCTCTGGGCGTTACTAGGTTTCTTTGTGTATTTCAATGAAACTCTGACAAAATGATTCTCTCTTGTACCCCCTCAAGGCTCCCCAAGTTGGTCAATCCACCATCAAGGGTGTTTTGTTTACAGTCTATTGGATGTTTACCCTGATTAAGCGAAAAAGTGCACTGAAAACGCCTGTGAGTGTAATTCTTAATAGGTTAATGCTAGGAACTTTAAAAACGCAGAAACAACACTTCAGTTCACAAGAGCACACTGTGCTTTGTCCTGGTTCAAGTATCTCAAAGCTGAATTCACTAGGTAGCAAAAATAGTTTCAAACTCACAGAAAAGCGTTTTTAGCCAACTGGAAATTAATTCCATGTTTCTTAGTTTCTGGGGTACTAGGTTTCTTTTTGTATTTCAATGAAAACTCTGACAAAATGATTCTCTCTTGTTCCCATCATGGCTCCCCCAATGTGGTCAAATCCCACCATCAAGGGTGTTTTGCTTTAGAGTCTATTGGATATTTACCCTGATTAGGCGAATTTCACTGAAACGCCTGTAGTTTAATACTCAATGGTTAAAGCTAGAACTTTGGGAAAATGCAGAAAAGCACTTTAGTCACAAGAGCACACTGTGCTTCTGTCCTGGTTAAAGTATCTCAACGAGCTGAATCTTAGGTAGCAAAAGAGTTTCAAAACTCACAGAAAAGCGATTTAGCCAATTGGAAATAAATTTCCATCGTTTTCTTAGCTTTTGGGGTACTAGATTTCTTTGTGTATTTCAATGAAACTCTGACAAAATGGTTCTCTCTTGTGCCCCTCATGGCTCTCGCCAAATTTGGTCATCCACCATCACGGGTTTTTTTTTTTAGAGCCTATTGCATGATATTTGCCTGATTAGGCGAATTTCACTGAAAACTCCTGTAGTTTAATTCCTCAATGGTTTAAAGCTAGAACTTTGAAATGCAGAAAAGAACTTCAGATCACAAGAGCACACTCTGCTTCTGTCCTGGTTCAAGTATCTCAAAAGCTGAATCACTAGGTAGCAAAAAGAGTTTCAAACTCACAGAAAAGTGTTTTAGCGAACTGGAAATAATTCCATGTTTCTTAGCTTGTGGGTAGTAGGTTTCTTTGTGTATTTCAATGAAACTGTGAAAAAATGATTCTTTCTTGTGCCCCCTCAAGGCTCCCCAAATGTGGTCATCCATCATCACAAAGTTTTTGCTTAGAGCCTATTGGATGTTTACCCTGATTAGTCGAATTTGGCACTGAAAAGCTCCTGTAGTTTAATTCCTCATATGTTTTATGCTAGGACTTTGAAAAACGCAGAAAAGCACTTCAGTTCACAGAGCACACTGTGCTTCTGTCCTGGTTCAAGTATCTCAAAGCTTAATCACTAGGTAGCAAAAGAGTTTCAAACACACAGAAAAGCGATTTTAGCCAACTGGAAATAATTCATGTTTCTTAGCTTCTGTGGGTACTAGGTTTCTTTGTGTATTTCAATGAAACTCTGACAAAATGATTCTCTCTTTGTGCCCATCATGGCTCCCCAAATTTGGTCAATCCACCATCACGGGTTTTTTGCTTTAGAGCCTATTTGGATTATTTACCCTGATTAGGCGAATTTCACTGAAAACGCCTGTTAGTTTAATTCCTCAATGGTTAATGCTAGAACTTTGAAAAATGCAGAAAAGCACTTCAGATCACAAGAGCACACTGTGCTTCTTTCCTGGTTCAAGTATCTCAAAGCTGAATCACTAGGTAAACAAAGAGTTTCAAACTCTCAGAAAAGCGTTCTTTAGCGAAGTGGAAATAATTCCATGTTTCTTAGCATCTGGGCACTAGGTTTCTTTGTGTATTTCAATGAAACTCTGAAAAAATGATTCTCTCTTGTGCCCCTCAATGGCTCCCCAAGTTTGGTCATCCCACCATGATCATCGGTGTTTTTTGTTTAGAGTCTATTGGATGTTTACCTGATTAGGCGAAAAATTCCTGGAAACGCCTGTTAGTTTTAAAAACTTAAATAGTTAATGCTAGACTTTGAAAACGAGAGCAAACACTTTAGTTCACAAGACCACACTGTGCTTCTCTCCCTGGTTCAAGTATCTCAAAGCTGAATCACTAGGTAGCAAAGAGTTTCAAACTCACAGAAAAGCGCTTTTTAGCGAATTGGAAATAATTCCATGTTTCTTAGCTTGTGGGTACTAGGTTTCTTTGTGTATTTCAATGACAAACTCTGACAAAATGATTCTCTCTTGTGCCCCTCATGGCTCCCCAAATGTGGTCATCCCACATCACGGGTTTTTTGCTTTAGAGTCTATTGGATGTTTTACCCTGATTAGGCGAATTTCACTGAAACTCCTGTAGTTTAATTCTTAATGGTTAATGCTAGAACTTTGAAAATGCAGAAAAGCACTTCAGATCACATGAGCACCACTGTGCTTCTGTCCTGGTTCAAGTATCTCAAAGCTGAATCACTAGGTAGTAAAAATAGAGTTTCAAACTCACAGAAAAGCGATTTTAGCCAACTGGAAATAATTCCATGTCTTCTTAGCTTGTGGGGGTACTAGGTTTCTTTGTGTATTTCAATGAAAACTCTGACAGAAGTGATTCTCTCATGTGCCCCTCAATGCTTTCCACGTTTGGTCATCCCACCATCACAGGGCTGTTTTTTTGTTTACAGTCCTATTGGATATTTACCCTGACATAGGCGAAAATGCACTGAAAAACGCCTGTGAGTTTAATTTTAAATGGTTAATGCTAGAACTTTAAAAAGCAGAACAACACTTTAGTTCAACAAGAGCGCACTGTGCTTTGTCCTGGTTCAAGTATTCAAAGCTGAATCACTAGGTAGCAAAAGAGTTTCAAACTCACAGAAAAGCGATTTAGCAACTGGAATATAATTCCATGTTTCTTAGCTTGTGGGTACTAGGTTTCTTTGTGTATTTCAATGAAACTCTGACAAAATGATTCTCTCTGTGTCCTCATGGCTCCCCAAATTTGGTCATCCCACCATCAAGGGTTTTTTTGTTTAGAGTCTATTGGATGTTT
This sequence comes from Tamias sibiricus, assembly GCA_025594165.1. Taxonomy (NCBI): domain Eukaryota; kingdom Metazoa; phylum Chordata; class Mammalia; order Rodentia; family Sciuridae; genus Tamias; species Tamias sibiricus. Next base: position 169,973 of record JAKELJ010000026.1, on the reverse strand, counting down.
ACCCTGATTAGATGCGAAAATGCCTCACTGAAAACGCCTGTTAGTTTAATTCTTCAATGGTTAATGCTAGAACTTTGAAACATGCAGACAAGCACTTCAGATCACAAGAGCACACTGTGCTTCTCTTTCCTGGTTCAAGTATCTCAAAGCTGAATCAACTAGGTAACAAAAGAGTTTCAAACTCTCAGAAAAGCGTTTTAGCAAACTGGAAATAATTCCATGTTTCTTAGCTTCTGGGCACTAGGTTTTTTTGTGTAATTTCAATGAAAACTCTGAAGAAATGATTCTCTCATGTGCCCCTCAAGGCTCCACACAGTTTGGTTCATCCCACCCCCTCAAGGGATTGTTTTTTATACAGTCTATTGGATGTTTACCCTGATTAAGGCAAAAAATGCCTTAAAAAGCATGTGAGTTTTAATTCTTAAATGGTTCTCGCTGGAACTTTAAAAATGCAGAACAACACTTTAGTTCACAAGAGCACACTGTGCTTCTGTCCTGGTTCAAAGTATCTCAAAGCTGAATCACTAGGTAGCAAAAGAGTTTCAAACTCACAGAAAAGCGATTTAGCCAACTGGAAATAATTTCATGTTTCTTAGCTTCTGGGTACTAGGTTTCTTTGTGTATTACAATGAAAATGTGACAAAATGATTCTCTCTTGTGCCCTTCATGGTCCCAAATGTGGTCAATCCACCATCACGGGGTTTTTTTTTTTTTGCTTAGAGCCTATTGGATGTTTACCACCTGATTAGGTCAAATTTCATGAAACTCCTGTAGTTTAATTCCTCAATGGTTAAAGCTAGAACTTTGAAAATGCAGAAAAGCACTTCATATCATAAGAGCACACTGTTGCTTCTGTCATGGTTCAAGTATCTCAAAGCTGAATCACTAGGTAGCAAAAAGAGTTTCAAACTCACAGAAAAGCGATTTAGCCAACTGGAAATAATTCCATGTTTCTTAGCTTCTGGGTACTAGGATTCTTTTGTGTATTTCAATGAAACTCTGACAAAATGATTCTCTCTTGTGCCCCCTCATGACTCCCCAAATTTGGTCATCCCTCCGTCACGGGTTTTTTGTTTAGAGCCTATTGGATGTTTACCCTGATTAGGCAAATTTCACTGAAAACGCCTGTTAGTTTTAAATCTTCAGTGGTGAATGCTAGAACTTTGAAAATGCAGAAAAGCACTTTCAGATCAGAAGAGCACACTGTGCTTCTGTCCTGGTTCAAGTATCTCAAAGCTGAATCACTAGGTAGCAAAAGAGTTTCAAACTCAAGAAAAGCGTTTTAGCCAAATTCGAAATAATTCCTTGTTTCTTAGTTGTGCGGTAGTAGGTATCTTTGTGTATTTCAATGAAACTTCTGACAAAATGATTCTCTCTTGTGTTGCTCAAGGCTCCCCAAATTTGGTCAATCCACACATCCCTGGGTTTTTTGTTTAGAGCCTATAGGATATTTACCCTGATTAGGCGAAAATTTCCTGAAAAACGCCTGTAGTTTAATTCCTCAATGGTTAAAGCTAGAACTTTGAAAATGCAGAAAAAAGCATTCAGATCACAAGAGCACACTGTGCTTCTGTCCTGGTTCAAGTATCTCAAAGCTGAAATCACTAGGTAGCAAAAGAGTTTCAAACAACTCACAGAAATAGCGATTTAGCCAACTGGAAATAATTCCATGTTTCTTAGCTTGCTGGGTACTAGGTTTCTTTTTGTATTCAATGAAACTCCTGACAAAATGAATTCTCTCTTGTGCCCTCATGGCTCCCCAAATTTTGGTCATCCCACCATCACGGGTTTTTTGTTTAGAGCCTATTGGAAGTTTACCCTGATTAGGCAAATTTTCACTGAAAACGCCTGTTAGTTTAAATCTTCAATGGTTAATGCTAGAACTTTGAAAATGAGAAAAGCACTTTCAGATCACAAGAGCACACTGTGCTTCTTTCCTGGTTCAAGTATCTCAAAGCTGGATCACAAGTAACAAAAGAGATTCAAACTCACAGAAAAAGCGTTTTTAGCGAACTGGAAATAATTCATATTTCTTAGCTTCTGGGCACTAGGTTTCTTTTGTGTATTTCAATGAAACTCTGAAGAAATGATTCTCTCCATGTGCCCTCAAGGCTCCCCAAGTTTTGTCATCCCATTATCAAGGGTGTTTTTTTTTACAGTCTATTGGATGTTTTCCCTGATTAGGCGAAAAATGCCTGAAAACGCCTGTGAGTTTAATTCTTAAATGGTTAATGCTTAGAACTTTAAAAACGCAGAACAACACTTTAGTTCACAAGGACCACACTGTGCTTCTCTCCTGGTTCAAGTATCTCAAAGCTGAAATCACTAGGTAGCAAAAAAAGTTTCAAAACTCACAGCAAAAGCATTTTAGCCAACTGGAAATAATTTCATGTTTCTTAGCTTGTGGGTACTAGGTTTCTTTGTGTTTTCATTTCAATGAAACTTGACAAAAATGATTCTGCTTATTCCCCTCATGGGCTCCCCAAATTTGGTCAATCCAACCATCAGAGGTTTTTTGTTTAGAGCCTATTGGATGTTTACCCTGATTATGCGAATTTCACTGAAAACGACTGTTACTTAATTCCTCAATGGTTAATGCTGGAACTTTGAAAAATGCAGAAAAGCACTTTCAGATCACAAGAGCACACAGTGCTTCTTTCCTGGTTCAAGTATCTCAAAGCTGAATCACTAGGTAACAAAAGAGTTTCAAACTCACAGAAACGCTTTTTAGCCGAACGTGGAAATAATTCCATGTTTCTTAGCTAATGGGCACTAGGTTTCTTTGTGTATTTCAATGAAACTCTGAAAAAATGATTCTCGCTGATGTGCCCTCAATGCTCCCCAAGTTTGGTCATCCACCATCACCGGGTGTTTTGTTTACAGTCTATTGGTTGTTTACCCTGATTAGGCGAAAATGCTCTGAAAACGCCTGTGAGTTTAATTCTTAAATGGTTTAATGCTAGAATTTTAAAAACGCAGAACAACACTATAGTTCACAAGAGCACACTGTGCTTCTCTCCTGGTTCAAGTATCTCAAAGCTGAATCACTAGGTCGCAAAAGAGTTTCAAACTCACAGAAAAGCGTTTTAGCCAATTGGAAATAATTCCATGTTTCTTAGCTTGTGGCTAGTAGGTTTCTTTGTGTCTTTCAATGATAACTCTCGACAAAATGATTCTCTCTTGTGTGCCTCATGGCTCCCCAAATTTGGTCATAATCCACCATCCCGGTTTTTATGTTTTAGAGCCTATTGTATGTTTACCTGATTAGGCGAATTTTACACTGGAAAACGCTGTAGTTTAATTCCTCAATGGTTAATGCTAGAACTTTGAAAATGCAGAAAAGAAAACTTCAGATCACAAGAGCACCACTGTGCTTCTCTCTGGTTCAAGTATCTCAAAGCTGAATCACTAGGTAACAAAAGAGATTCAAACTCACAGCAAAGCGTTTTAGCGAATGGAAATAATTCCAGTTTCTTAGCTTTGGGCACTAGGTTTCTTTGTGTAATTCAATGAAACTCTGAAAAAATGATTCTCTCATGTGCTCCTCAAGACTCCCCAAGTTTGGTCATCCACCAATCACGGGTTGTTTTGTTTACAGTCTATTGGATGTTTACCCTGATTAGGCGAAAATGCCTGAAAACGCCTGTGAGTTTTATTCTTAAATGGTTAATGCTCTGGAACTTTAAAAACGCAGAACAACACTTTAGTTCACAAGACACACTGTGCTTCTCTCCTGGTTCAAGTATCTCAAAGCTGCATCACTAGGTAGCAAAAAGAGTTTCAAAACTCACAGAAAGGCGTTTTAGCCAATTGGAAATAATTCCATGTTTCCTAGCTTGTGGGGTAGATGTTTCTTTGTGTATTTCAATGAAACTCTGACAAAATGATTCTCTCTTGTGGGCCTCATGGCTCCCAATTTTGGTCAATCCACCATCCCGAAGTTTTATGTTTAGAGCCTATTGGATGTTTACCTGATTAGGCGAATTTCACTGAAAACGCCTCTGTAGATTTAATTCCTCAATGGTTAATGCTAGAACTTTGAAAATGAAGAAAAGCAACTTCAGATCACTAGAGAGCACACTGTGCTTCTTTCCTGGTTCAAAATATCTCAAAGTGAGATCACTAGGTAACAAAAGAGAATCAAACTGGGGATAACAGAAAAGCGTTTTTGTAGACGAACTGGAAATATTCCATGTTTCTTAGCTTCTGGGCACTACGTTTCTTTGTGTATTTCAATTAGAAAACTCTGAATAAAAATGATTCTCTCATGTGCTCTCAAGGACTCCCCAGGTTTGGTCATCCCTCACATCAAGGGTGTTTTGTTTACAGTCTATTGGATGTTTTACCCTGATTAGGACGAAAATGCATGAAACGCCTGTGAGTTTAATTCTTAAATGGTTAATGCTGGAACTTTAAAAAAGCAGAACAACACTTTAATTCACAAGAGCACACTGTGCTTCTTTCCTGGTTCAGTATCTCAAAGCTGAATCACTAGGTAGCAAAAGAGTTTCAAACTCACAGAAAAGCGTTTTAGCCAAACTGGAAATAATTCCATGTTTCTTAGCATTTCTGGTTACTAGGTTTCATTTTGTATTTATTTCATGAAACTCTGACAAAATGATTCTCTCATGTGGCCCTCAAGGCTCCCCAACGTTTGGTCATCCCACCATCACAGGGTTTTTTGTTTACAGTCTATTGGATGTTTACCCTGATTAGGTGAATTTGCACTGAAAACGCCTGTTAGTTTAAAGTCTTCAAATTGGTTAATGCTAGAACTTTGAAAACGCAGAACAGAACAACACTTTATGTTCACAAGAGCACATCTGTGCTTCTGTCCTGGTTCAAGTATCTCAAAGCTGAATCACTAGGTAGCAAAAGAGTTTCAAACTCACAGAAAAGCGTTTTTATCAAACTGGAAATAATTCCATGTTTCTTAGCTTCTGGGACTAGGTTTCTTTGTGTATTTCAATGAAACTCTGAAGAAATGATTCTTCATGTGCCCCTCAAGGCTCCCGAAAGTTTTTGGTCATCCACCATCAAGGGTTTTTTGTTTACAGTTATTGGATGTTTACCCTGATTAGGCGAAAATTCCTGAAAACTTGCGCCTGTGAGTTTAATTCTTAAATGTGTTAATGCTAGAACTTTTAAAAACGCAGAACAACACTTTAGCTCACAGAGGCACACTGTGCTTCTCTCCTGGTTTCAAGTATCTCAAAGCTGAATCACTAGGTAGCAAAAGAGTTTCAAACTCACAGCAAAGCATTTTAGCAACTGGAAATATTCCATGTTTCTAAGCTTGTGGGTACTAGGTTTTCTTTGTGTATTTCAATGAAACTCTGACCAAAATGATTCTGCTTGTACCCCTCATGGCTCCCAAATTTGGTCAATCCACCATCACGGGTTTTTTGTTTAGAGCCTATTGGATGTTTACCCTGATTATGCGAATTTCACTGAAAAACGCCTGTTACCCTTTAATTCCTCAAATGGTTAAGGCTAGAAACTTTGAAAAATGCAGTAAAAGCACTTCAGATCACAAGAAGCACACCAGTGCTTCTTTCCTGGTTCAAGTATCTCAAAGCTGAATCACTAGGTAGCAAAAAGAGTTTCAAACTCACAGAAAAGCTTTTTAGCGAAGTGGAAAATAATTCCATGTTCTTAGCTTCTGGGCACTAGGTTTCTTTGTGTATTTCAATGAAACTCTAAAAAAATGATTTCTCTGATGTGTCCCTCAATGCTCCCCAAGTTTGGTCACTCCTCACCATCAAGGGTGTTTTGTTTACAGTCTATTGGATGTTTACCCTGATTAGGCGAAAAAAATGCCTGAAAACGCTGTGAATTTAATTTCTTAAATGATTTAATGCTAGAATTTTAAAAACGCAGAGAACAACACTATTAGTTCACAAGAGCACACTGTGCTTCTCTCTGATTCAAGTATCTCAAAGCTGAATCACTAGGTCGCAAAAAAGTTTCAAAACTCACAGAAAAGCGTTTTTCGCCAATTGGAAATAATTTCCATTGTTTCATAGCTTTTGGGTAGTAGGTTTCTTTGTGTATTTCATGAATCTCTGACAAATATGATTCTCTCTTGTGTGCCTAATGCGCTCCCCCTAATTTGGTCAATCCACCATCCCGGGTTTTATTTTTAGATCCTATTGGATATTTACCTGATTAGGCGAATTTTACTTAAAACCAAAACACCTGTAGTTTAATTCCTCAATGGTTAATGCTAGAACTTTGAAAAATGCAGGAAAAGCACTTCAGATCACAAGATCACACTGTGCTTCTGTCCTGGTTCAAGTCATCTCAAGCTGAATCACTAGGTAGCAAAGAGTTTCAAACTCAGAGAAAAGCGTTTTAGCCAATTGGAAATAATTCCATGTTTCTTAGCTTGTGGTAGTAGGTTTCTTTGTGTCTTTCAATGAAACTTCATGACAAAATGATTCTCTCTTGTGTCGCATCATGGCTCCCCAAATTTGGTTCAACTCCCACCATCAAGGGTTTTTATGTTTACAGTATTGTATGGTTTACCCTGATTAGGCGAATTTCACTGAAAACGCCTGTAGTTTAATTCTCAATGGTTAATGCTAGAACTTTGAAAATGCAGAACAGAACTTCAGATCACAAGAGCACACTGTGCTTCCTCCCTTCCCCTGGTTCAAGTATTCAAAGCTGAATCACTAGGTAACAAAAAGAGATTCAAACTCAACAGCCAAAGCGTTTTTAGCGAACTGGAAAAATTCCATGTTTCTTAGCTTTGGGCACGTAGGTTTCTTTGTGTATTTCAATGAAACTCTGAAGAAAACATGATTCTCTCATTGTCGCTCCTCAATGACTCCCCAAGTTGGTCATCCACCATCACAGGGTGTTTTGTTTACAGTCTATTGGATGTTTACACTGATTAGGCGAAATTGCCTGAATAACACAGCCATGTGAGTTTAATTCTTAATGGTTCAATGCTGGAACTTTAAAAATGCAGAACAAAACACTTTTGTTCACAAAGGCCCACACTGTGCTTTTCTCTGGTTGGCTTCAAGTATCTCCCAAAGCTGAATCATAGGTAGCAAAAGAGTTTCCAAACTCACAGAAAATGCCGTTTTAGCCAACTGGAAATAATTCCTTGTTTCTTAGCTTGTGGGTAACTAGGTTTCTAGTGGGATTTCAATGAAACTCTGACAAATTGATTCTCTTTTGTGCCCTTCATGGCTCCCAAATTTGGTCAATCCACCATCACGGGTTTTTTGTTTAGAGCTTATTGGATA
>JAKELJ010000026.1:142526-162614 GCA_025594165.1 Tamias sibiricus | reverse complement strand
ACAGCTTTTCTGTGAGTTTTGAAACTCTTTTGTCGACCTAGTGATTCAGCTCTTTGAGATACTTGAATCAGGAAGAAGCTCAGTGTGCTCTTGTGAACTACTAAGTTTGTTCTGCGTTTTTAAAATCCTATCATTAATCATTTCACGAATAAATTCACAGGCGTTTTCAGGCATTTTCTCGCCTAATCAGGGTAAACATCCAATAGACTGTAAACAAAAACCCTTGATGGCTGGGATGACCAAAATTGGGGAGCATGAGGGCACACAATCGAGAGAATCATTTTTTTAGAGTTTCATTGAATACACAAAGAAATTTCTAGTGCCCACAAGCTAAGAAACATGGAATTATTTCCACTTCGCTAAAAACGCTTTTCTGTGAGTTTGAAACTCTTTTGTTACCTGATAGTGATTCAGCTTTGAGATACTTGAACCAGGAAAGAAGCACTGTGTGCTCTTGTGATCTAAAGTGTTTTTACTGCATTTTTCAAAGTTCTAGCATTAACCCATTTAGGAATTAAAGTAACAGGCGTTTTGCAGTGAAACATTTATCGCCATAATCAGGGGAAACATCCAATAGGCTCTAAACAAAAACACCCGTGATGGTGGATTGACCCAATATTGGGGAGCCATGAGGGGAACATGAGCAGAATCAGATTTTGTCAGAGTTTCTTGAAAACATTGGAAATACACAAAGAAACCTAGTACCACAAAAGCTAAGAAAACATGGGAATTATTTCCAGTTGGGCTAAAATGCTTTGCTGTGAGTTTGAAACACTTTTGAACTACCTACGTGATTCAGCTTTGAGATACTTGAACCAGGAAGAAGCACAGTGTGGTCTTGTGAACTGAAGTGTTGTTTTCTGCGTTTTCAAAGTTCTACGCATTAACTATGTAGGAATTAAACCTCACAGGCGTTTTTCAGTGAATTTTCGCCTAATCAGGGAAAACATCCAATAGGACTGTAAACAAAAAACACCCTTGATGGTGGGATTGACCACAACTTCGGAAGCCTTGAGGGTCACATGAGAGAATCATTTCTTCAGAGTTTCATTGAAATACACAAAGAAAACATAGTGCCCAGAAGCTAAGAAACATGGAACTATTTCCAGTTTGCTAAAACGCTTTTCTGTGAGTTTGAAACTCTTTTTGTTCCCTAGTGATTCAGCTTTGAGATACTTGAACCAGGACAGAAGCACAGTGTGCTCTTGTGAACAAAAGTGTTGTTCTGCGTTTTCAAAGTTCTAGCAATTAACCATTGAAGATTTAAACTAACAGGCGTTTTCAGTGAAATTCACCTAATCAGGGTAAACAATCCAATAGCTCTAAAAAAAAACCCCGTGATGGTGGAATGACCAATTTGGGGAGCCATGAGGGGCACAAGAGAGAATCATTTTGTCAGAGTTTCATTGAAATACAAAAAGAAACCGTAGTACCCAAAAACTAAGAAACATGGAATTATTTCCAGTTGGCTAAATCGCTTTTCTGTGAGTTTGAAACTCTTTTGCTACCTAGTGATTCAGCTTTGAGATACTTGAACCAGAAAGAAGCACAGTGTGCTCTTGTGAATTAAAGTGATGTTTCTGCTTTTTTAAAGTTCCAGCATTAACCATTTAAGAATTAAACTCACAGGCGTTTTTTCCAGGCATTTTTCGCCTAATCAGGGTAAACATCCAATAGACTGTAAACAAAACACCTTGATGGTGGGATGACCAAACTTGGGGAGTCTTGAGGAGCACATGAGAGAATCATTTTTTCAGAGTTTCATTGAAATACACAAAGAAACGTAGTGCCCAGAAGCTAAGAAACATGGAATTATTTCCAGTTCGCTACAACGCTTTTCTGTCAGTTTGATTCTCTTTTGTTACCTAGTGATTCAGCTTTGAGATATTTGAACCAGGAAAGAAGCACAGTGTGCTCTTGTGATCTGAAGTTCTTTTCTTCATTTTCAAAGTTCTAGCCAATTAACCATTGAGGAATTAATCTACAGGCGTTTTCAGTGAAATTCGCCTAATCAGGGTAAACATCCCCAATAGGCTCTAAACATAAAACTCGGGATGGTGGATTGACCAAATTTGGGGAGCCATGAGGCAACACAAGAGAGAATCATTTTGTCAGAGTTTCATTGAAATACACAAAGAAACATACTACCCACAAGCTAGGAAACATGGAATTATTTCCAATTGGCTAAACGCCTTTCTGTGAGTTTGAAACTCTTTTGCTACCTAGTGATGCAGCTTTGAGATACTTGAACCAGGAGAGAAGCACAGTGTGGTCTTGTGAACTAAAGTGTTGTTCTGCGTGTTTTAAAGTTCCAGCATTAACCATTTAAGAATTAAACTCACAGGCGTTTTCAAGGCATTTTCGCCTAATCAGGGTAAACATCCAATAGACTGTAAACAAAACAACCCTTGATGGTGGGATGACCAAAACTTGGGGAGTCTTGAGAGCACATGAGAGAATCATTTTTTCAGAGTTTCATTGAAATACACAAAGAAACCTAGTGCCCAGAAGCTAAGAAACTTGGAATTATTTCCAGTTCGCTAAAAACGCTTTTGCTGTGAGTTTGAATCTCTTTTGTTACCTAGTGATTCAGCTTTGAGATACTTGAACCAGGAGAGAAGCACAGTGTGCTCTTGTGATCTGAAGTTCTTTTCTGCATTTTCAAAGTTCTAGCATTAACCATTGAGGAATTAAACTACAGGGCGTTTTCAGTGAAATTCGCCTAATCAGGGTAAACATACAATAGGCTCTAAACAAAAAAACCGGATGGTGGATTGACCAAATTTGGGGAGCCATGAGGCACACAAGAGAGAATCATTTTGTCAGAGTTTCATTGAAAGACACAAAGAAACCTACTAGCCACAAGCTAAGAAAACATGGAATTATTTCCAATAGGCTAAAAACGCTTTTCTGTGAGTTTGAAACTCTTTTGCGACCTAGTGATTCAGCTGTTGAGATACTTGAACCAGGAGAGAAGCACAGTGTGCTCTTGTGAACTATAGTGTTGTTCTGCGTTTTTAAAATTCTAGCATTAACCATTTAAGAATTAAACTCACAGGCGTTTTCAGGCATTTTCGCCTAATCAGGGTAAACATCCAATAGACTGTAAACAAAACACCCTTGATGGTGGGATGACCAAACTTGGGGAGCATTGAGGGGCACATCAGAGAATCATTTTTCAGAGTTTCATTGAAATACACAAAGAACACTTAGTGCCCATTAGCTAAGAAACATGGAATTATTTCCACTTCGCTAAAAAGCGTTTCTGTGAGTTTGAAACACTCTTTTGTTACCTAGTGATTCAGCTTTGAGATACTTGAACCAGGAAAGAAGCACTGTGTGCTCTTGTGATCTGAAGTGCTTTTTCTGCATTTTCAAAGTTCTAGCATTAACCATTGAGGAATTAAAGTAACAGGCGTTTTCAGTGAAATTCGCATAATCAGGTAAACATCCAATAGGCTCTAAACAAAAAACCCGGGATGGTGGATTGACCCAAATTTGGGGAGCCATGAGGGGAATAAGCAGAATCATTTTGTCAGAGTTTCATTGAAATACACAAAGAAACCTAGTACCCACACAAGCTAAGAAACATGAAATTATTTCCAGTTGGCTAAAATGCTTTGCTGTGAGTTTAAACTTTTTTGCTACCTAGTGATTCAGCTTTGAGATACTTGAACCAGGAGAGAAGCACAGTGTGGTCTTGTGAACTAAAGTGTTGTTCTGCGTTTTTTTAAAGTTCTAGCATTAACCATTTAAGAATTAAACTCACAGGCGTTTTCAGGCATTTTCGCCTAATCAGGGAAAACATCCAATAGACTGTAAAAAAAACACCCTTGATAATGGGATGACAAAACTTGGGGAGCCTTGAGGGGCACATGAGAGAATCATTTCTTCAGAGTTTCATTGAAATACACAAAGAAACCTAGTGCCCAGAAGCTAAGAAATATGGAATTATTTCCAGTTCGCTAAAAACGCTTTTCTGTGAGTTTGAATCTCTTTTGTTACTTGTGATCCACTTTGAGTTACTTGAACCAGGAAAGAAGCACAGTGTGCTCTTGTGATCTGAAGTGCTTTTCTGCATTTTCAAAGTTCTAGCATTAACCATTGAAGATTTAAACTAACAGGGCGTTTTCAGTGAAATTTGCCTAATCAGGGTAAACTTCCAATAGGCTCTAAAACAAAAAACCCGTGTGATGGTGGGATGACCAAATTTGGGGAGCCATGAGGGGCACAAGAGAGAATCATTTTGTCAGAGTTTCATTGAAATACAAAAAGAAACCTAGTACCCAGAAGCTAAGAAACATGGAATTATTTCCAGTTGGCTAAATCGCTTTTCTGTGAGTTTGAAACTCTTTTGCTACCTAGTGATTCAGCTTTGAGATACTTGAACCAGGACAGAAGCACAGTGTGCTCTTGTGATCTGAAGTGCTTTTTCTGCATTTTCAAAGTTCTAGCATTAACCATTGAGGAATTAAACTACAGGCGTTTTCAGTGAAATTCGCCTAATCAGGGGTAAATATCCAATAGGCTCTAAACATAAAACCCGGGATGGTGGATTGACCAAATTTGGGGAGCCATGAGGCACACAAGAGAGAATCATTTTGTCAGAGTTTCATTGAAATACACAAAGATACCTACTACCCACAAGCTAAGAAACAAGGAATTATTTCGAATTGGCTAAAACGCTTTTCTGATGAGTTTGAAACTCTTTTGCTACCTAGTGATTCAGCTTTGAGATACTTGAACCAGGACAGAAGCACAGTGTGCTCTTCTGATCTGAAGTGCTTTTCTGCATTTTCAAAGTTCTAGCATTCACCACTGAAGATTTAAACTAACAGGCGTTTTCAGTGAAATTTGCCTAAATCAGGGTAAACATCCAATAGGCTCTAAACAAAAAAAACCCGTGACGGTGGGATGACCAAATTTGGGGAGTCATGAGGGGGCACAAGAGAGAATCATTTTGTCAGAGTTTTCATTGAAATACACAAAGAATTCCTAGTACCCAGAAGCTAAGAAACATGGAATTATTTTCCAGTTGGCTAAATCGCTTTTTCTGTGAGTTTGAAACTCTTTTGCTACCTAGTGATTCAGCTTGGAGATACTTGAACCAGGACAGAAGCACAGTGTGCTCTTATGATATGAAGTGCTTTTCTGCATTTTCAAAGTTCTAGCTTTAACCATTTGAGGAATTAAACTACAGGAGTTTCAGTGAAATTTGAACTAATCAGGGTAAACATCCAATAGGCTCTAAGCAAAAAACCCGTGATGGTGGATTGACCACATTTGGGGAGCCATGAAGGGCACAAGAGAGAATCATTTTGTCACATTTTCATTGAAATACACAAAGAAACCTAGTACCCAGAAGCTAAGAAACATGAAATTATTTCCAGTTGGCTAAATCGCTTTTCTGTGAGTTTGAAACTCTTTTGCTACCTAGTTGATTCAGCTTTGAGATACTTGAACCAGGACAGAAGCACAGTGTGCTCTTGTGAAACTAAAGTGTTGTTCTGCATTTTTAAAGTTCAAGCATGAACCATTTAAGAATTAAACTCACATGCGTTTTAAGGCATTTTTGCTTAATCAGGTAAACATCCAATAGACTGTATAAAACCACCCTTGATGGTGGGATGACCAAACTTGTGGAGCCTTGAGGGGCACATGAGAGAATCATTTCTTCAGAGTTTCATTGAAATACACAAAAAAACCTAGTGCCCAGAAGCTAAGAAACATGGAATTATTTCCCAGTTGGCTAAAACGCTTTTCTGTGAGTTTGAAAACTCTTTTGTTACCTAGTGATTCAGCTTTGAGATACTTGAACCAGGAAAGAAGCACAGTGTGCTCTTGTGATCTGAAGTGCTTTTCTGCATTTTCAAAGTTCTAGCATTAACCATTGAAGATTTAAACTACAGGCGTTTTCAGTGAAACTCGCCTAATCAGGGTAAACATCCATTATGCTCTAAACAAAAAACCCGTGATGGTGGGATGACCAAATTTGGGAGCCATGAGGGACACAAGAGAGAATCATTTTGTCAGAGTTTCATTGAAATACACAAAGAAACCTAGTACCACAGAAGCTAAGAAACATGGAATTATTTCCAGTTGGCTAAATCGCTTTTCTGTGAGTTTGAAAACTCTTTTGCTACCTAGTGATTCAGCTTTGAGATACTTGAACCAGGACAGAAGCACAGTTGTGCTCTTGTGAACTAAAGTGTTGTTCTGCCTTTTTAAAGTTCTAGCATTAACCATTTAAGAATTAAACTCACAGGCGTTTTCAGGCATTTTTCGCCTATTCAGGGTAAATATCCAATAGACTGTAAACAAAAACACCCTTGATGGTGGGATGACCAAACGTGGAAAGCATTGAGGGGCACATGAGAGAATCACTTCTTCAGAGTTTCATTGAAATACACAAAGAAACCTAGTGCCCCACAAGCTAAGAGACATGGAATTATTTCCAGTTGGCGAAATCGCTTTTTCTGTGAGTTTGAAACTCTTTTGCTACCTAGTGATTCAGCTTTGAGATACTTGAACCAGGACAGAAGCACAGTGTGCTCTTGTGATCTGAAGTGCTTTTCTGCATTTTCAAAGTTCTAGCATTAACCATTGAGGAATTAAACTACAGGAGTTTTCAGTGAATTTCGCCTAATCAGGGTAAACATCCAATAGGCTCTAAGCAAAAAACCCGTGATGGTGGATTGACCACATTTGGGGAGCCATGAGGGGGCACAAGAGAGAATCATTTTGTCAGAGTTTCATTGAAATACACAAAGAAACCTACTACCCACAAGCTAAGAAACATGGAATTATTTCCAATTGGGCTAAAACGCTTTTCTGTGAGTTTGAAACTCTTTTGCTACCTAGTGAATTCAGCTTTGAGATACTTGAACCAGGAGAGAAGCACAGTGTGGTCTTGTGAACTAAAGTGTTGCTCTTCGTTTTTAAAGTTCTAGCATTAACTATTTAAGAATTAAACTCACAGGCGTTTCCAGGAATTTTCGCCTAATCAGGGTAAAACATCCAATAGACTGTAAACAAAACACCCTTCATGGTGGGATGACCAAACTTGGGGAGCATTGAGGGGCACATGAGAGAATCATTTTTCAGAGTTTCATTGAAATACACAAAGAAACCTAGTGCCCAGAAGCTAAGAAACATGGAATTATTTCCACTTCGCTAAAACGCTTTTCTGAGAGTTTGAAACTCTTTTGTTACCTAGTGATTCAGCTTTGAGATACTTGAACCAGGAAAGAAGCACAGTGTGCTCTTGTGATCTGAAGTGCTTTTCTGCATTTTCAAAGTTCTAGCATATTACCATTGAGGAATTAAACTAACAGGCGTTTTCAGTGAAATTCGCCTAATTCAGGGTAAACATCCAATAGGCTCTAAACAAAAACCCGTGATGGTGGATTGACCAAATTTGGGGAGCCATGAGGGGCACAAGAGAGAATCATTTTGTCAGAGTTTCATTGAAAATACACAAAGAAACCTAGTACCCAGAAGCTAAGAAACATGGAAATTATTTCCAGTTGGCTAAATCGCTTTTCTGTGAGTTTGAAACTCTTTTGCTACCTAGTGATTTAAGCTTTGAGATACTTGAACCAGGACAGAAGCACAGTGTGCTCTTGTGATCTGAAGTGCTTTTCTGCATTTTTTCAAAGTTCTAGCATAAAAACATTGAGGAAGTAAACTACAGGAGTTTCAGTGAAATTTCGACTAATCAGGGTAAACATCCAATAGGCTCTAAGCAAAAAACTTGTGATGATGGGATTGACCACATTTTGGGAGCCATGAGGGGCACAAGAAAGAATCATTTTTTCACAGTTTCATTGAAATACACAAAGAAACCTACTACCCACAAGCTAAGAAACATGGAATTATTTCCAGTTCGCTAAAACACTTTTCTGTGAGTTTGAAACTCTTTTGCTACCTAGTGATTCAGCTTTGAGATACTTGAACCAGGACAGAAGCAGAGTGTGCTCTTGTGATATGAAGTGCTTTTCTGCATTTTCAAAGTTCTAGCTTTAACCATTGAGGAATTAAACTACAGGAGTTTTCAGTGAAATTCGCCTAATCAGGGCAAATATCCAATAGGCTCTAAAAAAAAAACCCGTGATGGTGGTATGACCAAATTTGGCGAGCCATGAGGGCACAAGAGAGAACCATTTTGTCAGAGTTTCATTGAAATACACAAGAAACCTAGTACCCAAAAGCTAAGAAACATGGAATTATTTCCAACAATTGGCTAAATCGCTTTTCTGTGAGTTTGAAACTCTTTTGCTACCTAGAGATTCAGCTTTGAGATACTTAAACCAGGACAGAAGCACAGTGTGCTCTTGTGACATGAAGTGCTTTTCTGCATTTTCAAAGTTCTAGCTTTAACCATTGAGGTATTAAACTACAGGCGTTTTCAGTGAAATTCGCCTAATCAGGGTAAATATCCAATAGGCTCTAAGCAAAAACCCGTGATGGTGGATTGACCACATTTGGGGAGCCATGATGGGAACAAGAGAGAATCATTTTGTCAGAGTTTCATTGAAATACAAAAAGAAACCTAGTACCCACCCAAGCTAAGAAACATGGAATTATTTCCAGTTGGCTAAAACGCTTTTCTGTGAGTTTGAAACTATTTTGCTACCTAGTGATTCAGCTTTGAGATACTTGAACCAGGACAGAAGCACAGTGTGCTCTGTGAACTAAAGTGTTGTTCTGCGTTTTTAAAGTTCCAGCATTAACCTTTTAAGAATTACACTCACAGGCGTTTTCAGGTCATTTTTTGCTTAATTAGGGTAAACATCCAATAGACTGTAAACAAAAACACCCTTGATGGTGGGATGACCAAACTTGGGGAGCCTTGAGGGGTACATGAGAGAATCATTTCTTCAGAGTTTCATTGAAATACACAAAGAAACCTAGCGCCCAGAGGCTAAGAAACATGGAAATTATTCCAATTGGCTAAAATGCTTTGCTGTGAGTTTGAAAACTCTATTGCTACCTAGTGATTTCAGCTTTGAGATACTTGAACCAGGAGAGAAGCACAGTGTGGTGTCTTGTGAACTAAAGTGTTGTTCTGCGTTTTTAAAATTCTAGCATTAACCATTTAAGAATTAAAACTACAGGCGTTTTCAGTGAAATTCGCCTAATCAGGGTAAACATCCAATAGGCTCTAAACAAAAAACCCGTGATGGTTGGATGACCAAATTTGGGGAGCCATGAGGGCACAAGAGAGAATCCTTTTTATTCAGAGTATCATTGAAATACACAAAGAAACCTAATACCCACAAGCTAAGAAACATGGAAATTTTTTCCAGTTGGCTAAAATGCTTTTCTGTGAGTTTGAAACTCTTTTGCTACCTAGTGATTCAGCTTTGAGATACTTGAACCAGGACAGAAGCACAGTGTGCTCTTGTGAACTAAAGTGTTGTTCTGCATTTTTAAAGTTCCAGCATTAACCATTTGAGAATTAAACTCACAGGCGTTTTCAGGCATTTTCGCCTAATCAGGGTAAACAACCAATTAGACTGTAAACAAAACCCCTTGATGGTGTGATGACCAAACTTGGGGATTCAAGAGGAGCACATGAGAGAATCATTTTTTTTCAGAGTTTCATTGAATTACACAAAGAAACCTAGTGCCCAGAAAGCTAAGAATCATGGAATTTTTCCTGTTGGCTAAATCGCTTTTCTGTGAGGTTAAAACTCTTTTCCTACCTAGTGATTCAGCTTTGAGATACTTGAACCAGGACAGAGGCACAGTGTGCTCTTGTGATATGAAGTGCTTTTCTGCATTTTCAAAGTTCTACCATTAACCATTGAGGAATTAAACTGCACCAGGAGTTTCAGTGAAATTCGACTAATCAGGGTAAACATCCAATAGGCTCTAAACAAAAAACCCGTGATGGTGGATTGACCAAATATAGGGAGCCATGTGGGGAACAAGAGAGAATCATTTTGACAGAGTTTCATTGAAATACACAAAGAAACCTAATACCCACAAACTAAGAAACATCAAATTATTTCCAGTTTGCTAAAATGCTTTTCTGTTAGTTTAAAATCTCTTTTGCTACCTAGTGATTCAGCTTATGAGATACTTGAACCAGGAGAGAAGCACAGTGTGCTCTTGTGAACTAAAGTGTTTTTCTGCGTTTTTAAAGTTCTAGCATTAACCATTTAAGAATTAAACTACAGGAGTTTTCAGGCATTTTCGCCTAATCAGGGTAAACATCCAATAGACTGTAAACAAAACACCCTTGATGGTGGGATGACCAAACTTGGGAGCCCGTTGAGGGGCACATGACGAGAATCATTTTTCAGAGTTTCATTGAATTACACAAAGAAACCTAGTGCCCCAGAAGCTAAGAAACATGGAATTATTTCCAGTTCGCTAAATCGCTTTTCTGTGAGTTTGGGAAACTCTTTTGTTACCTAGAGATTTCAGCTTGAGTTACTTGAACCAGGACAGAAGCACAGTGTGCTCTTGTGATATGAAGTGCTTTTCTGCATTTTCAAAGTTCTAGCATTTACCATTGAGGAATTAAAACTTCAGGCGTTTTCAGTGAAATTCGCCTAATCAGGGTAAACATCCAATAGGCTCTAAACAAAAAACCCGTGATGGTGGGATTGACCAAATTTGGGGAGCCATGGGGGGCAAAGAGAGAATCATTTTGTCAGAGTTTTCATTGAAATACACAAGGAAAACCTTTAGTACCCACAAGCTAAGAAAACATGGAATTATTTCCAGTTGGCTAAAACGCTTTTCTGTGAGTTTGAAAACCTCTTTTGCTACCTAGTGATTCAGCTTTGAGATACTTGAACCAGGCAGACAGAAGCACAGTGTGCTCTTTGTGAATGAAGTGCTTTCCTGCGTTTTAAAGTTCTAGCATTAAACATTGAAGGAAGTACATACAGGAGTTTTCAGTGCAATTTCGCCTAATCAGGGTAAACATCCAATAGACTGTAAGAAGCAAAAAACCCGTGATGGTGGGTATTGACCAAAACATTGGGGAGCGTGAGGGGCACATGAGAGAATCATTTTGTCAGAGTTTCATTGAAATACACAAAGAAACCTAGTGCCCAGAATGCTAAAAACATGGAATTATTTCCAGTTCGCTAAAAGGCTTTTCTGTGAGTTTGAAACTCTTTTGCTACCTAGTGATTCAGCTTGGAGATACTTGAACCAGGACAGAAGCACAGTGTGCTCTTGTGAACTAAAGTGTTTTCTGCGTTTTAAAGTTATAGCATTTACCATTTAAGAATTAAAGTCACAGGCGTTTTCAGTGCATTTTCGCCTAATCAGGGTCAACATCCAATAGACTCTAAACAAAAAACCCTTGATGGTGGGATTGACCAAATTTGGGGAGCCTTGAGGAGCACATGAGAGAATCATTTTGTCAGAGTTTCATTGAAATACACAAGAAACCTAGTACCCAGAAGCTAAGAAACATGGAATTATTTCCAGTTGGCTAAAAACGCTTTTCTGTGAGTTTGAAACTCTTTTTGCTACCTAGTGATTCAGCTTTGAGATACTTGAACCAAACAGAAGCACAGTGTGCTCTTGGTGATATGAAGTGCTTTCCTGCATTTTCAAAGTTCTAGCATTAAACATTGAGGAAGTAAACTACAGGCGTTTTCAGTGAAATTCGACTAATCAGGGGTAAACATCCAATAGGCTCTAAAGCAAAAAAACCCGTGATGGTGGATTGACCAATTTGGGGAGCCATGAGGGGCACAAGAGAGAATCATTTTGTCAGAGTTTCATTGAAATACACAAAGAAACCTAGTACCCCACAATGCTAAGAAACATGGAATTATTTGCAGTTGGCTAAAAGGCTTTTCTGTGAGTTTGAAACTCTTTTGCTACCTAGTGATTCAGCTTTGAGATACTTGAACCAGGACAGAAGCACAGTGTGCTCTTGTGAACTAAAGTGTTGTTTCGTGGGGGGGGGGGGGGGGGGGTGGGCTGCGTTTTTAAAGTTCCAGCATTAACCATTTAAGAATTAAACTCACAGGCGTTTTCAGGCATTTTCGCCTAATCAGGGTAAATCATCCAATAGGACTGTAAAACAAAACACACTTGATGGTGGGGATGACCAAACATGGGGAGACTTGAGGAGCACATGAGAGAATCATTTTGTCAGAGTTTCATTGAAATACACAAAGAAACCTAGTGCCCAGATGCTAAGAAACATGGAATTATTTCCAGTTCGCTAAAACGCTTTTCTGTGAGTTTTTGAATCTCTTTTGTTACCTAGTGATTCAGCTTTGAGATTACTTGAACCAGGACAGAAGCACAGTGTGCTCTTGTGATCTGAAGTGCTTTTCTGCATTTTCAAAGTTTCTAGCATTAACCATTGAAGTTTTAAACTAACAGGCGTTTTAAGTGAAATTCGCCTAATCAGGGTAAACATCCAATAGGCTCTAAACAAAAAACCCGTGATGGTGGGATGACCAAATTTGGGGAGCATGAGGGGCACAAGAGAGAATCATTTTGTCAGAGTTTCATTGAAATACAAAAAGAAACCTAGTACCCAGATGCGAAGAAACATGGAATTATTTCCAGTTGGCTAAATCGCTTTTCTGTGAGTTTGAAACTCTTTTGCTTACCTAGAGATTCAGCTTTGAGATACTTGAACCAGGACAGAAGCACACTGTGCTCTCTGTGACATGAAGTGCTTTACTGCATTTTCAAAGTTCTAGCTTTAACCATTGAGGTATTTAAACTACAGGCATTTTCAGTGAAATTCGCCTAATCAGGGTAAATATTCCAATAGGCTCTAAGCAAAAAAACACGTGATGGTGGATTGACCACGTTTGGGGAGCCATGAGGGGCACAAGAGAGACATCATTTTGTCACAGTTTCATTGAAATACACAAAGAAACCTAGTACCCACAAGCTAAGAAACATGGAATTTTTCCAGTTGGCTAAAACGCTTTTCTGTGAGTTTGAAACTCTTTTGCTACCTAGTGATTCAGCTTTGAGATACTTGAACCAGGACAGAAGCACAGTGTGCTCTTGTAACTAAAGTGTTGTTTCTGCGTTTTTAAAGTTCCAGCATTAAACATTTAAGAATTACACTCACAGGCGTTTTCAGGCATTTTTCGCCTAATTAGGGTAAACATCCAATAGACTGTAAACAAAACACCCTTGATGGTGGGGATGACCAAACTTGGGGAGTCTTGAGGAGCACATGAGAGAATCATTTTTTCAGAGTTTCATTGAAATACACAAAGAAACCTAATGCCAGAAGCTAAGAAAACATGGAATTATTTCCAGTTCGCTAAAACGCTTTTCAGTGAGTTTCAATCTCTTTTGTTACCTAGTGATTCAGCTTTGAGATACTTGAACCCAGGAAAGAAGCCCAGTGTGCTCTTGTGATCTGAAGTTCTTTTCTGCATTTTTAAAATTCTAGCATTAACCATTGAGGAATTAATCTACAGGCGTTTTTCAGTGAAATTCGCTTAATCAGGGTAAACATGCAATAGGCTCTAAACATAAAACCCGGGATGGTGGATTGACCAAACTTTTGGGAGCCATGAGGCACACACTGAGAGAATCATTTTGTCAGAGTTTCATTGAAATACACAAAGAAAATCTACTACCCACAAGCTAAGAAACAAGGAATTATTTCCAATTGGCTAAAACGCTTTTCTGTGAGTTTGAAACTCTTTTGCTACCTAGTGATTCAGCTTGAGATACTTGAACCAGGAGAGAAGCACAGTGTGCTCTTGTGAACTAAAGTGTTTTTCTGCGTTTTTAAAATTCTAGCATTAACCATTTAAGAAATTAAACTCAAAGGCTGTTTTCAGGCATTTTCCCTAATCAGGGGAAAACATCCAATAGACTGTAAACAAAACACCCTTGATGGTGGGATGACCAAACTTGGGGAGCCTTGAGGGGCACATGAGAGAATCATTTCTTCAGAGTTTCATTGAAATACACAAAGAAACCTAGTGCCCAGAAACTAAGAAACATGGAATTATTTCCAGTTCGCTAAAACGCTTTTCTGTGAGTTTGAAACTCTTTTGTTACCTAGTGATTCAGCTTTGAGATACTTGAACCAGGAAAAAAGCACAGTGTGCTCTTGTGATCTGAAGTGCTTTTCTGCATTTTCAAATTTCTAGCATTAACCATTGAGGAATTAAAACTACAGGCGTTTTCAGTGAAATTCGCCTAATCAGGGTAAATTATCCAATAGGCTCTAAGCAAAAAACCGTGATGGTGGATTGACCACATTTGGGGAGCCATGAGGTCACAAGAGAGAATCATTTTGTCAGAGTTTCATTGAAATACAAAATGAAACCTAGTACCCACAAGCTAAGAAACATGGAATTATTTCCAGTTGGCTAAATCGCTTTTCTGTGAGTTTGAAAACTCTTTTGCTACCTAGTGATTCAGCTTTGAGATACTTGAACCAGGACAGAAGCACAGTGTGCTCTTGTGATCTGAAGTGCTTTTCTGCATTTTCAAAGTTCTAGCATTAACCATTGAGGAATTAAACTACAGGAGTTTCAGTGAAATTCGCCTAATCAGGGTAAACATCCAATAGGCTCTAAGCAAAAAACCCGTGATGGTGGATTGACACATTTGGGGAGCCATGAGGGCACAAGAGAGAATCATTTTTGTCAGAGTTTCATTGAAATACACAAAGAAACCTACTACCCACAAGCTAAGAAACATGGAATTATTTCCAATTGGCTAAAACGCTTTTCTGTGAGTTTGAAACTCTTTTGCTACCTAGTGATTCAGCTTTGTGATACTTGAACCAGTAGAGAAGCACAGTGTGGTCTTGTGAACTAAAGTTTTGCTCTTCGTTTTTAAAGTTCTAGCATTAACTATTTAAGAATTAAACTCACAGGCGTTTCCAGGAATTTTCGCCTAATCAGGGTAAACATCCAATAGACTGTAAACAAAACACCCTTCATGGTGGGATGACCAAACTTGGGGAGCATTGAGGGGCACATGAGAGAATCATTTTTTCAGAGTTTCATTGATATACACAAAGAAACCTAGTGCCCAGAAGCTAAGAAACATGGAATTATTTCCACACTTCGCTAAAACGCTTTTCTGAGAGTTTGAAACTCTTTTGTTACCTAGTGATTCAGCTTTGAGATACTTGAACCAGGAAAGAAGCACAGTGTGCTCTTGTGATCTGAAGTGCTTTTCTGCATTTTCAAAGTTCTAGCATTAACCATTGAGGAATTAAAACTAACAGGCGTTTTCAGTGAAATTCGCCTAATCAGGGTAAACATCCAATAGGCTCTAAACAAAAAACCCGTGATGGTGGATTGACCAAATTTGGGGAGCCATGAGGGGCACAAGAGAGAATCATTTTTGTCAGAGTTTCATTGAAATACACAAAGAAACATAGTACCACAAGCTAAGAAACATGAATTATTTCTAGTTGGGGCTAAAACGCTTTTCTGTGAGTTTGAAACTCTTTTGCTACCTAGTGATTCAGCTTTGAGATACTTGAAGCAGGACAGAAGCACAGTGTGCTCTTGTGAACTAAAGTGTTGTTCTGCGTTTTTAAAGTTCCAGCATTAACCATTTAAGAATTACACACTCACAGGCGTTTTCAGGCATTTTCGCTTAATTAGGGTAAACATCCAATAGACTGTAAACAAAACACCCTTGATGGTGGGATGACCAAACTTGGGGAGCCTTGAGGGGTACATGAGAGAATCATTTTTTCAGAGTTTCATTGAAATACACAAAAAAACCTAGTGCCCAGAAACTAAGAACATGGAATTATTTCCAGTTCGCTAAAACGCTTTTCTGTGAGTTTGAAACTCTTTTATTACCTAGTGATTCAGCTTTGAGATACTTGAACCAGGAAAAAAAGGCACAGTGTGCTCTTGTGATCTGAAGTGCTTTTCTGCATTTTCAAATTTCTAGCGTTAACCATTGAGGAATTAAACTAACAGGCGTTTTCAGTGAATAATTCGCCTAATCAGGGTAAACATCCAATAGGCACTAAACAAAAAAACCCGTGATGGTGGATTGACCAATTTGGGGAGCCCATGAGGGGCACAAGAGAGGAATCATTTTGTCAGAGTTTCATTGAATACACAAAAAACCTAGTACCCACTCGCTAAGAAACATGGAATTATTTTCAATTGGCTAAAAAACGCTTTGCTGTGAGTTTGAAACTCTATTGCTACCTAGTGATTTAGCTTTGAGATACTTGAACCAGGAGAGAAGCACAGTGTGGTCTTGTGAACTAAGTGTTGTTCTGCGTTTTTAAAATTCTAGCATTAACCATTTAAGAATTAAACTACAGGACGTTTTCAGTGAAATTCGCCTAATCAGGGTAAACATCCAATAGGCTCTAAACAAAAAACCCGTGATGGTAGGATGACCAAATTTGGGGAGCCATGAGGGGCACAAGAGAGAATCTTTTTATCAGAGTATCATTGAAATACACAAAGAAACCTAATACCCACAAGCTAAGAAACATGGAATTTTTTCCAGTTGGCTAAAATTGCTTTTCTGTGAGTTTGAAACTCTTTTGCTACGTAGTGATTCAGCTTTGAGATACTTGAACCAGGACAGAAGCACAGTGTGCTCTTGTGATATGAAGTGCTTTTCTGCATTTTCAAAGTTCTACCATTAACCATTGAGGAATTAAAACTGCAGGAGTTTCAGTGAAATTCGACTAATCAGGGTAAACATCCATAGGCTCTAAACAAAAAAACCCCGTGATGGTGGATTGACCAAATATTAGGGGAGCCATGTGGGGCACAAGACGAGAATCATTTTGGACAGAGTTTCATTGAAATACACAAAGAAACCTAATACCCACAAGCTAAGAAACATCGAATTATTTCCAGTTTGCTAAAATGCTTTTCTGTTAGTTTAAAACTCTTTTGCTACCTAGTGATTCAGCTATGAGATACTTGAACCAGGGAGAGAAGCACAGTGTGCTCTTGTGAACTAAAGTGTTTTTCTGCTTTTTTAAAGTTCTGTGCATTAACCATTTAAGAATTAAACTCACAGGAGTTTTCAGCATTTTCGCCTAATCAGGGTAAAAATCCAATAGACTGTAAACAAAACACCCTTGATGGTGGGATGACCAAACTTGGGGAGCCTTGAGGGGCACATGAGAGAATCATTTCTTCAGAGTTTCATTGAAATACACAAAGAAACCTAGTGCCAGAAGCTAAAAACATGGAATTATTTCCAGTTCGCTAAAAATCGCTTTTCTGTGAGTTTGAAACTCTTTTGTTACCTAGTGATTCAGCTTGGAGTTACTTGAACAGGACAGAAGCACAGTGTGCTCTTGTGATCTGAAGTGCTTTTCTGCATTTCCAAAGTTCTTGCATTTACCATTGAGGAATTAAAGTACAGGCGTTTTCAGTGAAATTCGCCTAATCAGGGTCAACATCCAATAGGCTCTAAACAAAAAACCCGTGATGGTGGATTGACCAAATTTGGGGAGCCATGGGGGGCACAAGAGAGAATCATTTTGTCAGAGTTTCATTGAAATACACAAGGAAACATAGTACCAGAAGCTAAGAAACATGGAATTATTTCCAGTTGGCTAAAAACGCTTTCTGTGAGTTTGAATCTCTTTTGCTACCTAGTGATTCAGCTTTGAGATACTTGAACCAGGACAGAAAGCCACAGTGTGCTCTTGTGAAACTAAAGTGTTGTTCTGCGTTTTTAAAGTTCCTAGCATTAACCTTTTAAGAATTACACTCACAGGCGTTTTTTCAGGCATTTTCGCTTAATTAGGTAAACATCCAATAGACTGTAAACAAAACACACTTGATGGTGGGATGACCAAACTTGGGGAGTCTTGAGGAGCACATGAGAGAATCATTTTGTCAGAGTTTCATTGAAATACAAAAAGAAACCTAGTACCCAGATGCGAAGAAACATGGAATTATTTTCAGTTGGAACTAAATCGCTTTTCTGTGAGTTTGAAACTCTTTTGCTACCTAGAGATTCAGCTTTGAGATACTTGAACCAGGACAGAAGCACAGTGTGCTCTTGTGACATGAAGTGCTTTTCTGCATTTTCAAAGTTCTAGCTTTAAACCATTGAGGTATTAAACTACAGGCGTTTTCAGTGAAATTCGCCTAATCAGGGTAAAATATCCAATAGGCTCTAAGCAAAAAAACACGTGATGGTGGATTGACCACGTTTGGGGAGCCATGAGGGGCACAATGAGAGAATCATTTTGTCACAGTTTCATTGAAATACACAAAGAAACCTAGTACCCACAAGCTAAGAAACATGGAATTATTTCCAGTTGGCTAAAACGCTTTTCTGTGAGTTTGAAACTCTTTTGTTTGCTACCTAGTGATTCAGCTTTGAGATACTTGAACCAGGACAGAAGCACAGTGTGCTCTTGTGAACTAAAGTGTTGTTTCTGCGTTTTTAAAGTTCCCAGCATTAACATTTAAGAATTACACTCACAGGCGTTTTCAGTGCATTTTCGCCTAATTAGGGTAAAAAACATCCAATAGACTGTAAACAAAACACACTGATGGTGGGATGACCAAACTTGGGGAGTCTTGAGGAGCACATGAGAGAATCATTTTGTCAGAGTTTCATGGAAATACACAAAGAAAACCTAATGCCCAGAAGCTAAGAAACATGGAATTATTTCCAGTTCGCTAAACGCTTTTCAGTGAGAGTTTGAATCTCTTTTTGTTACCTCAGTGATTCAGCTTTGAGATACTTGAACCAGGAAAGAAGCCCAGTGTGCTCTTGTGATCTGAAGTTCTTTTCTGCATTTTAAAAATTCTAGCATTAACCATTGAGGAATTAAACTACAGGCGTTTTCAGTGAAATTCGCTTAATCAACGTAAACATGCAATAGGGCTCTAAACATAAAACCCGGGATGGTGGATTGACCAAATTTGGGAGCCATGAGGCACACACGAGAGAATCATTTTGTCAGAATTTCATTGAAATACACAAAGAAACCCTACTACCCACAAGCTAAGAAACAAGGAAATTATTTCCAATTGGCTAAAACGCTTTTCTGTGAGTTTGAAACTCTTTTGCTACCTAGTGATTCAGCTTTGAGATACTTGAAACCAGGACAGAAGGCAGACAGTGTGCTCATTGTGAACTAAAAGTGTTTTTCTGCGTTTTTAAAGTTCTAGGCATTAAACCATTTAAGAATTAAACATCACAGGCGTTATCAGGCATTTTCCCTAATCAGGGGAAAAATCCAAATAGACTGTAAACAAAACACCCTTGATGGTGGGATGACCAAACTTGGGGAGCCTTTTGAGGGGTACATGAGAGAATCATGTCCACCCCCCCCCCCCCCCCCCCCCCCCCCCCCATTTCTTCAGAGTTTCATTGAAATAAACACAAAGAAACCTAGTGCCCAGAAACTAAGAAACATGGAATCATTTCCAGTTCGCTAAAAACGCTTTTCGTTGAGTTTGAAACTCTTTTATTAACTAGTGATTTCAGCATTTGAGATACTTGAACCAGGAAAAAGCACAGTGTGCTCTTGTGATCTGAAGTGCTTTTCTCTGCATTTTCAAATTTCTAGCGTTAACCATGAGGAATTAAACTAACAGGCCATTTTCATGTGAAATTCGCATAATCAGGGTAAACATCCAATAGGCTCTAACAAAAAACCCGTGCTGGGAGGGATGACAAATTTGGGGAGCACATGAGGGGCACACTGAGAGAATCTTTTTATCAGAGTATCATTGAAATACACAAAGAAACCTAATACCCACAAGCTAAGAAACATGGAAATTTTTTTCCAGTTGGCTAAAAATGCTTTTCTGTGAGTTTTGAAACTCTTTTGCTACTAGTGATTCAGCTTTGAGATACTTGAACCAGGACACGGAAGCACAGTGTGCTCTTGTGAACTAAAGTGTTGTTCTGCGTTTTTAAAAGTTCCAGCATTAACCATATAAGAATTACACTCGCAGGCGTTTTTCAGGCATTTTCGCCTAATTAGGGTAAACATCCAATAGACTGTAACAAAACTCCCCTTGATGGTGGATGACCAAACTTGGGGGAGTCTTGAGGAGCAACATGAGAGAATCATTTTGTCAGAGTTTCATTTTTTGAAATACACAAAGAAACTAGTGCCCAGATGCTAAGAAACCATCG
>JAKELJ010000026.1:116287-142426 GCA_025594165.1 Tamias sibiricus | reverse complement strand
TAAATGGATTAATGCTAAGACACTTAAAAACGAATGCAGAACAACACTTTAGTAACACAAAGAGCTCACTGTTGCATCCTGTCCTGGTTCAAGTATCTCAAAGCTGGAATCATAGGTAGCATAAAGAGTTTCAAACTCACAGAAAAGCGTTTTAGCCAACTGGAAATTCATTCCTCATGTTTCTCTAAGCTTATGGGTACTAGGTTTCTTTGTGTTATTTCAAATGAATCTCTGACAAAATGTTTCTCTCTTGGTGCCCCTCATGGCTTCCCCAATTTGGTCCAATACTTACCCACCATACATAACGGGTTTTTTGCTTAGAGCCTATTGGGCATGTTTACCCTGATTAGGCGAATTTCCAACTGAAACGCCTGTTACTTTAATTCCTCAATGGTTAATGCTAGAACTTTGAAAATGCAGAAAAGCAACTTCATATCTACAAGAGCTACACTGAGCTTTCATGTCCTTGTTCAAGAAATCTACAAAAGGCTGAATCACTCAGGAGCAAAAGAGTTTCAAACTCACAGAAAAAGCGATTTAGCCAATCTGGAAGATAAATCCTATGTTTCTTAGCATTCTTGGGTTACTAGGTTTCATTTGTGTATTTCAATGAAACTCTGACAAAGATGATTCTTTTCATGTGACCCTCATTGGACTTCCCCAATTTGTTCCAATCCCTACCATCAAGGGGTGTTTTTGTTTAGACGCCCGTATGGATGTTTATTACCCTGATTTAGGCGAAAATGTGCACGTGAACAACGGCCTTTTGTGAGCTTAATTCTTAAATGGTTAAATGCTAGAGAAACTTTGAAAAAACGCAGAACAAGCACTTCAGTTCACAAGAGCACACTGTGCTTCTGTCCTTGGTTCAAGTATCATCAAAGCTGAATCACTAGGTAGCAAAGAGAGTTCAAACTCACAGAAAAGCCGTTTTATCCAAGTTGCAAATAATTCCATTTTTTCTTGGCTTCTTCTGTAACTGAGGTTTCTTCATTGTGTAATTTCAATGAAACTCTGAAAAATAATGATTCTCATCTTGTGCCCACCTCAAATGGTCTCCCCAAATTTGGTCATCCCCAACCATCATGGGGTTTTAATGTTTAGAGCCTATTGATGTTTACCCTGATTAGGCGAATATCACAGAAAACGCCTGTTAGTTCAATTCTCTTACAATGGTATAATGCTAGTAACTTTAAAAATGCAGAACAGCAACTTTGTTCACAAGAGCACCCCCCAAGTAGCTCCACTTGTGCTTCTTTCCTGGTTCAAGTATCTCATAAAGCTGAATCACTAGGTAGCCAAAAAGTTTCAAAACTCACAAGAAAAAGCGTTTATTAGACAAACTGGAAATAATTCCCAAGGTATTCTCTAGCTTCTGGGCCACTAGGTTTTTCTTTGTGTATTTCAATGGAAACTCATAAAAAATGATTCTCTCAGTGTGCCCTAAAATTCATGGCTCCCCAAAGTGTTTGGTCAATCTCCACCAGTCATGGGTGTTTTGATCAACATTCTCCTATGAATGTTTTACCGCTGATTTAGCGACGAAAATTGCACTGACAAACGCCTGTGAGTTTAAATTCTTAAATGGTTAATGCTAGAACTTTGAAAAATGCAGAACATGACACTATCAGTTCACAAGAGCAGCACTGTGGCTTCTATCCTGTTTTCAAGTATCTCAAAGCTGAATCACTAGGTAGCAAATGAGTGTACAAACTCACAGAAAACGTTTTTAGAGCCAACTGGGAAATAATTCCATGTTTTCTTAGCTTCCTCGGGGGTACCTAAAAGGTTCTTTGTGTATTTCAATGAAAACTCCTGAAATAATGATTCTCTCTGTGTGCTCCCTCAATCTCTCCCCCAAGTTTGGTCAATTTCCCACCAATCATGGCGATGTATTTGTTTTAAGCCTATTGGATGTTTACCTCTGAGTAAAGGCGGAAAATGCACTGGAAAACGCCTGATTAGTTTAATTTCTTAAAATGGTTAAAATGCTAGAACTTTTTTAAAAATGCAGATACAAGGCACTTTCATAACACAAGAGCCTACAACTGTGCTTCTGTCCAGGTTCAAGTATCTCAAAGATGAATTCACGTATCGGTAGCAAGAAGAGTTTTCAAACTCACAGAAAAGTGTTTTAGCCAACTGGAAATAATTCCATGTTTCTTAGCTTCTGGGCACTAGGTTTCTTTGTGTATTTCAATGAAACTCCTAAAAAAATGATATTTCTCCATAATCATGTGCCCCTCAAAGGCTCCCCAAGATTTTGGTTTCATCTCCACCATCAAGGGTGTATGTGTTTACAGTCTATTGGGATGTTTACCCTGATTAGGCGAAAATGCCTGAAATACAGCCTGTAGATTTTAATTCTTAAATGGGTTAATGCTAGAACTTTACAAAATGCAGAGCAACACTTTAGTTCACAAGAGCACACTGTGCTTTCTCTCCGGTTCAAGTATCTCAAAAGCTGAATCCATCTAAGGTAGCAAAAAGAGTTTCAAACTCACAGAAAAGCGTATTAGGCCAACTGGAAATCTAAATCTACATGTTTTCTTAGCTTCTTGGGCCACTAGGTTTCTTTGTGTATTTCAATGAACACTCTGACAAAACGATTCTCTCAAATGGCTGCCCCTCATGGTTCCCCAAAGTTTGGTCATCCCCACCATCAAGGGTTGTTTTGTTTAACAGTCTGTTTGGATGTTTACCACTGATTAGTTCGCGAAAATGCCTGGAAAACGCCTGTGAGGTTTTTAATTCTTAAATGGTTTAATGCCTAGAACTTTTAAAATGCAGAACAACACTTTAGTTCACTCAAGAGCACACTGTGCTTCCTGTCCTGTTTCAAGTATCTCCAAAGCTGAAAATCACTAGGTAAGCAAAAGAGTTTCAAACTCACCAGAAAAGTCGTTTTATCCAACTGGAAATCATTCCATGTTTCTTAGCTTCTGGGTTACTAGGTTTCTTTGTGTATTTCAAATGAAAATTCTGACAAAAATGATTCTTCTCGTTGTGTCCCTCATGGCTCCCCAAATGTTGTCATCCACACATCACGGTGTTTTTTGTTTAGAGCCTATTGGGATGTTTACCCTGATTAGGCGAATGTTCACAAAAACGCCTGTTACTTTCAATTCCCTCTAATGGTTAATGCTATGAACTTTGAAAATGCAGTAAAAGCACTGACAGATCACAAGAGCACACGTAGCTGTCTTCGTCCTGGTTCATAGTTATCTCAAAAGCTGAATCACTAGGTAGCAAAAAGAGTTTCAACACTCACAGAAAAGCGATTTCAGACGCATAATACTGGAAAATAATTCCATGTTTCTTAGCTTCTGGGCACTAGGTTTCTTTGTGTATTTCAATGAAACGCTGACAAAATGCATTCTCAAATCTCTTGTGCCCTTCATGGCTCCCCAAGTTTGTGTCATCCCACCATCACAAGGGGTGTTTTGTTTACAGTCCCATTGGATGTTTTACCCTGATTAGGCGAAAATGCCTGAAAACGCCTGTGAGATTAATTCTTAAATGGTTAACTGCTAGGAACTTTAAAAAATGACAGAACAACACTTTAGCTTCACAAGAGCACACTGTTGCTTCTGGTCCTGGTTCAAGTATCTCAAAGCTGACAATCACTAGGTACAAAAGAGTTTCAAACTCACAAAAAAGCGTTTTTAATGGCCAACTGGAAATCAATTCCATATTTCTTAGGCTTCTGAGAACCTAGATTTAGGTTTCTTTGTGATATTTTCAATGAAACTCTGACAAAATGATTACTCTCATGTGCCGCCCCTCATCTGGCCTCCCCCCATATTTGGTCATCCCCACCATCACGGGTTTTTTGATTTAGAGCCTATTGGATGTTTACCCTGATTAGGGCGAATTTCACTGAAAAACCCTGTTAGTTTAATTTCTCCAATGGTTAATAGCTAGAACTTTGAAAATGCAGCAAACAGTCAGTGGATTCAGATCACAAGAGCTACACTGTGCTTCTTCCCTGGTTCAAGTATCTCAAAGCTGAATCACTAAGGTACAAAAGAGTTTTCAAACTCACTAAAAAAGCTGTTTTATTGCGAACTGGAAATAATTCCATGTTTCTTCTTAGCTTCTGGCACTAGGTTTTCTTTGTGTATTTCAATGAAACTCTGAAAAAATGATTCTCTCACTTGTGCCCCTCAAGGCTCCCCAAGTTTGGTCATCCCACCATCAAGGGTGTTTTGTTTACAGTCTATTGAGTATGTTTTACCCTGATTAGGCGAAAATGCCTGAAAACGCCTGTGAGTTTTAATTCTATAAAATGGGTTAAATGCTAGAACTTTAAAAACGCAGACACAACACTTTAGTTCACAAGAGCACACATGTGCATTCTCATCCTGGTTCACTGTATCTCACAAAGCTGAATCACTAAAGTAGCAAAAGCGAGTTTCAAAACTCACAAAAAGCGTTTTAAGCCAACTGAAAATAATTCCATGTTTCATTGGCTTCTGTGTACTAAAGGTTTTCTTTTGTGTATATTCAATGAACTCTGACAAAATGATTCTCCTCTTGTGCCCCTCAACATGGCTCCCCAAATTTGGTCAATTCCCATCCATCTCGGGGTTTTTTGTTTTACAGCTACCAATATTTGGATGTTTACCACTGATTAGGCCCCGAATTTCCACTGAAAAACGAATGCTGTAGTCTTCTTTAATTCCTCAAATGGTTTTAATGCTAGAACTTTGAAAATGCAGAAACAGACAATTTCAGTATCACAAGAGCACACTGTGCTTCTGTCCTGGGTTCAAGTATCTCAAAGCTGAATCACTAGTAGCAAAAGAGTTTCAAACTCACAGAAAAAGCAGTTTTAGCCAACTGGAAAAATCGCAGATTCCAAGTTTCTTAGCTTCTGGGGTACTTTCTAGTTTCTTTGTGTATTTTCAATGAAACTCTAAAAAAACTGAATTCTCTCATGTGCCCCTCAAGGCTCCTCCACATTTGGTCAATCCAACACCATCTCAGGGTTTTTTGTTTTAGAGTCTATTGGATGTTTACCCTGATTATGGCGAAAATTCCTGAAAACGCCTGTGTATTCTTAATTCCTTAAATGATTAATGCTAGAACTGATTGAAAAATGCAGAAAACCACTTTCAGTTCACCAAGAGCACACTGTAGCTCCTGTCCTGGTTCAAGAGTAATCTCAAAGCTGAATGAATCACTAGGTAAGCAAAAGAAGTTTCATATACTCACCAGAAAAATACGTTTTTAGCCAACTGGAGAATAATTCCATGTTTCTTAGCTTTGTCATGGCACTAGGTTTCTTTGTGTATTTCAATGAAACTCTGACAAAATGATATCACCTCCTTGTGCCCCTCATAGGCTCCCCAAATTTGGTCATCCACACCATCACGGGTTTGTTTTGTTTAGAGTCATATTGGATGTTTACCCTGAATAGGTCGGGGGGGGGGGGGGGGGGGGGGGGGGGGGGGGGGGGGGGGGGGGGGGTGGGGGGGGGGGGGAGGGGGGGGGAAAAAGTCCTGGAAAACGCCTGTCCTGTGAGTTTAATTTCCTTAAATGGTTAATGCTAGTCACTTTACAAAATGCAGAACAACACTTTAGTATGTCACAAGAGCACCACCTGTTGCTTACTGTCCTGGTTCAAGTATCTCAAAGCATGAACACACTAGGTAGCATAAAGAGTTTTCAAATACTCAACAAG
This sequence comes from Tamias sibiricus, assembly GCA_025594165.1. Classification (NCBI taxonomy): domain Eukaryota; kingdom Metazoa; phylum Chordata; class Mammalia; order Rodentia; family Sciuridae; genus Tamias; species Tamias sibiricus. The sequence goes on along the minus strand of JAKELJ010000026.1, from coordinate 136,740 downwards.
AAAAGCGTTTTAACCAACTAGAAAAAATACTTCATTGTTTCTTAGCTTTTCTGGGGAACTAGGTTTCTTATTGTGTATTATCAATGAAACTCTGACAAAATGATTCATCTCTCTGGTTTTTTATTGGGGGGGGGGGGTTTTTCCCCCCCCCCCTTTTTTTTCATTGGGCTCCCCAAATTTTGGATCATCCCACCATCACGGTTTTTTTTTGTTTAGAGCCTATTGGATGTTTACCCTGATTAGGCGGAATTTTCACAGAAAACGCACTAGCTGGTTAGGATTCAATTCCTCAAAGGATTAATGCAAGAACTTTCGAAAAATGCCAGAAAAAGCAGTTCAGATCACAAGAGCTCACATGTGCTTCTTTCCTGAGGTTCAAAGTATCTCAAAGCTGAATCACTAGGTAACAAAAAAGTTTCAAAACTCACAGAAAAGCGTTTGTATTGAATCTGGAAATAATTCCATGTTTCTTAGCTTCTGGGCACTAGGTTTTTCTTTGTGTATTTCAATGAAACTCTGAAAAAATGAATCTCCGTCATAGTGCCCTTCATGGCTCCCCAAGTTTTTGTCATATCCCACCATCATGGGTTGTTTTGTTCACAGTCTCTTGGATGTTTAACCCTGATTAGGCGAAAATGCCTGAAAACGCCTGTGAGTTTAATTCTTAAATGGTTATTGTGCATAGAAACTTTTAAAAATGCAGGAAACAAACACTTTAGTTCCCAAGAGCACACGTGTGCTCCTGTCCTGGTTCAAGTATCTCAAAAGCTGAATCACTATGTAGCAAAAGAGTTTCAAAATCACAAAAAAAAAAGCGTTTTAGCCAACTGGAAATAATTCCTTGTTTAGCTTAGCTTCTGTGTACTAAATTTTTTTGTGTATATCAAATGAAACTCTGACAAAAAAATGATTCTCTCTTGTGCCCCTCATCTCTCCCCCAATTTGGTCATCCCACCATCATGGGTTTTTTGATTTAGAGCCTATTGGATGTTTACCCTGATTAGGCGATTTCACTGAAAACGCCTGTTAGTTTAATTTCTCAATGGTTAAAGCTAGAACTTTGAAAATGCAGAAAAGCACTTCATATCACAAGAGTACACTGTGCTTCTGTCCTGGTTCAAGTATCTCAAAGCTGATCACTAGGTAGCAAAAGAGTTTCAAACTCACAGAAAAGCTTTGTAGCCAAACTGGAAATAATTCCATGTTTCTTAGCTTCTGGGCACTAGGTTTCTTTGTGTATTTCAATGAAACTCTGAAAAAATGATTCTTTCATGTGCCCCTCAAGGCTCCCCAAGTTTGGTCATCCCACATCAAGGGTGTTTGTGTTTACAGTCTATTGGGATGTTTCAAGTACCCTGATTAGGCGAAAATGCCTGAAAAACGCCTGTGATTTTAATTCTTAAATGACCTTAATGCTAGAACTTTAAAAACGCAGAGCAACAGTTTTAGTTCACAAGAGCTCACTGTTACTTCTCTCCACTGTGCTTCTTTCCTTCAAGTATCCTCAAAGCTGAATCACTTTGTAACAAAAGAATTTCAAACTCACAGAAAAGCGTTTTAGAGCCAACTGGGAAAATAAAAATAATTCTAATGTTTCTTAGCTTCTGGGCACTAGGTTTCTTTGTGTATTTCAATGAAACTCTGACAAAACGATTCTCTCTTGTTGCCCCTCCCTCATAGCTCCCCCAAATTTGGTCATCCCACCATCACGGGGTGTTTTGTTTTACAGTCCTGTTGGATTGGTTTACCCTGATTAGAGTCGGTATTTGCCTGATAAAACGCCTGTGAGTTTTAATTCTTAAATGGTTAATGCTAGAACTTTAAAAAATGCAGAACAACAATTTAGTTTCACTAGAGCACAAACTGTGCTTCTTGTCCTGGTTCAAGTATCCTCAAAGCTGAATCACTAGGTAGCAAAAGAGTTTCAAAATCACAGAAACCAGCGTTTTTAGAAGCCAACTGGAATATAATTCCATGTTTCTTAGCTTCTGGGTACTAGGTTTCTTTGTGTATTTCAATGAAATTCCTAACTCTGACAAAATGATTCTCTCTTGTGTCCCTCATGGCTCCTCCCCAAAATTTGGTCATCCCACCATCACGGTTTTTTGTTAGGAGCCTATGGATGTTTACCCTGATTAGGGCGAATTTCACTGAAATCGCCTGTAGTTTAATTCCTCAATGGTTAATTGCTAGAACTTTGAAAATGCAGAAAACCACTTCAGATCACCAAGAGCACACTGTGCTCCTGTCCTGGTTCAAGTATCAGTCAAAGCAGAGTCCACTAGGTAGCAAAAGAGTTTCAAACTCACAGAAAATCGATTTATCCAACTTGGAAATAATTCCATGTTTCTTAGGTTCTGGGAACTAGGGTTCTTTGTGTTTTTCAATGAAACTCTGACAAAAATGATTCTCTCTTGTGCCCCTCATGGCTCCCCAATTTGGTCATCACACCATCACGGGATTTTTTGTTTAGAGGCCTATTGGATGTTTACCCTGATTAGGCGAAAATGCCATTGAAAACGCCTGTGAGTTTAATTCTTAAATGGTTAATGCTAGAACTTAAAAAACGCAGAACAACACTTTAGTTCACAAGAGCACACTGTGGCTTTCTCTGTCCTGTTCAAGTATCTCAAAGCTGAATCACACTAGGTAGCAAAAGAGTTTTCAAACTCAAAGAAAAGCGATTTAGCCCAAGTTGAAATAATTCCATTTTTTCTTAGCTTCTGGGAACTAGGTTTCTTTGTGTATTTCAATGAAACTCTCGACAAAATGATTTCTCTCTCTTGTGCCCCTCATGGCTCCCCAAATTTGGTCAATCCACCATCACGGTTTTTTGTTTAGAGCCTATTGGATGTTTACCCTTGATTAGGCGAATTTCACAGAAAACGCCTGTTAGTTCCAATTCCTCAATGGAATTAATGCTAGAACTTTGAAATGCAAATGCAGTCAAATCACAAGAGCTCAAGCTGGTTCAGATCACAAGAGCACACTGTGAACTGAAGTAATTCTGTCCTAGCGTTCAAGGTTCTTGTGTACTTTCTCAAAGCTGATCACCTCTGGCCCTTCAGGTATCCCACCAATTAAGAGTTTTTTCAAACTCACGAAAAGAAAAGCCTGTTGAGTTTTATGCTAAGAACTGGAAAACAATTTATTCCAGCACACTGTTTCTTCAAGCTTCTGGGCACTAGGTTTAGCCAACAGAAATCATTCCATGTTTCTTAGCTCTTGTGTATTTCAATGAAACTCTGAAAAAATGATTCTCTCATGTGCCCTTCATGGCTCCTACCCCAAGTTTTGGGTCATCCCACCCCACCATCATGGGTGTTTTGTTAAGGACGAGTCCTATTGGATGTTTACCCTGATTAGGCGAAATAATGACCTGAAAACGCCTGTGAGTAGTTTAATTCTAAAATGGTTAAATCTAGAACTTTAAAAATGCAGAACCAAACACTTTAGTTCACAAGAGCACACTGTAGCTTCTCTCTCTGGTTCAAGTATCTCAAAGCTGAAATCACTAGGTAGCAAAAAGAGTTTCAAACTCACAAAAAAGCGTTTTAGGATTGAACTGGAAATAATTCCATGTTTCTTAGCTTCGCTGGGCACTAAGTTTTCATTTGTGTATTTCAATGGAAAACTCTGAAAAAATGATATCTCTCTCATGTGCCCCTCAAGGCTCCCCAAGTTTGGTCATCCCACCATCATGGTGTTTTTTGTTTACAGTCCTATTGGATGTTTACCCTGATTAGGCGAAATGCCTGAAAACGCCTGTGAGTTTAATTCTTAAATGGTTAATGCTAGAACTTTAAAAATGCAGAACAACACTTTATATCAACAAGAGCACACTGGTGCTTCTGTTCCTGGTTCAAGTATCTCAAAGCTGAATCACTATGGTAGCAAAAGAGTTTTTCAAAACTCACAGAAAAGCGTTTTAGCCAACTGGAAAATAATTCCATGTTTCTTAGCTTCTGGGAAACTAGGTTTCCTTTTGTGTATTTCAATGAAACTCTGAAAAAATGATTCTCTCATTGTTGCCCCTCAAGGCTCCCAATTTATTTTTTTTTGGTCATCCCACCATCATGGGTTTTTTTGTTTACAGCCCTATTGGATGTTTACCCCTGAATTAGGCGAAAATGCACTGAAAACGCCTGTTAGTTTATTTCTCAATGGTTAATGCTAGAACTTTGAAAATGCAGAAAAGCAACTTCAGTTCACAAGAGCACACTGTGCTTCTCTCCTGGTTCAAGTATCTCAAAGCTGAATCACTAGGTAGCAAAGGAGTTTCAAACCTCACAGAAAAGCGTTTTAGCCAACTGGAAATAATTCCATGTTTCATTAAGCTTCTGGGCACTAGGTTTCTTTGTGTATTTCAATGAAACTCTGAAAAAAATGATTCTCTCATGTGCCCCTCATGGCTCTCTCCCAAAGTTTTGGTCATCCCACCATCATGGTGTTTTTTGTTTACAGTTCTATTTGGGATGTTTTACCCCTGATTAGGCGAAAAAATGTCAACTGAAAACGCCTTGTGAGTTTAATTCCCTATAAATGATTAATGCTAGAACTTTAAAAATCGCAGAAAAGCACTTTAGTTCACAAGAGCACACTGTGCTTCTTTCCTGGTTCAAGTATCTCAAAGCTGAATCACTATGTAGCAAAGAATTTCAAACTCACAGAAAAGCGTCTTTAGCCAACTGGAAAATAAATTCTATGTTTCTTAGCTTCTGGGCACTTCAATTTTCTTTGTGTATTTCAATGAAACTCTGACAAAACGATTCTCTCTTGTTGCCCCTCATGGCTCCCCAAATTTTGGTCATCCCACCATCAACGGGTTTTTTGTTTAGAGGCCTATTGGATGTTTACCTGATTAGGCGGAAAATTTCACTGAAAAGACGCCCTGTGAGTTTAATTCCCTTAAATGGTTAATTGCTAGAATTTGAAAATGCAGAAAACACTTTAGTATCACAAGAGCACACTGTGCTCCTGTCCTGGTTCAAGTATCTCAAAGCTGAATCACTAGGTAGCAAAAGAGTTTCAAATCACAGAAAAGCGTTTTAGCCAACTGGAAATAATTCCATGTTTCTTAGCTTCTGGGCTACTAGGTTTCTTTGTGTATTTCAATGAAACTCTGAAAAAATGATTCTCTCATGTGCCCCTCAAGGCTCCACCAAAGTTTTTGGTCAATCCACATCAAGGGTGTTTTTGTTTAGAGTCTATTGGATGTTTACCCTGATTAGGGCGAAAATGCCTGAAAACGCCTGTGAAGTTTAATTCTTTAAATGGTTAATGCTAGAACTTTAAAAACGCAGAAAACACTTTAGTTTCACAAGAGCACACTGTGGCTTCTGTCCTGGTTCAAGTATCTCAAAGCTGAATCACTAGGTAACAAAAGAGTTTCAAACTCACAGAAAAGCGTTTTAGCCAACTGGAAATAATTCCATGTTTCTTAGCTTCTGGGATACTAGGTTTCTTTGTGTATTTCAATGAAACTCTGACAAAATGATTCTCTCTTGTGCCCCTCATAGCTCCCCAAATTTGGTCATCCCACCATCACGGGTTTTTGTTTAGAGCCTATTGGATGTTTACCCTGATTAGGCGAAATTCACTGAAAATGCCTGTGAGTTTAATTCTTAAATGGTTAATGCTAGAACTTTAATGAAATGCAGACAACAGCACTTATAGTTCACAAGAGCACACTGTGCTTCTGTTCCTGGTTTCAAGTATCTCAAAGCTGAATCACTAAGGTAGCAAAAGAGTTTCAAACTCACATGAAAAGCGTTTTAGCGAACTGGAAAATCATTCCATGTTTCTTAGCTTCTTCTGGGTACTAGGATTTCTTTGTGTATTTCAATGAAACTCTGACAAAATGATTCTCTCATGTGCCCCTCATGGCTCCCCAAGTTTTGGTCATATCCCACGATCACGGGTTTTTTGTTTTACAGCCTATTGGATATTTACCCTGATTAGGCGAAAATGCCACTGAATTCGCCTGTGAGTTTAATTCTTCAATGGTTAATGCTAGAACTTAAAAACGCAGAAACAACACTTTAGTTCACAAGAGCACACTGTGCTTCTGTCCTGGTTCAAGTATCTCAAAGCTTGAATCACTAGGTAGCAAAAGAGTTTCAAACTCACAGAAAAGCGATTTATCCAACTGGAAATAATTCCATGTTTCTTAGGTTGGGAACTAGGTTTCTTTGTGTATTTCAATGAAACTCTGACAAAATGATTCTCTCTTGTGCCCCTCATGGCTCCCCCAAATTTGGTCATCCCACCATCACGGGTTTTTTTGTTTAGAGCCTATTGGATGTTTACCTGATTAGGCGAATTTCACAGAAAACGCCTGTTAGTTTAATTCCTCAATGGATAATGCTAGAACTTTGAAAATGCAGAAAAGCACTTCAGATCACAAGGAGCTCACTGTGCTTCTTTCCTGGTTCAAGTATCTCAAAGCTGAATCAACTAGGTACAAAAAGTTTCAAACTCACAGAAAAAGCGTTTTATTGAACTGGAAAAATAATTCCATGTTTCTTAGCTTCTGGGGCACTAGGTTTCTTTGTGTATTTCAATGAAACTCTGACAAAATGATTCTCTCATGTGCCCCTCAAGGCTGCCCCAAGGTTTGGTCATCCCACCATCCAGGGTGTTTTGTTTACAGTCTATTGGATGTTTACCCTGATTAGGCGAAAATGCCTGAAAACGCCTGTGAGTTTAATTCTTAAATGGTTAATGCTAGAACTTTAAAAAACGCAGAACAACACTTTAGTTCACAAGAGCACACTGTGCTTCTGTCCTGGTTCAAGTATCTCAAAGCTGAATCACTAGGTAGCAAAAGAGTTTCAAACTCAAAGAAAAGCGATTTATCCAAGTTGAAATAATTCCATATTTCTTAGCTTCTGGGAACTAGGTTTCTTTGTGTATTTCAATTGAAACTCTGACAAAATGATTCTCTCTTGTGCCCCTCATGGCTCTCCCCAAATTTGGTCATCCCACCATCACGGGTTTTTTTGTTTAGAGCCTTATTGGATGTATTTTACCCTGATTAGGCGAATTTCACTGAAAACGCCTGTTAGTTTAATTCCTCAATGGTTTAATGCTAGAACTTTGAAAATGCAGAAAAGCACTTCAGATCACAAGAGTACACTGTGCTTCTGTCCTGGTTCAAAGTATCTCAAAGCTGAATCACTAGGTAGCAAAAGAGTTTCAAACTCACAGAAAAGCGATTTAGCCAACTGGAAATAATTCCATGTTTCTTAGCTTCTGGGCACTAGGTTTCTTTGTGTATTTCAATGAAACTCTGACAAAATGATTCTCTCATGTGCCCTCATGGCTCCCCAAAGTTTGGTCATCCCACCATCACGGGTGTTTTGTTTACAGTCTATTGGATGTTTACCCTGATTATTAGGCGAAAATGCCTGAAAACGCCTGTGAGTTTAATTCTTAAATGGTTAATGCTAGAACTTTAAAAATGCAGAACAACACTTTAGTTCACAAGAGCACACTGTGCTTCTGTCCTGGTTCAAGTATCTCAAAGCTGAATCACTAGGTAGCAAAAGAGGTTCAAACTCAAAGAAAAGCGATTTAGCCAAGTTGAAATAATTCCATTTTTCTTAGCTTCTGGGAACTAGGTTTCTTTGTGTATTTCAATGAAACTCTGACAAAATGATTTCTCTCTTGTGCCCCTCATGGCTCCCCAAGTTTGGTCATCCCACCATCACGGGTTTTTTTGTTTAGAGCCTATTGGATGTTTACCCTGATTAGGCGAATTTCACAGAAAACGCCTGTTAGTTCAATTCCTCAATGGATAATGCTAGAACTTTGAAAATGCAGAAAAGCAGTTCAGATCACAAGAGCTCACTGTGCTTCTTCCTGGTTCAAGTATCTCAAAGCTGAATCACTAGGTAACAAAAAGTTTCAAACTCACAGAAAAGCGTTTTATTGAACTGGAAATAATTCCATGTTTCTTAGCTTCTGGGCACTAGGTTTCTTTGTGTATTTCAATGAAACTCTGAAAAAATGATTCTCTCATGTGCCCTTCATGGCTCCCCAAGTTTTGTCATCCCACCATCATGGGTGTTTTGTTCACAGTCTCTTGGATGTTTACCCTTATTAGGCGAAAATGCCTGAAAACGCCTGTGAGTTTAATTCTTAAATGGTTAATGCTAGAACTTTAAAAATGCAGAAAACAACACTTTAGTTCCCAAGAGCACACTGTGCTCCTGTCCTGGTTCAAGTATCTCAAAGCTGAATCACTATGTAGCAAAAGAGTTTCAAAATCACAAAAAAGCGTTTTAGCCAACTGGAAATAATTCCATGTTTCTTAGCTTCTGTGTACTAAATTTCTTTGTGTATATCAATGGAAACTCTGACAAAAATGATTCTCTCTTGTGCCCCTCATCTCTCCCCCAATTTGGTCATCCCACCATCATGGGTTTTTTGTTTAGAGCCTATTGGATGTTTACCCTGATTAGGCGAATTTTCACTGAAAACGCCTGTTAGTTTAATTCTCAATGGTTAAAGCTAGAACTTTGAAAATGCAGAAAAGCACTTCATATCACAAGAGTACACTGTGCTTCTGTCCTGGTTCAAGTATCTCAAAGCTGAATCACTAGGTAGCAAAAGAGTTTCAAACTCACAGAAAAGCGTTTTAGCCAACTGGAAATAATTCCATGTTTCTTAGCTTCTGGGCACTAGGTTTCTTTGTGTATTTCAATGAAACTCTGAAAAAATGATTCTCTCATGTGCCCCTCAAGGCTCCCCAAGTTTGGTCATCCCACCATCAAGGGTGTTTTGTTTACAGTCTATTGGATGTTTACCCTGATTAGGCGAAAATGCCTGAAAACGCCTGTGAGTTTAATTCTTAAATGGTTAATGCTAGAACTTTAAAAACGCAGAACAACACTTTAGTTCACAAGAGCACACTGTGCTTCTGTCCTGGTTCAAGTATCTCAAAGCTGAATCACTATGTAGCAAAAGAATTTCAAACTCACAGAAAAGCGTTTTAGCCAACTGGAAATAATTCTATTTTTCTTAGCTTCTGGGAACTAGGTTTCTTTGTGTATTTCAATGAAACTCTGACAAAATGATTCTCTCTTGTGCCCCTCATAGGCTCCCCAAATTTGGTCATCCCACCATCAAGGGTGTTTTTGTTTACAGTCTATTGGATGTTTACCCTGATTAGGCGAATTTGCACTGAAAACGCCTGTGAGTTTAATTCTTAAATGGTTAATGCTAGAACTTTAAAAATGCAGAACAACACTTTAGTTCACAAGAGCACACTGTGCTTCTGTCCTGGTTCAAGTATCTCAAAGCTGAATCACTAGGTAGCAAAAGAGTTTCAAAACTCACAGAAAAGCGTTTTAGCCAACTGGAAATAATTCCATGTTTCTTAGCTTCTGGGTACTAGGTTTCTTTGTGTATTTCAATGAAACTCTGACAAAATGATTCTCTCTTGTCCCCCTCATGGCGTTCCCCAAATTTGGTCAATCCCACCATCACGGGTTTTTTGTTTAGAGCCTATTGGATGTTTACCCTGATTAGGCGAAATTCACTGAAAACGCCTGTAGTTTAATTCTTCAATGGTTAATGCTAGAACTTTGAAAATGCAGAAAAAGCACTTCAGATCACAAGAGCACACTGTGCTCCTGTCCTGGTTCAAGTATCTCAAAGCTGAATCACTAGGTAGCAAAAGAGTTTCAAACTCACAGAAAAAGCGATTTAGTCCAACTGGAAATAATTCCATGTTTCTTAGCTTCTGGGTACTAGGTTTCTTTGTGTATTTCAATGAAACTCTGACAAAATGATTCTCTCTTGTGCCCCTCATGGCTCCCAAATTTGGTCATCCCACCATCACGGGTTTTTTTTGTTTAGAGCCTATTGGATGTTTACCCTGATTAGGCGAATTTCACTGAAAACGCCTGTTAGTTTAATTTCTCAATGGTTAAGCTAGAACTTTGAAAATGCAGAAAAGCACTTCATATCACAAGAGTACACTGTGCTTCTTTCCTGGTTCAAGTATCTCAAAGCTGAATCACTAGGTAACAAAAGAGTTTCAAACTCACAGAAAAAGCGTTTATAGCCAACTGGAAATAATTCCATGTTTCTTAGCTTCTGGGCACTAGGTTTCTTTGTGTATTTCAATGAAACTCTGAAAAAAATGATTCTCTCATGTGCCCCTCAAGGCTTCCCCAAGTTTGGTCATCCCACCATCAAGGGGTGTTTTGTTTACAGTCTATTGGATGTTTACCCTGATTAGGCGAAAAATGCCTGAAAACGCCTGTGATTTTAATTCTTAAATGGTTAATGCTAGAACTTTAAAAACGCAGAACAACACTTTAGTTCACAAGAGCACACTGTACTTCTCTCCTGGTTCAAGTATCTCAAAGCTGAATCACTATGTAACAAAAGAATTTCAAACTCACAGAAAAGCGTTTTAGCCAACTGGAAATAATTCCATGTTTCTTAGCTTCTGGGCACTAGGTTTCTTTGTGTATTTCAATGAAACTCTGACAAAATGATTCTCTCTTGTGCCCCTCATGGCTCCCCAAATTTGGTCATCCCACCATCAAGGGTTTTTTGTTTAGAGCCTATTGGATGTTTACCCTGATTAGTCGAAATTCACTGAAAACGCCTGTTAGTTTAATTCTTCAATGGTTAATGCTAGAACTTTGAAAATGCAGAACAAGCAATTCAGATCACAAGAGCACACTGTGCTTCTGTCCTGGTTCAAGTATCTCAAAGCTGAATCACTAGGTAGCAAAAGAGTTTCAAACTCACAGAAAAGCGTTTTAGCCAACTGGAAATAATTCCATGTTTCTTAGCTTCTGGGCACTAGGTTTCTTTGTGTATTTCAATGAAACTCTGAAAAATGATTCTCTCATGTGTCCCTCATGGCTTCCCAAGTTTGGTCAATCCCACCATCACGGGGTTTTTTGTTTACAGTCTATTGGATATTTACCCTGATTAGGCGAAAATGCCTGAAAACGCCTGTGAGTTTAATTCTTAAATGGTTAATGCTAGAACTTTAAAAATGCAGAAAAACAAACACTTTAGTTCACAAGAGCACACTGTGCTTCTCTCCTGGTTCAAGTATCTCAAAGCTGAATCACTAGGTAGCAAAAGAGTTTCAAACTCACAGAAAATCGATTTAGCCAACTGGAAATAATTCCATGTTCTTAGGTTCTGGGTACTAGGTTTCTTTGTGTATTTCAATGAAACTCTGACAAAATGATTCTCTCTTGTGCCCCTCATGGCTCCCCAAATTTGGTCATCCACCATCACGGGTTTTTTGTTTTAGAGCCTATTGGATGTTTACCCTGATTAGGCGAAATTTCACTGAAAACGCCTGTTAGTTTAATTCCTCAATGGATAATGCTAGAACTTTGAAAATGCAGAAAAGCAGTTCAGATCACAAGAGCACACTGTGCTTCTTTCCTGGTTCAAGTATCTCAAAGCTGAATCACTAGGTAACAAAAAAGTTTCAAACTCACAGAAAAGCGTTTTATTGCCAACTGGAAATAATTCCATGTTTCTTAGCTTCTGGGCACTAGGTTTCTTTGTGTATTTCAATGAAACTCTGACAAAATGATTCTCTCATGTGCCCTCAAGGCTCCCCAAATTTGGTCATCATCCCAACCATCAAGGGTGTTTTGTTTACAGTCTATTGGATGTTTACCCTGATTAGGCGAAAAATGCCTGAAAACGCCTGTGAGTTTAATTCTTAAATGGTTAATGCTAGAACTTTAAAAATGCAGAACAACACTTTAGTTCACTAGAGCACACTGTGCTTCTGTCCTGGTTCAAGTATCTCAAAGCTGAATCACTAGGTAGCAAAAGAGTTTCAAACTCACAGAAAAGCGTTTTAGCCAACTGGAAATCATTCCATGTTTCTTAGCTTCTGGGTACTAGGTTTCTTTGTGTATTTCAATGAAACTCTGACAAAATGATTCTCTCTTGTGCCCCTCATGGCTCCCCAAATTTGGTCATCCCACCATCACGGGTTTTTTTGTTTTAGAGCCTATTGGATGTTTACCCTGATTAGGCGAATTTCACTGAAAATGCCTGTTAGTTTAATTCCTCAATGGTTAAAGCTAGAACTTTGAAAATGCAGAAAAGCACTTCATATCACAAGAGTACAGTGTGCTTCTGTCCTGGTTCAAGTATCTCAAAGCTGAATCACTAGGTAGCAAAAGAGTTTCAACCTCACAGAAAAGCGATTTAGCCAACTGGAAATAATTCCATGTTTCTTAGCTTCTGGGCACTAGGTTTCTTTGTGTATTTCAATGAAACTCTGACAAAATGATTCTCTCATTGTGCTCCTCAAGGCTCCCCAAGTTTGGTCATCCCACCATCAAGGGTGTTTTGTTTACAGTCTATTGGATGTTTACCCTGATTAGGCGAAAATGCCTGAAAACGCCTGTGAGTTTAATTCTTAAATGGTTAATGCTAGAACTTTAAAACGCAGAACAACACTTTAGTTCACAAGAGCACACTGTGCTTCTGTCCTGGTTCAAGTATCTCAAAGCTGAATCACTAGGTAGCAAAAGAGGTTCAAACTCAAAGAAAAGCGATTTATCCAAGTTGAAATAATTCCATTTTTCTTAGCTTCTGGGAACTAGGTTTCTTTGTGTATTTCAATGAAACTCTGACAAAATGATTCTCTCTTGTGCCCCTCATGGCTCCCCAAATTTGGTCATCCCACCATCACGGGTTTTTTGTTTAGAGCCTATTGGATGTTTACCCTGATTAGGCGAATTTCACAGAAAACGCCTGTTAGTTCAATTCCTCAATGGATAATGCTAGAACTTTGAAAATGCAGAAAAGCAGTTCAGATCACAAGAGCTCACTGTGCTTCTTTCCTGGTTCAAGTATCTCAAAGCTGAATCACTAGGTAACAAAAAAAGTTTCAAACTCACAGAAAAGCGTTTTATTGAACTGGAAATAATTCCATGTTTCTTAGCTTCTGGGCACTAGGTTTCTTTGTGTATTTCAATGAAACTCTGAAAAAATGATTCTCTCATGTGCCCTTCATGGCTCCCCAAGTTTTGTCATCCCACCATCATGGGTGTTTTGTTCACAGTCTCTTGGATGTTTACCCTTATTAGGCGAAAATGCCTGAAAACGCCTGTGAGTTTAATTCTTAAATGGTTAATGCTAGAACTTTAAAAATGCAGAACAACACTTTAGTTCCCAAGAGCACACTGTGCTCCTGTCCTGGTTCAAGTATCTCAAAGCTGAATCACTATGTAGCAAAAGAGTTTCAAAATCACAAAAAAGCGTTTTAGCCAACTGGAAATAATTCCATGTTTCTTAGCTTCTGTGTACTAAATTTCTTTGTGTATATCAATGAAACTCTGACAAAATGATTCTCTCTTGTGCCCCTCATCTCTCCCCCAATTTGGTCATCCCACCATCATGGGTTTTTTGTTTAGAGCCCTATTGGATGTTTACCCTGATTAGGCGAATTTCACTGAAAACGCCTGTTAGTTTAATTTCTCAATGGTTAAAGCTAGAACTTTGAAAATGCAGAAAAGCACTTCATATCACAAGAGTACACTGTGCTTCTGTCCTGGTTCAAGTATCTCAAAGCTGAATCACTAGGTAGCAAAAGAGTTTCAAACTCACAGAAAAGCGTTTTAGCCAACTGGAAATAATTCCATGTTTCTTAGCTTCTGGGCACTAGGTTTCTTTGTGTATTTCAATGAAACTCTGAAAAAATGATTCTCTCATGTGCCCCTCAAGGCTCCCCAAGTTTGGTCATCCCACCATCAAGGGTGTTTTGTTTACAGTCTATTGGATGTTTACCCTGATTAGGCGAAAATGCCTGAAAACGCCTGTGATTTTAATTCTTAAATGATTAATGCTAGAACTTTAAAAACGCAGAGCAACACTTTAGTTCACAAGAGCACACTGTACTTCTCTCCTGGTTCAAGTATCTCAAAGCTGAATCACTATGTAACAAAAGAATTTCAAACTCACAGAAAAGCGTTTTAGCCAACTGGAAAATAATTCTATGTTTCTTAGCTTCTGGGCACTAGGTTTCTTTGTGTATTTCAATGAAACTCTGACAAAAACGATTCTCTCTTGTGCCCCTCATAGCTCCCCAAATTTGGTCATCCCACCATCAAGGGTGTTTTGTTTACAGTCTGTTGGATGTTTTACCCTGATTAGTCGGAAATGCCTGAAAACGCCTGTGAGTTTAATTCTTAAATGGTTAATGCTAGAACTTTAAAAATGCAGAACAACAATTTAGTTCACTAGAGCACACTGTGCTCCTGTCCTGGTTCAAGTATCTCAAAGCTGAATCACTAGGTAGCAAAAGAGTTTCAAAATCACAGAAAAGCGTTTTAGCCAACTGGAAATCATTCCATGTTTCTTAGCTTCTGGGTACTAGATTTCTTTGTGTATTTCAATGAAACTCTGACAAAATGATTCTCTCTTGTGTCCCTCATGGCTCCCCAAATTTGGTCAATCCACGATCACGGGTTTTTTGTTTAGAGCCTATTGGATGTTTACCCTGATAGGGCGAATTTCACTGAAATCGCCTGTAGTTTAATTCCTCAATGGTTAATGCTAGAACTTTGAAAATGCAGAAAACCACTTCAGATCACAAGAGCACACTGTGCTCCTGTCCTGGTTCAAGTATCTCAAAGCTGAGTCACTAGGTAGCAAAAGAGTTTCAAACTCACAGAAAATCGATTTATCCAACTGGAAATAATTCCATGTTTCTTAGGTTCTGGGAACTAGGTTTCTTTGTGTATTTCAATGAAACTCTGACAAAATGATTCTCTCTTGTGCCCCTCATGGCTCCCCAAATTTTGGTCATCCACCATCACGGGTTTTTTTGTTTAGAGCCTATTGGATGTTTACCCTGATTAGGCGAATTTCACAGAAAACGCCTGTTAGTTCAATTCCTCAATGGATAATGCTAGAACTTTGAAAATGCAGAAAAGCAGTTCAGATCACAAGAGCTCACTGTGCTTCTTTCCTGGTTCAAGTATCTCAAAGCTGAATCACTAGGTAACAAAAAAGTTTCAAACTCACAGAAAAGCGTTTTATTGAACTGGAAATAATTCCATGTTTCTTAGCTTCTGGGCACTAGGTTTCTTTGTGTATTTCAATGAAACTCTGACAAAAATGATTCTCTCATTGTGCTCCTCAGGCTCCCCAAGTTTTGGTCATCCCACCATCAAGGGTGTTTTGTTTACAGTCTATTGGATGTTTACCCTGATTAGGCGAAAATGCCTGAAAACGCCTGTGAGTTTAATTCTTAAATGGTTAATGCTAGAACTTTAAAAATGCAGAACAACACTTTAGTTCACAAGAGCACACTGTGCTTCTGTCCTGGTTCAAGTATCTCAAAGCTGAATCACTAGGTAGCAAAAGAGGTTCAAACTCAAAGAAAAGCGATTTATCCAAGTTGAAATAATTCCATTTTTCTTAGCTTCTGGGAACTAGGTTTCTTTGTGTATTTCAATGAAACTCTGACAAAAATGATTCTCTCTTGTGCCCCTCATGGCTCCCCCAATTTGGTCATCCCACCATCACGGGGTTTTTTGTTTAGAGCCTATTGGATGTTTACCCTGATTAGGCGAATTTCACTGAAAATGCCTGTTAGTTTAATTCCTCAATGGTTAAAGCTAGAACTTTGAAAATGCAGAAAAGCACTTCATATCACAAGAGTACAGTGTGCTTCTGTCCTGGTTCAAGTATCTCAAAGCTGAATCACTACGTAGCAAAAGAGTTTCAAACCTCACAGAAAAGCGATTTAGCCAACTGGAAATAATTCCATGTTTCTTAGCTTCTGGGCACTAGGTTTCTTTGTGTATTTCAATGAAACTCTGACAAAATGATTCTCTCATGTGCCCCTCAAGGCTCCCCAAGTTTGGTCATCCCACCATCAAGGGTGTTTTGTTTACAGTCTATTGGATGTTTACCTGATTAGGCGAAAATGCCTGAAAAACGCCTGTGAGTTTAATTCTTAAATGGTTAATGCTAGAACTTTAAAAAACGCAGAACAACACTTTAGTTCACAAGAGCACACTGTGCTTCTGTCCTGGTTCAAGTATCTCAAAGCTGAATCACTAGGTAGCAAAGAGGTTTCAAACTCAAAGAAAAGCGATTTATCCAAGTTGAAATAATTCCATTTTTCTTAGCTTCTGGGAACTAGGTTTCTTTGTGTATTTCAATGAAACTCTGACAAAATGATTCTCTCTTGTGCCCCTCATGGCTCCCCAAATTTGGTCATCCCACCATCACGGGTTTTTTGTTTAGAGCCTATTGGATGTTTACCCTGATTAGGCGAATTTCACAGAAAACGCCTGTTAGTTCAATTCCTCAATGGATAATGCTAGAACTTTGAAAATGCAGAAAAGCAGTTCAGATCACAAGAGCTCACTGTGCTTCTTTCCTGGTTCAAGTATCTCAAAGCTGAATCACTAGGTAACAAAAAAGTTTCAAACTCACAGAAAAGCGTTTTATTGAACTGGAAATAATTCCATGTTTCTTAGCTTCTGGGCACTAGGTTTCTTTTGTGTATTTCAATGAAACTCTGAAAAAATGATTCTCTCATGTGCCCTTCATGGCTCCCCAAGTTTTGTCATCCCACCATCATGGGTGTTTTGTTCACAGTCTCTTGGATGTTTACCCTTATTAGGCGAAAATGCCTGAAAACGCCTGTGAGTTTAATTCTTAAATGGTTAATGCTAGAACTTTAAAAATGCAGAACAACACTTTAGTTCCAAGAGCACACTGTGCTCCTGTCCTGGTTCAAGTATCTCAAAGCTGAATCACTATGTAGCAAAAGAGTTTCAAAATCTCAAAAAAGCGTTTTAGCCAACTGGAAATAATTCCATGTTTCTTAGCTTCTGTGTACTAAATTTCTTTGTGTATATCAATGAAACTCTGACAAAATGATTCTCTCTTGTGCCCCTCATCTCTCCCCAAAATTTGGTCATCCCACCATCATGGGTTTTTTGTTTAGAGCCTATTGGATGTTTACCCTGATTAGGCGAATTTCACTGAAAACGCCTGTTAGTTTAATTTCTCAATGGTTAAAGCTAGAACTTTGAAAATGCAGAAAAGCACTTCATATCACAAGAGTACACTGTGCTTCTGTCCTGGTTCAAGTATCTCAAAGCTGAATCACTAGGTAGCAAAAGAGTTTCAAACTCACAGAAAAGCGTTTTAGCCAACTGGAAATAATTCCATGTTTCTTAGCTTCTGGGCACTAGGTTTCTTTGTGTATTTCAATGAAACTCTGAAAAATGATTCTCTCATGTGCCCCTCAAGGCTCCCCAAGTTTGGTCATCCCACCATCAAGGGTGTGTTTTGTTTACAGTCTATTGGATGTTTACCCTGATTAGGCGAAAATGCCTGAAAACGCCTGTGAGTTTAATTCTTAAATGGTTAATGCTAGAACTTTAAAATGCAGCAGAGCAAACACTTTAGTTCACAAGAGCACACTGTACTTCTGTCCTGGTTCAAGTATCTCAAAGCTGAATCACTATGTAACAAAAGAGTTTCAAACTCACAGAAAAGCGTTTTAGCCAACTGGAAAATAATTCTATGTTTCTTAGCTTCTGGGCACTAGGTTTCTTTGTGTATTTCAATGAAACTCTGACAAAACGATTCTCTCTTGTGCCCCTCATAGGCTCCCCAATTTGGTCATCCCACCATCAAGGGTTTTTGTTTACAGTCTATTGGATGTTTACCCTGATTAGTCGGAAATGCCTGAAAACGCCTGTGAGTTTAATTCTTAAATGGTTAATGCTAGAACTTTAAAAAATGCAGAACAACAATTTAGTTCACTAGAGCACACTGTGCTTCTGTCCTGGTTCAAGTATCTCAAAGCTGAATCACTAGGTAGCAAAAGAGTTTCAAAATCACAGAAAGCGTTTTAGCCAACTGGAAATCATTCCATGTTTCTTAGCTTCTGGGTACTAGATTTCTTTGTGTATTTCAATGAAACTCTGACAAAATGATTCTCTCTTGTGCCCTCATGGCTCCCCAAATTTGGTCATCCACGATCACGGGTTTTTTGTTTAGAGCTATTGGATGTTTACCCTGATTAGGGCGAATTGCACTGAAATCGCCTGTAGTTTAATTCCTCAATGGTTAATGCTAGAACTTTGAAAAATGCAGAAAAAACACTTCAGATCACAAGAGCACACTGTGCTTCCTGTCCTGGTTCAAGTATCTCAAAGCTGAATCACTAGGTAGCAAAAGAGTTTCAAACTCACAGAAAATCGTTTTATCCAACTGGAAATAATTCCATGTTTCTTAGTTCTGGGAACTAGGTTTCTTTGTGTATTTCAATGAAACTCTGACAAAATGATTCTCTCTTGTGCCCCTCATGGCTCCCAAATTTGGTCATCCCACCATCACGGGTTTTTTGTTTAGAGCCTATTGGATGTTTACCCTGATTAGGCGAATTTCACAGAAAACGCCTGTTAGTTTAATTCCTCAATGGATAATGCTAGAACTTTGAAAATGCAGAAAAGCACTTCAGATCACAAGAGCTCACTGTGCTTTTTCCTGGTTCAAGTATCTCAAAGCTGAATCATAGGTAACAAAAAAGTTTCAAAACTCACAGAAAAGCGTTTTTATTGAACTGGAAATAATTCCCCATGTTTCTTAGCTTCTGGGCACTAGGTTTCTTTGTGTATTTCAATGAAACTCTGAAAAAATGATTCTCTCATGTGCCCCTCAAGGCTACCCAAGTTTGGTCATCCACCATCAAGGGTGTTTTGTTGACAGTGCCTATTGGATGTTTACCCTGATTAGGCGAAAATGCCTGAAAAACGCCTGTGAGATTAATTCTTAAATGGTTAATGCTAGAACTTTAAAAATGCAGAACAACACTTTAGTTCACAAGAGCACACTGTGCTTCTTTCTGGTACAAGTATCTGAAAGCTGAATCACTAGGTAGCAAAAGAGTTTCAAAATCACAGAAAAGCGTTTTAGCCAACTGGAAATAATTCCATGTTTCTTAGCTTCTGGGTACTAGATTTCTTTGTGTATATCAATGAAACTCTGACAAAATGATTCTCTTCTTGTGCCCCTCATCTCCCCAATTTGGTCATCCCACCATCACGGGTTTTTTTTTAGAGCTATTGGATGTTTACCCTGATTAGGCGAATTTCACTGAAAACGCCTGTTAGTTTAATTCCTCAAGGTTAATGCTAGAACTTTGAAAATGCAGAAAAGCACTTCAGATCACAAGAGCACACTGTGCTCCCCTGTCCTGGTTCAAGTATCACAAAGCTGATAATCACTAGGTAGAAAAGAGTTTCAAACTCACAGAAAAGCGATTTAGACAACTGGAAATAATTCCATGTTTCTTAGCTTCTGGGGCACTAGGTTTCTTTGTGTATTTCAATGAAACTCTGACAAAATGATTCTTTCTTGTGCCCCTCATGTCCATTCCCAAATTTGTCATCCACCATCACGGGGGTTTTTTGTTTAGAGCCCTGTTGGATGTTTACCCTGATTAGGCAAATTTCACTGAAAACGCCTGTTAGTTTAATTCTCAATGGTTAATGCTAGAGAACTTTGAAAATGCAGAAAAGCACTTCAGATCACAAGAGCACACTGTGCTTCTTTCCTGGTTCAAGTATCTCACAAAGCTGAATCACTAGGTAACAAAAGAGTTTCAATCTCACAGAAAAGCGTTTTAGAGAACTGCAAATAATTCCATGGTTTCTTAGCTTCTGGGCACTAGGTTTCTTTGTGTATTTCAATGAAACTCTGAAAAATGATTCTCTCATGTGCCCCTCAATGGTTCCCAAGTTTGGTCATCCCAACATCATGGGTGTTTTGTTTACAGTCTATTGGATGTTTACCCTGATTAGGCGAAAATGCCTGAAAACGCGAAGTGAGTTTAATTCTAAATGGTTAATGCTATTACTTTAAAAAAACGCAGAACAACACTTTAGTTCACAAGAGCACACTGTGCTTCTCTCCTGGTTCAAGTATCTCAAAGCTGAATCACTAGGTAGCAAAGAGTTTAAACTCACAGAAAAGCGTTTTAGCAACTGGAAATAATTCTTGTATCTTAGCTTGTGGGTACTAGGTTTCTTTGTGTATTTCAATGAAACTCTCACAAAATGATTCTCTCTTGTGCCCCCCATGGTTCCCCAAATTTGGTCATCCCACCATCACGGGTTTTTTGTTTAGAGTCTATTGGATGTTTCCCTGGATTAGGCGAAATTCACCTGAAAAACGCCCTGTAGTTTAATTCTTCATGGTTAATGCTAGGAACTTTGAAAATGCAGAAAAAGCACTTCAGATCACAATGAGCACATCGTGTGCTTCTGTCTGGTTCAAGTATCTCAAAGCTGAATCAGGTAGGTTGCCAAAAGAGTTTCAAAAAACTCACAGAAAAGCGTTTTAGCGAACTGGAAATAATTCCATGTTTCCTTAGCTATTGGGCTCGAGGGTTTCTTTGTGTATTTCAATGA
>JAKELJ010000026.1:87035-116187 GCA_025594165.1 Tamias sibiricus | reverse complement strand
AAACCTCGTGCCCAAGAGCTAATAAACTGGCAATTATGTCTAGTTTGCTAAAACTCTTTTCTGTGAGTTTGAAACTGTTTTGCTACCAAGTGATTCAGCTTTGAGATATGTGAACCAGGACAGAAGCACAGTGTGCTCTTGTGAACTAAAGTGCTTTTCTGCATTTTCAAAGTTCTAGCATTTAACCATTTATGTATTACAATAACTGGCATTTTCAGGCAAATTCGCCTAATCAGAATAAACATATATAAGGGTCTAAAAAAGCACCCGTGATGGTGGGATGACCAAAATTGTGGAGCCATGGGGGGCACATCAGAGAATCATTTTATCAGAGTTTCATTGAAATACACAAAGAAACCTCGTGCCCAAGAGCTAAGAAACAGGCAATTATTTCCAGTTTGTTAAAACGCATTTCTGTGAGTTTAAAACAGTTTTGCTACCTAGTGATTCAGCTTTGAGATACTTGAACCAATAGAGAAGCACAGTGTGCTCTTGTGAACTAAAGTAATTTCCTGCATTTTCAAAGTCCTAGCATAAATCATAGATGAATTAAAGTAACAGGCGTTTTCACGCAAATTCGCCTAATCCGGGTAAACATGCATAAGGCTCTAAACAAAGCTCCCGTGATGGAGAGATGACCAAAAGTGGGAAGCCATGAGGACACATGAGAGAATCATTTTATCAGAGTTTTCATTGAAATACACAAAGAAACCTAGTGCCCAGAAGCTAAGAAAAAATGGAATTATTTCCAGTTGGCTAAAATGCTTTTCTGTGAGTTTGAAACTCTTTTGCTACCTAGTGATTCAGCTTTGAGATACTTGAACCAGGACAGAAGCACAGTGTGCTCTTGTGATCTGAAGTGCTTTTCTGCATTTTCAAAGTTCTAGCATTAAACATTGAGGAATTAAACTACAGGCGTTTTCAGTGAAATTCGCCCTAATTAGGGTAAACATCCAATAGGCACTAAACAAAAAACCCGTGATGGTGGATTGACCAAATTTGGGGAGCCATGAGGGACACAAGAGAGAATCATTTTGTCAGAGTTTCATTGAAATACACAAAGAAACCTAGTACCCACAAGCTAAGAAACATGGAATTATTTCCAGTTGGCTAAAACGCTTTTCTGTGAGTTTGAAAACTCTTTGGCTACCTAGTGATTCAGCTTTGAGATACTTGAACCAGGAGAGAAGCATAGTGTGCACTTGTGAATTACAGTGTTGTTCTGCGTTTTTAAAGTTCTAGCATTAACCATTTAAGAATTAAACTCACAGGCGTTTTTAAACAAAAAGCCGTGATGGTGAGATTACCAAACTTGGGGAGCCTTGAGGGGCACATGATAGAATCATTTGTTCAGAGTTTCATTGAAATACACAAAGAAACCTAGTACCCACAAGCTAAGAAACATGGAATTATTTCCAGTTGGCTAAATCGCTTTTTTGTGAGTTTGAAACTCTTTGCTACCTAGTGATTCAGCTTTGAGACACTTGAACCAGGAGAGAAGCACAGTGTGCTCTTGTGAAATAAAGTGTTGTTCTGCGTTTTCAAAGTTCTAGCATTAACCATTTAAGAATTAAACTCACATGCGTTTTCAGGCATTTTCGCCTAATCAGGGTAAACATCCAATAGACTCTAAACAAAAAACCCTTGATGGTGGGATGACCAAACTTGGGGAGCCTTGAGGGAGCACATGAGAGAATCATTTTTTCAGAGTTTCGTTGAAATACACAAAGAAACCTAGTGCCCAGAAGCTAAGAAACATGGAATTATTTCCAGTTGTCTAAATCGCTTTTCTGTGAGTTTGAAACTCTTTTACTACGTAGTGATTCAGCTTTGAGATACTTGAACCAGGACAGGAGCACAGTGTGCTCTTTTGATCTGATGTGCTTTTCTGCATTTTCAAAGTTCTAGAATTAACCATTGAGGAATTGAACTACAGGCGTTTTCAGTGAAATTCGCCTAATCAGGGTAAACATTCAATAGACTGTAAACAAAACACCCTAGATGGTGGGATGACCAAACTTGGGGAGCCTTGAGGGGCACATGAGAGAATCATTTTTTCAGAGTTTCATTGAAATACACAAAGAAATCTAGTGCCCAGAAGCTAAGAAACATGGAATTATTTCCAGTTCGCTAAAATGCTTTTCTGTGAGTATGAAACTCTTTTGTTACCTAGTGATTCAGCTTTGAGATACTTGAACCAGGAAAGAAGCACAGTGTGCTCTTGTGATCTGAAGTGCTTTTCTTCTTTTTTCAAAGTTCTAGCATTAACCATTGAGAAAATTAAACTAACAGGCGTTTTCAGTGAAATTCACCTAATCAGGGAAAAACATCCAATAGGCTCTAAAAACAAAATCCGTGATGGTGGATTGACCAAATTTGTGGAGCCATGAGGGGCACAAGAGAGAATCATTTTGTCAGAGTTTCATTGAAATACACAAAGAAACCTAGTACCCAGAAGCTAAGAAACATGGGATTGTTTCCAGTTGGCTAAATCGCTTTTCTGTGAGTTTGAAACTCTTTTGTTACCTAGTGATTCAGATTTGAGATACTTGAAACAGGAAAGAAGCACAGTGTGCTCTTGTGATCTGAAGTGTTTTTTCTGCATTTCCAAAGTTCTAGAATTAACCATTGAGGAATTAAACTACAGGCGTTTTCAGTGAGATTCGCCTAATCAGGGTAAACATCCAATAGACTGTAAACAAAACACCCTTGATGGTGGGATGATCAAACTTGGGGAGCCTTGAGGGGCACATAAGAGAATCATTTTTTTCAGAGTTTCATTGAAATACACAAAGAAACCTAGTGCCCAGAAGCTAAGAAACATGGAATTATTTACAGTTCTCTAAAATGCTTTTCTGTGAGTTTGATACTCTTTTGTTACCTAGTGATTCAGCTTTTAGATAGTTGAACCAGGAAGGAAGCACAGTCTGCTCCTTCATCTGAAGTACTTAACTGCATTTTCAAAGTTCTAGCATTAACCATTGTGGAATTAATCTAACAGGCCTTTTCAGTGAAATTCGCCTAATCAGGGTAAAACATCCAATAGGCTCTAAACAAAAAACCCGTTATGGTGGGATGACAAAATTTGGGGAGCCATGAGGGCACAAGAGAGAATCATTTTGTCAGAGTTTCATTGAAATACACAAAGAAACCTAGTACCCAGAAGCTAAGAAACATGGAAATATTTCCAATTGGCTAAAACGCTTTTCTGTGAGTTTGAAAACTCTTTTGCTACCTAGTGATTCATCTTTAAGATACTTGAACCAGGACAGAAGCACAGTGTGCTCTTGTGATCTGAAGTGCTTTTCTGCATTTTCAAAGTTCTAGCATTAACCATTGAGGAATTAATCTAACAGGCGTTTTCAGTGAAATTCGCCTAATCAGGGTAAACATCCAATAGGCTCTAAACAAAAAACCGGTGATGGTGGGATGACCAAATTTGGGGAGCCATGAGGGGCACAAGAGAGAATCATTTTGTCAGAGTTTCATTGAAATACACAAAGAAACCTAGTACCCAGAAGCTAAGAAACATGGAATTATTTCCAGTTGGCTAAATCGCTTATCTGTGACTTTGAAACTCTTTTGCTACCTAGTGATTCAGCTTTGAGATACTTGAACCAGGACAGGAGCCCAGTGTGCTTTTGTGATCTGAAGTGCTTTTCTGCATTTTCAAAGTTCTAGCATTAACCATTAAGGAATTAAACTACAGGCGTTTTCAGTGAAATTCGTCTAATCAGGGTAAACATCCAATAGACTCTAAACAAAACACCCTTGATGGTGGGATGACCAAACTTGGGGAGCCTTGAGGAGCACATGAGAGAATCATTTTTCCAGAGTTTCATTGAAATACACAAAGAAACCTAGTGCCCAGAAGCTAAGAAACATGGAATTATTTCCAGTTCGCTAAAACGCTTTTCTGTGAGTTTGAAACTCTTTTGCTACCTAGTGATTCAGCTTTGAGATACTTGAACCAGGAACGAAGCACAGTCTGCTCTTGTCATCTGAAGTGCTTTTCTGCATTTTCAAAGTTCTAGCATTAACCATTGAGTAATTAATCTAACAGGCCTTTTCAGTGAAATTCGCCTAATCAGGGTAAACATCCAATAGGCTCTAAACAAAAAACCGGTGATGGTGGGATGACCAAATTTGGGGAGCCATGAGGGGCACAAGACAGAATCATTTTGTCAGAGTTTCATTGAAATACACAAAGAAACCTAGTACCAAGAAGCTAAGAAACATGGAATTATTTCCAGTTGGCTAAATCGCTTTTCTATGAGTTTGAAACTCTTTTCCTACGTAGTGATTCAGCTTTCAGATACTTGAACCAGGACAGGAGAACAGTGTGCTCTTGTGATTTGAAGTGCTTTTCTGCATTTTCAAAGTTCTAGCATTAACCATTGAGGAAATTAAACTACAGGCGTTTTCAGTGAAATTCACCTAATCAGGGTAAACATCCAATAGGCACTAAACAAAAAACCCGTGATGGTGGATTGACCAAATTTGGTGCGCCATGAGGGGCACAGGAGAGAATCATTTTGTCAGAGTTTCATTGAAATACACAAAGAAACCTAGTACCCACAAGCTAAGAAACATGGAATTATTTCCAGTTGGCTAAATCGCTTTTTTGTGAGTTTGAAACTCTTTTGCTACCTAGTGATTCAGCTTTGAGACACTTGAACCAGGAGAGAAGCACACGTGTGCTCTTGTGAAATAAAGTGTTGTTCTGCGTTTTCAAAGTTCTAGCATTAACCATTTAAGAATTAAACTCACATGCGTTTTCAGGCATTTTCGCCTAATCAGGGTAAACATCCAATAGACTCTAAACAAAAAACCCGTGATGGTGGGATGACCAAACTTGGGGAGCCTTGAGGAGCACATGAGAGAATCATTTTTTCAGAGTTTCGTTGAAATACACAAAGAAACCTAGTGCCCAGAAGCTAAGAAACATGGAATTATTTCCAGTTGGCTAAATCGCTTTTCTGTGAGTTTGAAACTCTTTTACTACGTAGTGATTCAGCTTTGAGATACTTGAACCAGGACAGGAGCACAGTGTGCTCTTTTGATCTGATGTGCTTTTCTGCATTTTCAAAGTTCTAGCATTAACCATTGAGGAATTGAACTACAGGCGTTTTCAGTGAAATTCGCCTAATCAGGGTAAACATCCAATAGACTGTAAACAAAACACCCTAGATGGTGGGATGACCAAACTTGGGGAGCCATGAGGGGCACATGAGAGAATCATTTTTTCAGAGTTTCATTGAAATACACAAAGAAACCTCGTGCACAGAACCTAAGAAATATGGAATTATTTCCAGTTCGCTAAAATGCTTTTCTGTGATTTTGAAACTCTTTTGTTACCTAGTGATTCAGCTTTGAGATACTTGAACCAGGAAAGAAGCACAGTGTGCTCTTGTGATCTGAAGTGCTTTTCTGCATTTTCAAAGTACTAGCATTAACCATTGAGAAATTAAACTAACAGGCGTTTTCAGTGAAATTCACCTAATCAGGGTAAACATCCAATAGGCTCTAAACACAAAACCAGTGATGGTGGATTGACCAAATATGTGGAGCCATGAGGGGCACAAGAGAGAATCATTTTGTCAGAGTTTCATTGAAATACACAAAGAAACCTAGTACCCACAAGCTAAGAAACATGGGATTATTTCCAGTTGGCTAAAACGCTTTTCTGTGAGTTTGAAACTCTTTTGCTACCTAGTGATTCAGCTTTGAGATACTTGAACCAGGACAGAAGCACAGTGTGCTCGTGTGAACTAAAGTGTTGTTCTGCGTTTTTAAAGTTCTAGCATTAACCATTTAAGAATTAAACTCACAGGCGTTTTCAGGCATTTTCGCCTAATCAGGGTAAACATCCAATAGACTGTAAACAAAACACCCTTGATGGTGGGATGACCAAATTTGGGGAGCCATGAGGGGCACAAGAGAGAATCATTTTTTCAGAGTTTCATTGAAATACACAAAGAAACCTAGTACCCAGAAGCTAAGAAACATGGAATTATTTCCAGTTGGCTAAATCGCTTTTTTGTGAGTTTGAAACTCTTTTGCTACCTAGTGATTCAGCTTTGAGACACTTGAACCAGGAGAGAAGCACAGTGTGCTCTTGTGAAATAAAGTGTTGTTCTGCGTTTTCAAAGTTCTAGCATTAACCATTTAAGAATTAAACTCACATGCGTTTTCAGGCATTTTCGCCTAATCAGGGTAAACATCCAATAGACTCTAAACAAAAAACCCGTGATGGTGGGATGACCAAACTTGGGGAGCCTTGAGGAGCACATGAGAGAATCATTTTTCAGAGTTTCGTTGAAATACACAAAGAAACCTAGTGCCCAGAAGCTAAGAAACATGGAATTATTTCCAGTTGGCTAAATCGCTTTTCTGTGAGTTTGAAACTCTTTTACTACGAAGTGATTCAGCTTTGAGATACTTGAACCAGGACAGGAGCACAGTGTGCTCTTTTGATCTGATGTGCTTTTCTGCATTTTCAAAGTTCTAGCATTAACCATTGAGGAATTGAACTACAGGCGTTTTCAGTGAAATTCGCCTAATCAGGGTAAACATCCAATAGACTGTAAACAAAAAAAAACACCCTAGATGGTGGGATGACCAAACTTGGGGAGCCTTGAGGGGCACATGAGAGAATCATTTTTTCAGAGTTTCATTGAAATACACAAAGAAATCTAGTGCCAGAAGCTAAGAAACATGGAATTATTTCCAGTTCGCTAAAATGCTTTTCTGTGAGTTTGAAACTCTTTTGTTACCTAGTGATTCAGCTTTGAGATACTTGAACCAGGAAAGAAGCACAGTGTGCTCTTGTGATCTGAAGTGCTTTTCTGCTTTTTCAAAGTTCTAGCATTAACCATTGAGAAATTAAACTAACAGGCGTTTTCAGTGAAATTCACCTAATCAGGGAAAACATCCAATAGGCTCTAAAAACAAAATCCGTGATGGTGGATTGACCAAATTTGTGGAGCCATGAGGGGCACAAGAGAGAATCATTTTGTCAGAGTTTCATTGAAATACACAAAGAAACCTAGTACCCAGAAGCTAAGAAACATGGGATTGTTTCCAGTTGGCTAAATCGCTTTTCTGTGAGTTTGAAACTCTTTTGTTACCTAGTGATTCAGATTTGAGATACTTGAAACAGGAAAGAAGCACAGTGTGCTCTTGTGATCTGAAGTGCTTTTCTGCATTTCCAAAGTTCTAGAATTAACCATTGAGGAATTAAAGTACAGGCGTTTTCAGTGAGATTCGCCTAATCAGGGTAAACATCCAATAGACTGTAAACAAAACACCCTTGATGGTGGGATGATCAAACTTGGGGAGCCTTGAGGGGCACATAAGAGAATCATTTTTTCAGAGTTTCATTGAAATACACAAAGAAACCTAGTGCCCAGAAGCTAAGAAACATGGAATTATTTACAGTTCTCTAAAATGCTTTTCTGTGAGTTTGATACTCTTTTGTTACCTAGTGATTCAGCTTTTAGATAGTTGAACCAGGAAGGAAGCACAGTCTGCTCCTTCATCTGAAGTACTTAACTGCATTTTCAAAGTTCTAGCATTAACCATTGTGGAATTAATCTAACAGGCCTTTTCAGTGAAATTCGCCTAATCAGGGTAAACATCCAATAGGCTCTAAACAAAAAAAACCGTTATGGTGGGATGACAAAATTTGGGGAGCCATGAGGGCACAAGAGAGAATCATTTTGTCAGAGTTTCATTGAAATACACAAAGAAACCTAGTACCCAGAAGCTAAGAAACATGGAAATATTTCCAATTGGCTAAAATGCTTTTCTGTGAGTTTGAAACTCTTTTGCTACCTAGTGATTCATCTTTAAGATACTTGAACCAGGACAGGAGCCCAGTGTGCTTTTGTGATCTGAAGTGCTTTTCTGCATTTTCAAAGTTCTAGCATTAACCATTAAGGAATTAAACTACAGGCGTTTTCAGTGAAATTCGTCTAATCAGGGTAAACATCCAATAGACTCTAAACAAAACACCCTTGATGGTGGGATGACCAAACTTGGGGAGCCTTGAGGAGCACATGAGAGAATCATTTTTCCAGAGTTTCATTGAAATACACAAAGAAACCTAGTGCCCAGAAGCTAAGAAACATGGAATTATTTCCAGTTCGCTAAAAACGCTTTTCTGTGAGTTTGAAACTCTTTTGCTACCTAGTGATTCAGCTTTGAGATACTTGAACCAGGAACGAAGCACAGTCTGCTCTTGTCATCTGAAGTGCTTTTCTGCATTTTCAAAGTTCTAGCATTAACCATTGAGTAATTAATCTAACAGGCCTTTTCAGTGAAATTCGCCTAATCAGGGTAAACATCCAATAGGCTCTAAACAAAAAAACCGGTGATGGTGGGATGACCAAATTTGGGGAGCCATGAGGGGCACAAGACAGAATCATTTTGTCAGAGTTTCATTGAAATACACATAGAAACCTAGTACCAAGAAGCTAAGAAACATGGAATTATTTCCAGTTGGCTAAATCGCTTTTCTATGAGTTTGAAACTCTTTTCCTACGTAGTGATTCAGCTTTCAGATACTTGAACCAGGACAGGAGCACAGTGTGCTCTTGTGATTTGAAGTGCTTTTCTGCATTTTCAAAGTTCTAGCATTAACCATTGAGGAATTAAACTACAGGCGTTTTCAGTGAAATTCACCTAATCAGGGTAAACATCCAATAGGCACTAAACAAAAAAACCCGTGATGGTGGATTGACCAAATTTGGGGCGCCATGAGGGGCACAGGAGAGAATCATTTTGTCAGAGTTTCATTGAAATACACAAAGAAACCTAGTACCCACAAGCTAAGAAACATGGAATTATTTCCAGTTGGCTAAATCGCTTTTTTGTGAGTTTGAAACTCTTTTGCTACCTAGTGATTCAGCTTTGAGACACTTGAACCAGGAGAGAAGCACAGTGTGCTCTTGTGAAATAAAGTGTTGTTCTGCGTTTTCAAAGTTCTAGCATTAACCATTTAAGAATTAAACTCACATGCGTTTTCAGGCATTTTCGCCTAATCAGGGTAAACATCCAATAGACTCTAAACAAAAAAACCCGTGATGGTGGGATGACCAAACTTGGGGAGCCTTGAGGAGCACATGAGAGAATCATTTTTTCAGAGTTTCGTTGAAATACACAAAGAAACCTAGTGCCCAGAAGCTAAGAAACATGGAATTATTTCCAGTTGGCTAAATCGCTTTTCTGTGAGTTTGAAACTCTTTTACTACGTAGTGATTCAGCTTTGAGATACTTGAACCAGGACAGGAGCACAGTGTGCTCTTTTGATCTGATGTGCTTTTCTGCATTTTCAAAGTTCTAGCATTAACCATTGAGGAATTGAACTACAGGCGTTTTCAGTGAAATTCGCCTAATCAGGGTAAACATCCAATAGGGACTGTAAACAAAACACCCTAGATGGTGGGATGACCAAACTTGGGGAGCCATGAGGGGCACATGAGAGAATCATTTTTTCAGAGTTTCATTGAAATACACAAAGAAACCTCGTGCCCAGAACCTAAGAAATATGGAATTATTTCCAGTTCGCTAAAATGCTTTTCTGTGATTTTGAAACTCTTTTGTTACCTAGTGATTCAGCTTTGAGATACTTGAACCAGGAAAGAAGCACAGTGTGCTCTTGTGATCTGAAGTGCTTTTCTGCATTTTCAAAGTACTAGCATTAACCATTGAGAAATTAAACTAACAGGCGTTTTCAGTGAAATTCACCTAATCAGGGTAAACATCCAATAGGCTCTAAACACAAAACCAGTGATGGTGGATTGACCAAATATATGGAGCCATGAGGGGCACAAGAGAGAATCATTTTGTCAGAGTTTCATTGAAATACACAAAGAAACCTAGTACCCACAAGCTAAGAAACATGGGATTATTTCCAGTTGGCTAAAACGCTTTTCTGTGAGTTTGAAACTCTTTTGCTACCTAGTGATTCAGCTTTGAGATACTTGAACCAGGACAGAAGCACAGTGTGCTCGTGTGAACTAAAGTGTTGTTCTGCGTTTTTTAAAGTTCTAGCATTAACCATTTAAGAATTAAACTCACAGGCGTTTTCAGGCATTTTCGCCTAATCAGGGTAAACATCCAATAGACTGTAAACAAAACACCCTTGATGGTGGGATGACCAAATTTGGGGAGCCATGAGGGGCACAAGAGAGAATCATTTTTTCAGAGTTTCATTGAAATACACAAAGAAACCTAGTACCCAGAAGCTAAGAAACATGGAATTATTTCCAGTTGGCTAAAACGCTTTTCTGTGAGTTTGAAACTCTTTTGCTACCTAGTGATTCATCTTTAAGATACTTGAACCCGACAGAAGCACAGTGTGCTCTTGTGAACTAATGTGTTGTTCTGCATTTTCAAAGTTCTAGCATTAACCATTTAAGAATTAAACTCACATGCGTTTTCAGGCATTTTCGCCTAATCAGGGTAAACATCCAATAGGCTCTAAAAAATAAAACCGTGATGGTGGGATGACCAAATTTTGGGAGCCATGAGGGGTACAAGAGACAATCATTTTGTCAAAGTTTCATTGAAATACACAAAGAAACCTAGTACCCAGAAGCTAAGAAACTTGGAATTATTTCCAGTTGGCTAAATTGCTTTTCTGTGAGTTTGAAACTCTTTTGCTACCTAGTGATTCAGCTTTGAGATACTTGAACCAGGACAGGAGCACAGTGTGCTCTTGTGATCTGATATGCTTTTCTGCATTTTCAAAGTTCTAGCATTAACCATTGAGGAATTAAACTACAGGCGTTTTCAGTGAAATTCGCCTAATCAGGGTAAACATCCAATAGGCTCTAAACAAAAAACCCGTGATCGTGCGATGATCAAATTTTTTAGCCATGAGGGGCACAAGAGAGAATCATTTTGTCAGAGTTTCATTGAAATACACAAAGAAACCTAGTACCCAGAAGCTAAGAAACTTGGAATTATTTCCAGTTGGCTAAATTGTTTTTCTGTGAGTTTGAAACTCTTTTGCTACCTAGTGATTCAGCTTTGAGATACTTGAACCAGAACAGGAGCCCAGTGTTCTTTTGTGATCTGAAGTGCTTTTCTGCATTTTCAAAGTTCCAGCATTAACCATTAAGGAATTAAACTACAGGCGTTTTCAGTGACATTCGCCTAATCAGGGTAAAACATCCAATAGACAAAACACCCTTGATGGTGGGATGACCAAACTTGGGGAGTCTTGAGGAGCACACGAGAGAATCATTTTTTCAGAGTTTCATTGAAATACACAAAGAAACCTAGTGCCCAGAAGCTAAGAAAAAACATGGAATTATTTCCAGTTGGCTAAATCGCTTTTCTGTGAGTTTGAAACTCTTTTGCTACGTAGTGATTCAGCTTTGAGATACTTGAACCAGGACAGGAGCACAGTGTGCTCTTGTGATCTGATGTGCTTTTCTGCATTTTCAAAGTACTAGCATTAACCATTGAGAAATTAAACTAACAGGCGTTTTCAGTGAAATTCACCTAATCAGGGTAAACATCCAATAGGCTCTAAACACAAAACCAGTGATGGTGGATTGACCAAATATGTGGAGCCATGAGGGGCACAAGAGAGAATCATTTTGTCAGAGTTTCATTGAAATACACAAAGAAACCTAGTACCACAAGCTAAGAAACATGGGATTATTTCCAGTTGGCTAAAACGCTTTTCTGTGAGTTTGAAACTCTTTTGCTACCTAGTGATTCAGCTTTGAGATACTTGAACCAGGACAGAAGCACAGTGTGCTCGTGTGAACTAAAGTGTTGTTCTGCGTTTTTAAAGTTCTAGCATTAACCATTTAAGAATTAAACTCACAGGCGTTTTCAGGCATTTTCGCCTAATCTGGGTAAACATCCAATAGACTGTAAACAAAACACCCTTGATGGTGGGATGACCAAATTTGGGGAGCCATGAGGGGCACAAGAGAGAATCATTTTTTCAGAGTTTCATTGAAATACACAAAGAAACCTAGTACCCAGAAGCTAAGAAACATGGAATTATTTCCAGTTGGCTAAAACGCTTTTCTGTGAGTTTTTTGAAACTCTTTTGCTACCTAGTGATTCATCTTTAAGATACTTGAACCAGGACAGAAGCACAGTGTGCTCTTGTGAACTAATGTGTTGTTCTGCATTTTCAAAGTTCTAGCATTAACCATTTAAGAATTAAACTCACATGCGTTTTCAGGCATTTTCGCCTAATCAGGGTAAACATCCAATAGGCTCTAAAAAATAAAACCGTGATGGTGGGATGACCAAATTTTGGGAGCCATGAAGGGTACAAGAGACAATCATTTTGTCAAAGTTTCATTGAAATACACAAAGAAACCTAGTACCCAGAAGCTAAGAAACTTGGAATTATTTCCAGTTGGCTAAATTGCTTTTCTGTGAGTTTGAAACTCTTTTGCTACCTAGTGATTCAGCTTTGAGATACTTGAACCAGGACAGGAGCACAGTGTGCTCTTGTGATCTGATAAGCTTTTCTGCATTTTCAAAGTTCTAGCATTAACCATTGAGGAATTAAACTACAGGCGTTTTCAGTGAAATTCGCCTAATCAGGGTAAACATCCAATAGGCTCTAAACAAAAAACCCGTGATCGTGCGATGATCAAATTTTTTCGCCATGAGGGGCACAAGAGAGAATCATTTTGTCAGAGTTTCATTGAAATACACAAAGAAACCTAGTACCCAGAAGCTAAGAAACTTGGAATTATTTCCAGATGGCTAAATTGCTTTTCTGTGAGTTTGAAACTCTTTTGCTACCTAGTGATTCAGCTTTGAGATACTTGAACCAGAACAGGAGCCCAGTGTTCTTTTGTGATCTGAAGTGCTTTTCTGCATTTTCAAAGTTCCAGCATTAACCATTAAGGAATTAAACTACAGGCGTTTTCAGTGACATTCGCCTAATCAGGGTAAACATCCAATAGACAAAACACCCTTGATGGTGGGATGACCAAACTTGGGGAGTCTTGAGGAGCACACGAGAGAATCATTTTTTCAGAGTTTCATTGAAATACACAAAGAAACCTAGTGCCCAGAAGCTAAGAAACATGGAATTATTTCCAGTTGGCTAAATCGCTTTTCTGTGAGTTTGAAACTCTTTTGCTACGTAGTGATTCAGCTTTGAGATACTTGAACCAGGACAGGAGCACAGTGTGCTCTTGTGATCTGATGTGCTTTTCTGCATTTTCAAAGTTCTAGCATTAACCATTGAGGAATTGAACTACAGGCATTTTCAGTGAAATTCGCCTAATCAGGGTAAACATCCAATAGACTGTAAACAATTCACCCTAGATGGTGGGGATGACCAAACTTGGGGAGCCTTGAGGGGCACATGAGAGAATCATTTTTTCAGAGTTTCATTGAAATACACAAAGAAACCTAGTGTCCAGAAGCTAAGAAATATGGAATTATTTCCAGTTCGCTAAAATGCTTTTCTGTGATTTGAAACTCTTTTGTTACCTAGTGATTCAGATTTGAGATACTTGAACCAGGACAGAAGCACAGTGTGCTCTTGTGAACTAAAGTGTTGTTCTGCGTTTTTAAAGTTCTAGCATTAACCATTTAAGAATTAAACTCACAGGCGTTTTCAGGCATTTTCGCCTAATCAGGGGAAACATCCAATAGACTGTAAACAAAACACCCTTGATGGTGGGATGACCAAACTTGGGGTGCTTGAGAGGCACATGAGAGAATCTTTTTTTCAGAGTTTCATTGAAATACACAACGAAACCTAGTGCCCAGAAGCTAAGAAATATGGAATTATTTCCAGTTCGCTAAAACGCTTTTCTGTGAGTTTGAAACTCTTTTGTTACCTAGTGATTCAGCTTTGAGATACTTGAACCAGGAAAGAAGCACAGTGTGCTCTTGTGATCTAAAGTGCTTTTCTGCATTTTCAACGTTCTAGCATTAACCATTGAGGAATTAAACTAACAGGCGTTTTCAGTGAAATTCGCCTAATCAGGGTAAACATCCAATAGGCTCTAAACAAAAAACCCGTGATGGTGGGATGACCAAATTTGGGGAGCCATGAGGGGCACATGAGAGAATCATTTTGTCAGAGTTTCATTGATATACACAAAGAAACCTAGTTCACAGAAGCTAAGAAACATGGAATTATTTCCAGTTGGCTAAATCGCTTTTCTGTGAGTTTGAAACTCTTTTGCTACCTAGTGATTCAGCTTTGAGATACTTGAACCAGGACAGAAGCACAGTGTGCGCTTGTTATCTGAAGTGCTTTTCTGCATTTTCAAAGTTCTAGCATTAACCATTGAGGAATTAAACTAACAGGCGTTTTCAGTGAAATTCGCCTAATCAGGGTAAGCATCCAATAGGCTCTAAACAAAAAACCCGTGATGGTGAGATGACCAAATTTGGGGAGCCATGAGGGGCACATGAGAGAATCATTTTTTCAGAGTTTCATTGAAATACACAAAGAAACCTAGTGCCCAGAAGCTAAGAAACATGGAATTATTTCCAGTTGGCTAAAACGCTTTTCTGTGAGTTTGAAACTCTTTTGTTACCTAGTGATTCAGCTTTGAGATACTTGAAACAGGAAAGAAGCACAGTGTGCTCTTGTGATCTGAAGTGCTTTTCTGCATTTCCAAAGTTCTAGAATTAACCATTGAGGAATTAAACTACAGGCGTTTTCAGTGAGATTCGCCTAATCAGGGTAAACATCCAATAGACTGTAAACAAAACACCCTTGATGGTGGGATGACCAAACTTGGGGAGCCTTGAGGGGCACATGAGAGAATCATTTTTTCAGAGTTTCATTGAAATACACAAAGAAACCTAGTGCCCAGAAGCTAAGAAAACATGGAATTATTTCCAGTTCGCTAAAATGCTTTTCTGTGATTTTGAAACTCTTTTGTTACCTAGTGATTCAGCTTTGAGAAACCTGAACCAGGAAAGAAGCACAGTGTGCTCTTGTGATCTGAAGTGCTTTTCTGCATTTTCAAAGTTCTAGCATTAACCATTGAGGAATTAATCAACAGGTGTTTTCAGTGAATTCGCCTAATCAGGGTAACTTGAACCAGGAAAGAAGCAAGTGTGCTTTTGTGATCTGAAGTGCTTTTCTGCATTTTCAAAGTTCTTAGCATTAACCATTGAGGAATTAATCTAACAGGTGTTTTCAGTGAAATTCGCCTAATCAGGGTAAACATCCAATAGGCTCTAAACAAAAAACCCGTGACGGTGGGATGACCAAATTTGGGGAGCCATGAGGGGCACAAGAGAGAATCATTTTGTCAGAGTTTCATTGAAATACACAAAGAAACCTAGTACCCAGAAGCTAAGAAACATGGAATTATTTCCAGTTGGCTAAATCGCTTATCTGTGACTTTGAAACTCTTTTGCTACCTAGTGATTCAGCTTTGAGATACTTGAAACAGGAGAGGAGCCCAGTGTGCTTTTGTGATCTGAAGTGCTTTTCTGCATTTTCAAAGTTCTAGCATTAACCATTGTGGAATTAATCTAACAGGCCTTTTCAGTGAAATTCGCCTAATCAGGGTAAACATCCAATAGGCTCTAAACAAAAAACCCGTGATGGTGGGATGACCAAATTTGGGGAGCCATGAGGGGCACAGGACAGAATCATTTTGTCAGAGTTTCATTGAAATACACAAAGAAACCTAGTACCCAGAAGCTAAGAAACATGGAATTATTTCCAGTTTGCTAAATCGCTTTTCTGTGAGTTTGAAACTCTTTTGCTACCTAGTGATTCAGCTTTGAGATACTTGAACCAGGACAGGAGCACAGTGTGCTCTTGTGATCTGAAGTGCTTTTCTGCATTTTCAAAGTTCTAGCATTAACCATTGAGAAATTAAACTTCAGGCGTTTTCAGTGAAATTCACCTAATCAGGGTAAACATCCAATAGGCACTAAACACAAAACCCGTGATGGTGGATTGACCAAATATGTGGAGCCTATGAGGGGCACAAGAGAGAATCATTTTGTCAGAGTTTCATTGAAATACACAAAGAAACCTAGTACCCACAAGCTAAGAAAATATGGGATTATTTCCAGTTGGCTAAAAACGCTATTCTGTGAGTTTGAAACTCTTTTGCTACCTAGTGATTCAGCTTTGACATACTTGAACCAGGAATGAAGCACAGTCTGCTCTTGTCATCTGAAGTGCTTTTCTGCATTTTTCAAAGTTCTAGCATTAACCATTGAGTAATTAATCTAACAGGCCTTTTCAGTGAAATTCGCCTAATCAGGGTAAACATCCAATAGGCTCTAAACAAAAAACCGGTGATGGTGGGATGACCAAATTTGGGGAGCCATGAGGGGCACAAGACAGAATCATTTTGTCAGAGTTTCATTGAAATACACAAAGAAACCTAGTACCAAGAAGCTAAGAAACATGGAATTATTTCCAGTTGGCTAAATCGCTTTTCTATGAGTTTGAAACTCTTTTCCTACGTAGTGATTCAGCTTTCAGATACTTGAACCAGGACAGGAGCACAGTGTGCTCTTGTGATTTGAAGTGTTTTTCTGCATTTTCAAAGTTCTAGCATTAACCATTGAGGAATTAAACTACAGGCGTTTTCAGTGAAATTCACCTAATCAGGGTAAACATCCAATAGGCACTAAACAAAAAACCCGTGATGGTGGATTGACCAAATTTGGGGCGCCATGAGGGGCACAGGAGAGAATCATTTTGTCAGAGTTTCATTGAAATACACAAAGAAACCTAGTACCCACAAGCTAAGAAAACATGGAATTATTTCCAGTTGGCTAAATCGCTTTTTTGTGAGTTTGAAACTCTTTTGCTACCTAGTGATTCAGCTTTGAGGACACTTGAACCAGGAGAGAAGCACAGTGTGCTCTTGTGAAATAAAGTGTTGTTCTGCGTTTTCAAAGTTCTAGCATTAACCATTTAAGAATTAAACTCACATGCGTTTTCAGGCATTTTCGCCTAATCAGGGTAAACATCCAATAGACTCTAAACAAGAAACCCGTGATGGTGGGATGACCAAACTTGGGGAGCCTTGAGGAGCACATGAGAGAATCATTTTTTCAGAGTTTCGTTGAAATACACAAAGAAACCTAGTGCCCAGAAGCTAAGAAACATGGAATTATTTCCAGTTGGCTAAATCGCTTTTCTGTGAGTTTGAAACTCTTTTACTACGTAGTGATTCAGCTTTGAGATACTTGAACCAGGACAGGAGAACAGTGTGCTCTTTTGATCTGATGTGCTTTTCTGCATTTTCAAAGTTCTAGCATTAACCATTGAGGAATTAAACTACAGGCGTTTTCAGTGAAATTCGCCTAATCAGGGTAAACATCCAATAGACTGTAAACAAAACACCCTAGATGGTGGGATGACCAAACTTGGGGAGCCTTGAGGGGCACATGAGAGAATCATTTCTTCAGAGTTTCATTGAAATACACAAAGAAATCTAGTGCCCAGAAGCTAAGAAACATGGAATTATATCCAGTTCGCTAAAATGCTTTTCTGTGAGTTTGAAACTCTTTTGTTACCTAGTGATTCAGCTTTGAGATACTTGAACCAGGAAAGAAGCACAGTGTGCTCTTGTGATCTGAAGTGCTTTTCTGCTTTTTCAAAGTTCTAGCATTAACCATTGAGAAATTAAACTAACAGGCGTTTTCAGTGAAATTCACCTAATCAGGGAAAACATCCAATAGGCTCTAAAAAAAAAATCCGTGATGGTGGATTAGACCAAATTTGTGGAGCCATGAGGGGCACAAGAGAGAATCATTTTGTCAGAGTTTCATTGAAATACACAAAGAAACCTAGTACCCAGAAGCTAAGAAACATGGGATTGTTTCCAGTTGGCTAAATCGCTTTTCTGTGAGTTTGAAACTCTTTTGTTACCTAGTGATTCAGATTTGAGATACTTGAAACAGGAAAGAAGCACAGTGTGCTCTTGTGATCTGAAGTGCTTTTCTGCATTTCCAAAGTTCTAGAATTAACCATTGAGGAATTAAACTACAGGCGTTTTCAGTGAGATTCGCCTAATCAGGGTAAACATCCAATAGACTGTAAACAAAACACCCTTGATGGTGGGATGATCAAACTTGGGGAGCCTTGAGGGGCACATAAGAGAATCATTTTTTCAGAGTTTCATTGAAATACACAAAGAAACCTAGTGCCCAGAAGCTAAGAAACATGGAATTATTTACAGTTCTCTAAAATGCTTTTCTGTGAGTTTGATACTCTTTTGTTACCTAGTGATTCAGCTTTTAGATAGTTGAACCAGGAAGGAAGCACAGTCTGCTCCTTCATCTGAAGTACTTAACTGCATTTTCAAAGTTCAAGCATTAACCATTGTGGAATTTATCTAACAGGCCTTTTCAGTGAATTTCGCCTAATCAGGGTAAACATCCAATAGGCTCTAAACAAAAAAACCCGTTATGGTGGGATGACAAAATTTGGGGGAGCCATGAGGGCACAAGAGAGAATCATTTTGTCAGAGGTTCAATGAAATACACAAAGAAACCTAGTACCCAGAAGCTAAGAAACATGGAAATATTTCCAATTGGCTAAAACGCTTTTCTGTGAGTTTGAAACTCTTTTTGCTACCTAGTGATTCATCTTTAAGATACTTGAACCAGGACAGAAGCACAGTGTGCTCTTGTGATCTGAAGTGCTTTTCTGCATTTTCAAAGTTCTAGCATTAACCATTGAGGAATTAATCTAACAGGCGTTTTCAGTGAAATTCGCCTAATCAGGGTAAACATCCAATAGGCTCTAAACAAAAAACCCGTGATGGTGGGATGACCAAATTTGGGGAGCCATGAGGGGCACAAGAGAGAATCATTTTGTCAGAGTTTCATTGAAATACACAAAGAAACCTAGTACCCAGAAGCTAAGAAACATGGAATTATTTCCAGTTGGCTAAATCGCTTATCTGTGACTTTGAAACTCTTTTGCTACCTAGTGATTCAGCTTTGAGATACTTGAACCAGGACAGGAGCCCAGTGTGCTTTTGTGATCTGAAGTGCTTTTCTGCATTTTCAAAGTTCTAGCATTAACCATTAAGGAATTAAACTACAGGCGTTTTCAGTGAAATTCGTCTAATCAGGGTAAACATCCAATAGACTCTAAACAAAACACCCTTGATGGTGGGATGACCAAACTTGGGGAGCCTTGAGGAGCACATGAGAGAATCATTTTTCCAGAGTTTCATTGAAATACACAAAGAAACCTAGTGCCCAGAAGCTAAGAAACATGGAATTATTTCCATTTCGCTAAAACGCTTTTCTGTGAGTTTGAAACTCTTTTGCTACTAGTGATTCAGCTTTGAGATACTTGAACCAGGAATGAAGCACAGTCTGCTCTTGTCATCTGAAGTGCTTTTCTGCATTTTCAAAGTTCTAGCATTAACCATTGAGTAATTAATCTAACAGGCCTTTTCAGTGAAATTCGCCCTAATCAGGGTAAACATCCAATAGGCTCTAAACAAAAAACCGGTGATGGTGGGATGACCAAATTTGGGGAGCCATGAGGGGCACAAGACAGAATCATTTTGTCAGAGTTTCATTGAAATACACAAAGAAACCTAGTACCAAGAAGCTAAGAAACATGGAATTATTTCCAGTTGGCTAAATCGCTTTTCTATGAGTTTGAAACTCTTTTCCTACGTAGTGATTCAGCTTTTAGATACTTGAACCAGGACAGGAGCACAGTGTGCTCTTGTGATTTGAAGTGCTTTTCTGCATTTTCAAAGTTCTAGCATTAACCATTGAGGAATTAAACTACAGGCGTTTTCAGTGAAATTCACCTAATCAGGGTAAACATCCAATAGGCACTAAACAAAAACCCCGTGATGGTGGATTGACCAAATTTGGGGCGCCATGAGGGGCACAGGAGAGAATCATTTTGTCAGAGTTTCATTGAAATACACAAAGAAACCTAGTACCCACAAGCTAAGAAACATGGAATTATTTCCAGTTGGCTAAATCGCTTTTTTGTGAGTTTGAAACTCTTTTGCTACCTAGTGATTCAGCTTTGAGACACTTGAACCAGGAGAGAAGCACAGTGTGCTCTTGTGAAATAAAGTGTTGTTCTGCGTTTTCAAAGTTCTAGCATTAACCATTTAAGAATTAAACTCACATGCGTTTTCAGGCATTTTCGCCTAATCAGGGTAAACATCCAATAGACTCTAAACAAAAAACCCGTGATGGTGGGATGACCAAACTTGGGGAGCCTTGAGGAGCACATGAGAGAATCATTTTTTCAGAGTTTCGTTGAAATACACAAAGAAACCTAGTGCCCAGAAGCTAAGAAACATGGAATTATTTCCAGTTGGCTAAATCGCTTTTCTGTGAGTTTGAAACTCTTTTACTACGTAGTGATTCAGCTTTGAGATACTTGAACCAGGACAGGAGCACAGTGTGCTCTTTTGATCTGATGTGCTTTTCTGCATTTTCAAAGTTCTAGCATTAACCATTGAGGAATTGAACTACAGGCGTTTTCAGTGAAATTCGCCTAATCAGGGTAAACATCCAATAGACTGTAAACAAAAACATCCTAGATGGTGGGATGACCAAACTTGGGGAGCCATGAGGGGCACATGAGAGAATCATTTTTTCAGAGTTTCATTGAAATACACAAAGAAACCTCGTGCCCAGAACCTAAGAAATATGGAATTATTTCCAGTTCGCTAAAATGCTTTTCTGTGATTTTGAAACTCTTTTGTTACCTAGTGATTCAGCTTTGAGATACTTGAACCAGGAAAGAAGCACAGTGTGCTCTTGTGATCTGAAGTGCTTTTCTGCATTTTCAAAGTACTAGCATTAACCATTGAGAAATTAAACTAACAGGCGTTTTCAGTGAAATTCACCTAATCAGGGTAAACATCCAATAGGCTCTAAACACAAAAACCAGTGATGGTGGATTGACCAAATATGTGGAGCCATGAGGGGCACAAGAGAGAATCATTTTGTCAGAGTTTCATTGAAATACACAAAGAAACCTAGTACCCACAAGCTAAGAAACATGGGATTATTTCCAGTTGGCTAAAACGCTTTTCTGTGAGTTTGAAACTCTTTTGCTACCTAGTGATTCAGCTTTGAGATACTTGAACCAGGACAGAAGCACAGTGTGCTCGTGTGAACTAAAGTGTTGTTCTGCATTTTTAAAGTTCTAGCATTAACCATTTAAGAATTAAACTCACAGGCGTTTTCAGGCATTTTCGCCTAATCAGGGTAAACATCCAATAGACTGTAAACAAAACACCCTTGATGGTGGGATGACCAAATTTGGGGAGCCATGAGGGGGCACAAGAGAGAATCATTTTTTCAGAGTTTCATTGAAATACACAAAGAAACCTAGTACCCAGAAGCTAAGAAACATGGAATTATTTCCAGTTGGCTAAAACGCTTTTCTGTGAGTTTGAAACTCTTTTGCTACCTAGTGATTCATCTTTAAGATACTTGAACCAGGACAGAAGCACAGTGTGCTCTTGTGAACTAATGTGTTGTTCTGCATTTTCAAAGTTCTAGCATTAACCATTTAAGAATTAAAACTCACATGCGTTTTCAGGCAATTTTCGCCTAATCAGGGTAAACATCCAATAGGCTCTAAAAAAAAAAACCGTGATGGTGGGATGACCAAATTTTGGGAGCCATGAGGGGTACAAGAGAGAATCATTTTGTCAAAGTTTCATTGAAATACACAAAGAAACCTAGTACCCAGAAGCTAAGAAACTTGGAATTATTTCCAGTTGGCTAAATTGCTTTTCTGTGAGTTTGAATCTCTTTTGCTACCTAGTGATTCAGCTTTGAGATACTTGAACCAGGACAGGAGCACAGTGTGCTCTTGTGATCTGATATGCTTTTCTGCATTTTTCAAAGTTCTAGCATTAACCATTGAGGAATTAAACTACAGGCGTTTTCAGTGAAATTCGCCTAATCAGGGTAAACATCCAATAGGCTGTAACAAAAACCCGTGATCGTGCGATGATCAAATTTTTTAGCCATGAGGGGCACAAGAGAGAATCATTTTGTCAGAGTTTCATTGAAATACACAAAGAAACCTAGTACCCAGAAGCTAAGAAACTTGGAATTATTTCCAGTTGGCTAAATTGCTTTTCTGTGAGTTTGAAACTCTTTTGCTACCTAGTGATTCAGCTTTGAGATACTTGAACCAGAACAGGAGCCCAGTGTTCTTTTGTGATCTGAAGTGCTTTTCTCCATTTTCAAAGTTCCAGCATTAACCATTAAGGAATTAAACTACAGGCGTTTTCAGTGACATTCGCCTAATCAGGGTAAACATCCAATAGACAAAACACCCTTGATGGTGGGGATGACCAAATTGGGGAGTCTTGAGGAGCACACGAGAGAATCATTTTTTTCAGAGTTTCATTGAAATACACAAAGAAACCTAGTACCAGAAGCTAAGAAACATGGAATTATTTCCAGTTGGCTAAATCGCTTTTCAGTGAGTTTGAAACTCTTTTGCTACCTAGTGATTCAGCTTTGAGATACTTGAACCAGGACAGGAGCACTGTGTGCTCTTGTGATCTGAAGTGCTTTTCTGCATTTTCAAAGTTTTAGCATTAACCATTGAAAAACTAAACTACAGGAGTTTTCAGTGAAATTTGCCTAATCAGGGTAAATATCCAATAGGCTCTAAACAAAAAACCCGAGATGGTGGATTGAACAAATTTGGGGATCCATGAGGGGGCACAAGAGAGAATCATTTTGTCAGAGTTTCATTGAAATACACAAAGAAACCTAGTACCCACAAGCTAAGAAATATGGAATTATTTCCAGTTGGCTAAAACGCTTTTCTGTGAGTTTGAAACTCTTTTGCTACCTAGTGATTCAGCTTTGAGATACTTGAATCACGACAGAAGCACAGTGTGCTCTTGTGAACTAAAGTGTTGTTCTGCGTTTTTAAAGTTCTAGCATTAACCATTTAAGAATTAAACTCACAGGCGTTTTCAGGCATTTTCACCTAATCAGGGTAAACATCCAATAGACTGTAAACAAAACACCCTTGATGGTGGGATGACCAAACGTGGGGAGCCTGACGTGGCACATGAGAGAATCATTTTTTCAGAGTTTCATTGAAATACACAAAGAAACCTCGTGCCCAGAAGCTAAGAAATATGGAATTATTTTTAGTTCGCTAAAATGCTTTTCTGTGAGTTTGAAACTCTTTTGTTACCTAGTGATTCAGCTTTGAGATACTTAAACCAGGAAAGAAGCACAGTGTGCTCTTGTGATCTGAAGTGCTTTTCTGCATTTTCAAAGTTCTAGCATTAACCATTGAGGAATTAATCTAACAGGCGTTTTCAGTGAAATTCGCCTAATCAGGGTAAACATCCAATAGGCTCTAAACAAAAAAACCGTGATGGTGGGATGACCAAATTTGGGGAGCCATGAGGGGCACAAGAGAGAATCATTTTTTCAGAGTTTCATTGAAATACACAAAGAAACCTAGTGCCCAGAATCTAAGAAACATGGAATTATTTCCAGTTCCCTAAAACGCTTTTCTGTGAGTTTGAAACTCTTTTGTTACCTAGTGATTCAGCTTTGAGATACTTGAAACAGGAAAGAAGCACAGTGTGCTCTTGTGATCTGAAGTGCTTTTCTGCATTTCCAAAGTTCTAGAATTAACCATTGAGGAATTAAACTACAGACGTTTTCAGTGAGTTTCGCCTAATCAGGGTAAACATCCAATAGACTGTAAACAAAACACCCTTGATGGTGGGATGACCAAACTTGGGGAGCCTTGAGGGGCACATGAGAGAATCATTTTTTCAGAGTTTCATTGAAATACACAAAGAAACCTAGTGCCAGAAGCTAAGAAACATGGAATTATTTCCAGTTCGCTAAAAATGCTTTTCTGTGATTTTGAAACT
Source organism: Tamias sibiricus (assembly GCA_025594165.1). Lineage (NCBI taxonomy): Eukaryota > Metazoa > Chordata > Mammalia > Rodentia > Sciuridae > Tamias > Tamias sibiricus. The sequence continues at coordinate 92,320 of JAKELJ010000026.1, read as the reverse complement.
CTTTTGTTACCTAATGATTCAGCTTTGAGAAACTTGAACCAGGAAAGAAGCACAGTGTGCTCTTGTGATCTGAAGTGCTTTTCTGCATTTTCAAAGTTCTAGCATTAACCATTGAGGAATTAATCTAACAGGTGTTTTCAGTGAAATTCGCCTAATCAGGGTAAACATCCAATAGGCTCTAAACAAAAAACCCGTGATGGTGGGATGACCAAATTTGGGGAGCCATGAGGGGCACAAGAGAGAATCATTTTGTCAGAGTTTCATTGAAATACACAAAGAAACCTATTACCCAGAAGCTAAGAAACATGGAATTATTTCCAGTTGGCTAAATCGCTTATCTGTGATTTTGAAACTCTTTTGTTACCTAGTGATTCAGCTTTGAGATACTTGAACCAGGAGAGGAGCCCAGTGTGCTTTTGTGATCTGAAGTGCTTTTCTGCATTTTGAAAGTTCTAGCATTAACCATTGTGGAATTAATCTAACAGGCCCTTTTCAGTGAAATTCGCCTAATCAGGGTAAACATCCAATAGGCTCTAAACAAAAAACCCGTGATGGTGGGATGACCAAATTTGGGGAGCCATGAGGGGCACAGGACAGAATCATTTTTTCAGAGTTTCATTGAAATACACAAAGAAACCTAGTACCCAGAAGCTAAGAAACATGGAATTATTTCCAGTTGGCTAAATCGCTTTTCTGTGAGTTTGAAACTCTTTTTGCTACCTAGTGATTCAGCTTTGAGAATACTTGAACCAGGACAGGAGCACAGTGTGCTCTTGTGATCTGAAGTGCTTTTCTGCATTTTCAAAGTTCTAGCATTAACCATTGAGGAATTAAACTACAGGCGTTTTCAGTGAAATTCACCTAATCAGGGTAAACATCCAATAGGCTCTAAACACAAAACCGTGATGGTGGATTGACCAAATATGTGGAGCCATGAGGGGCACAAGAGGAGAATCATTTTGTCAGAGTTTCATTGAAATACACAAAGAAACCTAGTACCACAAGCTAAGAAATATGGGATTATTTCCAGTTGGCTAAAACGCTTTTCTGTGAGTTTGAAAACTCTTTTGCTACCTAGTGATTCAGCTTTGAGATACTTGAACCAAGACAGAAGCACAGTGTGCTCTTGTGAACTAAAGTGTTGTTCTGCGTTTTTAAAGTTCTAGCATTAACCATTTAAGAATTAAACTCACAGGCGTTTTCAGGCATTTTTGCCTAATCAGGGTAAAACATCCAATAGACTGTAAACAAAACATCCTTGATGGTGGGTATGACCAAAATTTGGGGAGCCATGAGGGGCACAGGAGAGAATCATTTTGTCATAGTTTCATTGAAATACACAAAGAAACCTAGTACCTAGAAGCTAAGAAACTTGGAATTATTTCCAGTTGGCTAAACCGCTTTTCTGTGAGTTTGAAACTCTTTTGCTACCTAGTGATTCAGCTTTGAGATACTTGAACCAGGACAGGAGCACAGTGTGCTCTTGTGATCTGAAGTGCTTTTCTGCATTTTCAAAGTTTTAGCATTAACCATTGAAAAACTAAACTACAGGAGTTTTCAGTGAAATTTGCCTAATCAGGGTAAAAATATCCAATAGGCTCTAAACAAAAAAAGCCCGAGATGGTGGATTGAACAAATTGGGGATCCATGAGGGGCACAAGAGAGAATCATTTTTGTCAGAGTTTCATTGAAATACACAAAAGAAACCTTGTACCCACAAGCTAAGAAACATGGAATTCATTTCCAGTTGGCTAAAACGCTTTTCTGTGAGTTTGAAACTCTTTTTGCTACCTAGTGATTCAGCTTTGAGATACTTGAATCAGGACAGAAGCACAGTGTGCTCTTGTGAACTAAAGTGTTGTTCTGCGTTTTTAAAGTTCTAGCATTAACCATTTAAGAATTAAACTCACAGGCGTTTTCAGGCATTTTTCACCTAATCAGGGTAAACATCCAATAGACTGTAAACAAAACACCCTTGATGGTGGGATGACCAAACTTGGGGAGCCTTGAGGGGCACATGAGAGAATCATTTTTTCAGAGTTTCATTGAAATACACAAAAAGAAACCTAGTGCCCCAGAAGCTAAGAAACATGGAATGATTTCCAGTTCGCTAAAATGCTTTTCTGTGATTTTGAAATTCTTTTGTTACCTAGTGATTCAGCTTTGAGAAACTTGAACCAGAAAAGAAGCACAGTGTGCTCTTGTGATTGAAGTGCTTTTCTGCATTTTTCAAAGTTCTAGCATTAACCATTGAGGAATTAATCTAACAGGTGTTTTCAGTGAAATTCGCCTAATCAGGGTAAACATCCAATAGGCTCTAAACAAAAAACCCGTTGATGGTGGGGATGACCAAATTTGGGGGAGCAATGAGGGGCACAAGAGAGAATCATTTTGTCAGAGTTTCATTGAAATACACAAAGAAACCTAGTACCCAGAAGCTAAGAAACATGGAAATTATTTCCAGTTGGCTAAATCCCTTATCTGTGACTTTGAAACTCTTTTGCTACCTAGTGATTCAGCTTTGAGATACTTGAACCAGGAGAGGAGCCCAGTGTGCTTTTGTGATCTGAAGTGCTTTTTCTGCATTTTCAAAGTTCTAGCATTAACCATTGTGGAATTAATCTAACAGGGCCTTTTCAGTGAAATTCGCCTAATCAGGGTAAACATCCAATAGGCTCTAAACAAAAAACCCGTGATGGTGGGATGACCAAATTTGGGGAGGAGCATGAGGGGCACAGGACAGAATCATTTTTTCAGAGTTTCATTGAAATACACAAAGAAACCTAGTACCCAGAAGCTAAGAAACATGGAATTATTTCCAGTTGGCTAAATCGCTTTTCTGTGAGTTTGAAACTCTTTTGCTACCTAGTGATTCAGCTTTGAGATACTTTGAACCAGGACAGGAGCACAGTGTGCTCTTGTGATCTGAAGTGCTTTTCTGCATTTTCAAAGTTCTAGCATTAACCATTGAGGAATTAAACTACAGGCGTTTTCAGTGAAATTCACATTCTAATCAGGGTAAACATCCAATAGGCTCTAAACACAAAACCCGTGATGGTGGATTGACCAAATATGTGGAGCCATGAGGGGCACAAGAGAGAATCATTTTGTCAGAGTTTCATTGAAATACACAAAGAAACCTAGTACCCAGAAGCTAAGAAACATGGAATTATTTCCGTTGGCTAAATCCGCTTATCTGTGACTTTGAAACTCTTTTGCTACCTAGTGATTCAGCTTTTGAGATACTTGAACCAGGAGAGGAGCCCAGTGTGCTTTTGTGATCTTGAAGTGCTTTTCTGCATTTTCAAAGTTCTAGCATTAACCATTGTGGAATTAATCTAACAGGCCTTTTCAGTGAAATTCGCCTAATCAGGGTAAACATCCAATAGGCTCTAAACAAAAAAACCCGTGATGGTGGGGATTGACCAAATTTGGGGAGCCATGAGGGGCACAGGACAGAATCATTTTTCAGAGTTTCATTGAAATACACAAAGAAACCTAGTACCCAGAAGCTAAGAAACATGGAATTATTTTCCAGTTGGCTAAATCGCTTTTCTGTGAGTTTGAAAACTCTTTTGCTACCTAGTGATTCAGCTTTGAGATACTTGAACCAGGACAGGAGCACAGTGTGCTCTTGTGATCTGAAGTGCTTTTCTGCATTTTCAAAGTTCTAGCATTAACCATTGAGGAATTAAATACAGGCGTTTTCAAGTGAAATTCACCTAATCAGGGTAAACATCCAATAGGCTCTAAACACAAAACCCGTGATGGTGGATTGACCAAATATGTGGAGCCATGAGGGGCACAAGAGAGAATCATTTTGTCAGAGTTTCATTGAAATACACAAAGAAACCTAGTACCCACAGCTAAGAAATATGGGATTATTTCCAGTTGGCTAAAACGCTTTTCTGTGAGTTTGAAACTCTTTTGCTATCTAGTGATTCAGCTTTGAGATACTTGACCAAGACAGAAGCACAGTGTGCTCTTGTGAACTAAAGTGTTGTTCTGCGTTTTTAAAGTTCTAGCATTAACCATTTAAGAATTAAAAACTCACAGGTGTTTTCAGCAATTTTTGCCTAATCAGGGTAAACATCCAATAGACTGTAAACACAAAACATCCTTGATGGTGGGATGACCAAATTTGGGGAGCCATGAGGGGCACAAGAGAGAATCATTTTGTCAGAGTTTCATTGAAATACACAAAGAAACCTAGTACCCAGAAGCTAAGAAACTTGGGAATTATTTACAGTTGGCTAAACGCTTTTCTGTGAGTTTTGAAACTCTTTTGCTACCTAGTGATTCAGCTTTGAGATACTTGAACCAGGACAGGAGCACAGTGTGCTCTTGTGATCTGAAGTGCTTTTCTGCATTTTCAAAGTTTTAGCATTAACATTGAAAAAATAAAACTACAGGAGTTTTCAGTGAAAAATTGCCTAATCAGGGTAAATATCCAATAGGCTCTAAACAAAAAACCCCGAGATGGTGGATTGAAACAAATTTGGGGATCCATGAGGGGCACAAGAGAGAATCATTTTGTCAGAGTTTCATTGAAATACACAAAGAAACCTAGTACCCACAAGCTAAGAAACAGGAATTATTTTTAGTTGACTAAAACGCTTTTCTGTGAGTTTGAAACTCTTTTGGTACCTGGTGATTCAGCTTTGAGATAATCTTGAACCAGGAGAGAAGCAACAGTGTGCTTCTTGTGAAATGAAGTGTTGTTCTGCATTTTTAAAGTTCTAGCATTAACCATTTAAGAATTAAACCTCACAGGCGTTTTCAGGCATTTTCGCCTAATCAGGGTAAACATCCAATAGACTGTAAACAAAAACACCCTTGATTGGTGGGTATGACCAAACTTGGGGAGCCTTGCGGGGCACATGAGGGAATCATTTTTTCAGAGTTTCATTGAAATACACAAAGAAACCTAGGGCCAGAAGCTAAGAAACATGGAATGATTTCCAGTTCTCTGAAAACACTTTTCTCTGAGTTTGAAACTCTTTTGCTACCTAGTGATTCAGCTTTGAGATACTTGAACGAAGACAGAAGCACAGTGTGCTTTTGTGATCTGAAGTGCTTTTTCTGCATTTTCAAAGTTCTAGCATTAAACCATTGAGGAATTAAACTACAGGCGTTTTCAGTGAGATTCGCCCCTAATCAGGGTAAACAGCCAATAGACTGTAAACAAAACACCCTTGATGGTGGGATGACCAAAACTTGGGGAGCCTTGAGGGGCACATGAGATAATCATTTTTTTCAGAGTTTCATTGAAATAAACAAAGAAA
>JAKELJ010000026.1:68046-86935 GCA_025594165.1 Tamias sibiricus | reverse complement strand
CTTAGCTTCTGGGCACTAGGTTTCATTTTGTGTATTTCAATGAAACTCTGAAAAAATGATTCTCTCATTTGCCACTCAAGGCTCCCCACGTTTGGTCATTTCAAAATCAACGGTGTTGTGTTTACAGTCTATTGGATGTTTACCCTGATTAGGCGAAAATGCCTGAAAACGCATGTGAGTTTAATTCTTAAATGGTTAATGCTAGAACTTTGAAAATGCAGAACAACACTTTAGTTCACAAGAGCACACTGTGCTTCTGTCCTGGTTCAAGTATCTTAAAGATGAATCACTAGGTAGCAAAAGAGTTTCAAACTCACAGAAAAGCGTTTTAGCCAACTGGAAATAATCCCATGTTTCTTAGCTTCTGGGCACTAGGTTTCTTTGTGTATCTTTTCAATGAAACTGTGACAAAATGATTCTCTCTTGTGCCCCTCATGGCTCCACAAATTTGGTCAATCCATCATCACGGGTTTTGTGTTTAGAGCCTATTGGATGTTTACCCTGATTAGGTGAATTTCACTGAAAACGCCTGTAGTTTAATTCCTCAATGGTTAATGCTAGAACTTTGAAAATGCTGAAAAGCACTTCAGATCACAAGAGCACACTGTGCTTCTTTCCTGGTTCAAGTTTCTCAAAGCTGAATCTCTAGGTAACAAAAGATTTCAAAATCACAGAAAGCATTTTAGCGAACTGGAAATAATTCCATGTTTCTTAGCTTCTGGGCACTAGGTTTTCTTTGTGTATTTCAATGAAGCTCTGAAAAAATGATTCTCTCATGTGCCCCTCAAGGCTCCCCTAGTTTGGTCATCCCACCATCAAGGGTGTTTTGTTTACAGTCTATTGGATGTTTTACCCTGATTAGGCGAATTCTCACTGAAAACGCCTGTAGTTTAATTCCTCAATGGTTAATTCTAGAACTTTGGAAATGCAGAAAAGCACTTCAGATCACAAGAGCACACTGTGCTTCTGTCCTGGTTCAAGTATCTCAAAGCTGAATCACTAGGTACAAAAAGAGTTTCAAACTCACAGAAAAGTGATTTAGCCAACTGGAAATAATTCATGTTTCTTAGCTTCTGGGTACTAGGTTTCTTTGTGTATTTCAATGAAACTCTGACAAAATGATTCTCTCTTGTGCCCCTCATGGCTCCCCAAATTTGGTCATCCCACCATGATGGGTTTTTTTGTTTAGAGCCTATTGGATGTTTACCCTGATTAGGCGAATTTCACTGAAAACGCCTGTTAGTTTAATTCCTCAATGGTGAATGCTAGAACTTTGAAAATGCAGAAAAGCACTTTAGATCACAAGAGCACAGTGTGCTTCGTTCCTGGTTCAAGTATCTCAAAGCTGAATCACTACGTAGCAAAAGAGTTTCAAACTCACAGAAAAGCATTTTAGCGAACTGGAAATAATTCCATATTTCTTAGCTTCTGGGCACTAGTTTCTTTGTGTATTTTCAATGAAACTCTGAAAAAATGATTCTCTCATGTGCCCCTCAAGGCTCCCCAAGTTTGGTCATCCCACCATCTAGGGTGTTTTGTTTACAGTCTATTGGATGTTTACCATGATTATGCGAATTTCACTGAAAACGCCTGTAGTTCAATTCCTCAATGGTTAATGCTAGAACTTTGAAAATGCAGAAAAGCACTTTAGATCACAAGAGCACAGTGTGCTTCGTTCCTGGTTCAAGTATCTCAAAGCTGAATCACTAGGTAACAAAAGAGTTTCAAACTCACAGAAAAGCATTTTAGCGAACTGGAAATAATTCCATATTTCTTAGCTTCTGGGCACTAGGTTTCGTTGTGTATTTCAATGAAACTCTGAAAAAATGATTCTCTCATGTGCCTCTCAAGGCTCCCCCAAGTTCGGTAATCCCACCATCAAGGGTGTTTTTGTTTACAGTCTATTGGATGTTTCCCCTGATTAGGCGAAAAATGCCTGAAAACGCCTGTGAGATTAATTCTTAAATGGTTAATGCTAGAACTTTAAAAAACGCAGAACAACACTTTAGTTCACAAGAGCACACTGTGCTTCTTTCCTGTTTTAAGTATCTCAAAGCTGAATCACTAGGTAACAAAAGAGTTTCAAAATCACAGAAAAGCATTTTAGCGAACTGGAAATAATTCCATATTTCTTAGCTTCTGGGCACTAGGTTTCTTTGTGTATTTCAATGAAACTCTGAAAAAATGATTCTCTCATGTGCCCCTCAAGGCTCCCCAAGTTTGGTCATCCCACCATCTAGGGTGTTTTGTTTACAGTCTATTGGATGTTTAACCATGATTATGCGAATTTCACTGAAAACGCCTGTAGTTCAATTCCTCAATGGTTAATGCTAGAACTTTGAAAATGCAGAAAAGCACATCAGATCACAAGAGCACACTGTGCTCCTGTCCTGGTTCAAGTATCTCAAAGCTGAATCACTAGGTAGCAAAAGAGTTTCAAACTCACAGAAAAGCGATTTTAGGCCAACTGGAAATAATTCCAACTTTCTTAGCTTCTGAGTATTAGGTTTCTTTATGTATTTCAATGAAACTTTGACAAAATGATTTTCTCTTGTGCCCCTCATGGCTCCCCAAATTTGGTCATCCCACCATCACGGTTTTTTTGTTTAGAGCCTATTGGATGTTTACCCTGATTAGGCGAATTTCACTGAAAACGCCTGTTAGTTTAATTCCTCAATGGTTAATGCTAGAACTTTGAAAATGCAGAAAAGCACTTCAGATCATAAGAGCACACTGTGCTTCTTTCCTGTTTAAAGTATCTCAAAGCTCAATCACTAGGTAACAAAAGAGTTTCAAACTCACAGAAAAGCGTTTTAGGGAACTGGAAATAATTCCATATTGCTTAGCTTCTGGGCACTAGGTTTCTTTGTGTATTTCAATGAAACTCTGAAAAAATGATTCTCTCATTTGCCACTCAAGGCTCCCCACGTTTGGTCATTTCACAATCAACGGTGTTGTGTTTACAGTCTATTGGATGTTTACCCTGATTAGGCGAAAATGCCTGAAAACGCATGTGAGTTTAATTCTTAAATGGTTAATGCTAGAACTTTGAAAATGCAGAACAACACTTTAGTTCACAAGAGCACACTGTGCTTCTGTCCTGGTTCAAGTATCTTAAAGATGAATCACTAGGTAGCAAAAAGAGTTTCAAACTCACAGAAAAGCGTTTTAGCCAACTGGAAATAATCCCATGTTTCTTAGCTTCTGGGCACTAGGTTTCTTTGTGTATTTCAATGAAACTGTGACAAAATGATTCTCTCTTGTGCCCCTCATGGCTCCACAAATTTGGTCAATCCATCATCACGGGTTTTGTGTTTAGAGCCTATTGGATGTTTACCCTGATTAGGTGAATTTCACTGAAAACGCCTGTAGTTTAATTCCTCAATGGTTAATGCTAGAACTTTGAAAATGCTGAAAAGCACTTCAGATCACAAGAGCACACTGTGCTTCTTTCCTGGTTCAAGTTTCTCAAAGCTGAATCACTAGGTAACAAAAGAGTTTCAAAATCACAGAAAAGCATTTTAGCGAACTGGAAATAATTCCATGTTTCTTAGCTTCTGGGCACTAGGTTTCTTTGTGTATTTCAATGAAGCTCTGAAAAAATGATTCTCTCATGTGCCCCTCAAGGCTCCCCTAGTTTGGTCATCCCACCATCAAGGGTGTTTTGTTTACAGTCTATTGGATGTTTACCCTGATTAGGCGAATCTCACTGAAAACGCCTGTAGTTTAATTCCTCAATGGTTAATTCTAGAACTTTGGAAATGCAGAAAAGCACTTCAGATCACAAGAGCACACTGTGCTTCTGTCCTGGTTCAAGTATCTCAAAGCTGAATCACTAGGTAACAAAAGAGTTTCAAACTCACAGAAAAGCGATTTAGCCAACTGGAAATAATTCCATGTTTCTTAGCTTCTGGGTACTAGGTTTCTTTGTGTATTTCAATGAAAACTCTGACAAAATGATTCTCATCTTGTGCCCCTCATGGCTCCCCAAATTTGGTCATCCCACCATGACGGGTTTTTTGTTTAGAGCCTATTGGATGTTTACCCTGATTAGGCGAATTTCACTGAAAACGCCTGTTAGTTTAATTCCTCAATGGTGAATGCTAGAACTTTGAAAATGCAGAAAAGCACTTTAGATCACAAGAGCACAGTGTGCTTCGTTCCTGGTTCAAGTATCTCAAAGCTGAATCACTAGGTAACAAAAGAGTTTCAAACTCACAGAAAAGCATTTTAGCGAACTGGAAATAATTCCATATTTCTTAGCTTCTGGGCACTAGGTTTCTTTGTGTATTTCAATGAAACTCTGAAAAAATGATTCTCTCATGTGCCCCTCAAGGCTCGCCCCAAGTTTGGTCATCCCACCATCTAGGGTGTTTTGTTTACAGTCTATTGGATGTTTACCATGATTATGCGAATTTCACTGAAAACGCCTGTAGTTCAATTCCTCAATGGTTAATGCTAGAACTTTGAAAATGCAGAAAAGCACTTTAGATCACAAGAGCACAGTGTGCTTCGTTCCTGGTTCAAGTATCTCAAAGCTGAATCACTAGGTAACAAAAGAGTTTCAAACTCACAGAAAAGCATTTTAGCGAACTGGAAATAATTCCATATTTCTTAGCTTCTGGGCACTAGGTTTCGTTGTGTATTTCAATGAAACTCTGAAAAAATGATTCTCCTCATGTGGCCTCTCAAGGCTCCCCAAGTTCGGTAATCCCACCATCAAGGGTGTTTTGTTTACAGTTTATTGGATGTTTCCCCTGATTAGGCGAAAATGCCTGAAAACGCCTGTGAGATTAATTCTTAAATGGTTAATGCTAGAACTTTAAAAACGCAGAACAACACTTTAGTTCACAAGAGCACACTGTGCTTCTTTCCTGTTTTAAGTATCTCAAAGCTGAATCACTAGGTAACAAAAGAGTTTCAAAATCACAAAAAAGCATTTTAGCGAACTGGAAATAATTCCATATTTCTTAGCTTCGGGGCACTAGGTTTTTGTGTATTTCAATGAAACTCTGAAAAATGATTCTCTCATGTGCCCCTCAAGGCTCCCCAAGTTTGGTCATCCCACCATCTAGGGTGTTTTGTTTACAGTCTATTGGATGTTTACCATGATTATGCGAATTTCACTGAAAACGCCTGTAGTTCAATTCCTCAATGGTTAATGCTAGAACTTTGAAAATGCAGAAAAGCACATCAGATCACAAGAGCACACTGTGCTCCTGTCCTGGTTCAAGTATCTCAAAGCTGAATCACTACGTAGCAAAAGAGTTTCAAACTCACAGAAAAGCGATTTAGCCAAATGGAAATAATTCCATGTTTCTTAGCTTCTGGGCACTAGGTTTCTTTCTGTATTTCAATGAAACTCTGAAAAAATGATTCTCTCGTGTGCTCCTCAAGGCTCCCCAAGTTTGGTCATCCCACCATCAAGGGTGTTTTGGCTATTGGATGTTTACCCTGATTAGGCGAATTTCACTGAAAACGCCTGTAGTTTAATTCCTTATTTTTATGGTTAATGCTAGAAATTTGAAAATGCAGAAAAGCAGTTCAGATCACAAAAGCACACTGGGCTCCTGTCCTGGTTCAAGTATCTCAAAGCTGAATCACTAGGTAGCAAAAGAGTTTTCAAACTCACAGAAAAGCAATTTTAGCCAACTGGAAATAATTCCAATTTTCTTAGCTTCTGGGTACTAGGTTTCTTTGTGTATTTCAATGAAAATCTGACAAAAATGATTCTCTCTTGTGCCCCTCATGGCTCTTCAAATTTGGTCATCGCACGATCACGGGTTTTTTGTTTAGAGCCTATTGGATGTTTACCCTGATTAGGCGAATTTCACTGAAAACGCCTGTTAGTTTAATTCCTGAATGGTTAATGCTAGAACTTTGAAAATGCAGAAAAGCACTTCAGATCACAAGAGCACACTGTGCTTCTTTCCTGTTCAAGTATCTCAAAGCTGAATCACTAGGTAACAAAAGAGTTTCAAACTCACAGAAAAGCGATTTAGCCAACTGGAAATAATTCCATGTTTCTTAGCTTCTGGGTACTAGGTTTCTTTGTGTATTTCAATGAAACTCTGACAAAATGATTCTCTCTTGTGCCCCTCATGGCTCCCCAAATTTGGTCATCCCACCATCACGGGTTTTTTGTTTAGAGCCTATTGGATGTTTACCCTGATTAGGCGAATTTCACTGAAAACGCCTGTTAGTTTAATTCCTCAATGGTTAATGCTAGAAACTCTGAAAATGCAGAAAAGCACTTCAGATCACAAGAGCACACTGTGCTTCTTTCCTGTTTCAAGTATCTCAAAGCTGAATCACTAGGTAACAAAAGAGTTTCAAACTCACAGAAAAGCGTTTTAGGGAACTGGAAATAATTCCATGTTTCTTAGCTTCTGGCACTAGGTTTCTTTGTGTATTTCAATGAAACTCTGAAAAAATGATTCTCTCATGTGCCACTCAAGGCTCCCCACGTTTTGGTCATTTCACAATCAATGGTGTTGTGTTTACAGTCTATTGGATGTTTACCCTGATTAGGCGAAAATATCTGAAAATGCATGTGAGTTTAATTCTTAAATGGTTAATGCTAGAACTTTGAAAATGCAGAACAACACTTTAGTTCACAAGAGCACACTGTGCTTCTGTCCTGGTTCAAGTATCTTAAAGATGAATCACTAGGTAGCAAAAGAGTTTTCAAACTCACAGAAAAGCGTTTTAGCCAACTGGAAATAATTCCATGTTTCTTAGCTTCTGGGTACTAGGTTTCTTTGTGTGTATTTCAATGAAACTCTGACAAAATGATTCTCTCTTGTGCCCCTCATGGCTCCCCAAATTTGGTCATCACCCACCATCAAGGGTGTTTTTTGTTTACAGTTCTATTGGATGTTTACCCTGATTAGGCGAAAATGCCTGAAAACGCCTGTGAGTTTAATTCTTAAATGGTTAATGCTAGAACTTTAAAAACGCAGAACAACACTTTAGTTCACAAGAGCACACTGTGCTTCTGTCCTGGTTCAAGTATCTCAAAGCTGAATCACTAGGTAGCAAAAGAGTTTCAAACTCACAGAAAAGCGATTTAGCCAACTGGAAATAATTCCATGTTTCTTAGCTTCTGGCACTAGGTTTCTTTGTGTATTTCAATGAAACTCTGAAAAAATGATTCTGTCATGTGCCACTCAAGGCTCTCCACGTTTGGTCATTTCACAATCAACGGTGTTGTGTTTACAGTCTATTGGATGTTTACCCTGATTAGGCGAAAATGCCTGAAAACGCATGTGAGTTTAATTCTTAAATGGTTAATGCTAGAACTTTGAAAATGCAGAAAAGCACTTCAGATGACAAGAGCACACTGTGCTTCTGTCCTGGTTCAAGTATCTTAAAGATGAATCACTAGGTAGCAAAAGAGTTTCAAACTCACAGAAAAGCGTTTTAGCCAACTGGAAATAATTCCATGTTTCTTAGCTTCTGGGTACTAGGTTTCTTTGTGTATTTCAAAGATACTCTGACAAATGATTCTCTCTTGTGCCTCTCATGGCTCGCAAAATTTGGTCAATCCACCATCACGGGTTTTTTGTTTAGAGCCTATTGGATCTTTACCCTGATTAGGCAAATTTCACTGAAAACGCCTGTAGTTTAATTCCTCAATGGTTATTGCTAGAACTTTGGAAATGCAGAAAAGCACTTCAGATCACAAGAGCACACTGTGCTTCTGTCCTGGTTCAAGTATCTCAAAGCTGAATCACTAGTAGCAAAAGAGTTTCAAACTCACAGAAAAGCATTGTAGAAACTTGAAATATTCCATGTTTCTTAGCTTCTGGGCACTAGGTTTCTTTGTGTATTTCAATGAAACTCTGAAAAAAATGATTCTCTCTTGTGCCCCTCATGGCTCCCCAAATTTGGTCATCTCACCATCACGGGTTTTTTGTTTAGAGCCTATTGGATGTTTACCCTGATTAGGCGAATTTCACTGAAAACGCCTGTTAGTTTAATTCCTCAATGGTTAATGCTAGAACTTTGAAAATGCAGAAAAGCACTTCAGATCACAAGAGCACAGTGTGCTTCTTTCCTGGTTCAAGTATCTCAAAGCTGAATCACTAGGTAACAAAAGAGTTTCAAACTCACAGAAAAAAAAAGCGTTTTAGCGAACTGGAAATAATTCCATGTTTCTTAGCTTCTGGGCACTAGGTTTTCTTTGTGTATTTCAATGAAACTCTGACAAAATGATTCTCTCTTGTGCCCCTCATGGCTCCCCAAATTTGGTCATCCCCCCATCACGGGTTTTTTGTTTAGAGCCTATTGGATGTTTACCCTGATTAAGCGAATTTCACTGAAAACTCCTGTTAGTTTAATTCCTCAATGGTTAATGCTAGAACTTTGAAAATGCAGAAAAGCACTTCAGATCACAAGAGCACAGTGTGCTTCTTTCCTGGTTCAAGTATCTCAAAGCTGAAACACTAGGTAACAAAAGAGTTTCAAACTCACAGAAAAGCGTTTTTAGCGAACTGGAAATAATTCCATGTTTCTTAGCTTCTGGGCACTAGGTTTCTTTGTGTATTTCAATGAAACTCTGAAAAAATGATTCTCTCATGTGCTCCTCAAGGCTCCCAAAGTTTGGTCATCCCACCATCAAGGGTGTTTTGTTTACAGTCTATTGAAAGTTTACCCTGATTAGCGAAAATGCCTGAAAACGACTGTGAGTTTAATTCTTAAATGGTTAATGCTAGAACTTTGAAAATGCAGAAAAGAACTTCAGTTCACAAGAGCACACTGTGCTTCTGTCCTGGTTCAAGTATCTCAAAGCTGAATCACTAGGTAGCAAAAGAGTTTCAAACTCACAGAAAAGCATTGTAGAAAACTGGAAATAATTCCATGTTTCTTAGCTTGTGGGTTTCTAGGTTTCTTTGTGTATTTCAATGAAACTCTGAAAAAATGATTCTCTCTTGTGCCCCTCATGGATCCCCAAATTTGTTCAATCCACCATCACGGGTTTTTTTTATTTTGAGCCTATGGATTTTGACCCTGATTAGGCAAATTTCACTGAAAACTCCTGTAGTTTAGTTTTTCAATGGTAATGCTAGAAGTTTGAAAATGCAGAAAAGCACTTCAGATCACAAGAGCACACTGTGCTCCTGTCCTGTTTCAAATATCTCAATGCTGAATCACTAGGTAGCAAAAGAGTTTCAAACTCACAGAAATGCGGTTTAGCCAACTGGAAATAATTCCAAGTTTCTTAGCTTCTGGGTACTAGGTTTCTTTGTGTATTTCAATGAAACTCTGACAAAATGATTCTCTCTTGTGCCCCTCATGGCTCCCCAAATTTGGTAATCCCACCATCAAGGGTATTTTGTTTACAGTCTATTGGATGTTTACCCTGATTAGGCGAAAATGCCTGAAAACGCCTGTGAGTTTAATTCTTAAATGGTTAATGCTAGAACTTTAAAAATGCAGAACAACACTTTTAGTTCACAAGAGCACACTGTGCTTCTGTCCTGGTTCAAGTATCTCAAAGCTGAATCACTAGGTAACAAAAGAGTTTCAAACTCACAGAAAAGCGTTTTAGCCAACTGGAAATAATCCCATGTTTCTTAGCTTCTGGGCACTAGGTTTTCTTTGTGTATTTCAATGAAACTCTGACAAAATGATTCTCTCTTGTGCCCCTCATGGCTCCACAAATTTGATCAATCCACCATCACGGGTTTTTTGTTTAGAGCCTATTGGATGTTTACCCTGATTAGGCGAATTTCACTGAAAACGCCTGTAGTTTAATTCCTCAATGGTTAATGCTAGAACTTTGAAAATGCAGAAAAGCACATCAGATCACAAGAGCACACTGTGCTCCTGTCCTGGTTCAAGTATCTCAAAGCTGAATCACTAGGTAGCAAAAGAGTTTTCAAACTCACAGAAAAGCGATTTAGCCAACTGGAAATAATTCCAAGTTTCTTAGCTTCTGAGTATTAGGTTTCTTTATGTATTTCAATGAAACTTTGACAAAATGATTTTCTCTTGTGCCCCTCATGGCTCCCCAAATTTGGTCATCCCACCATCACGGTTTTTTTTGTTAGAGCCTATTGGATGTTTACCCTGATTAGGCGAATTTCACTGAAACGCCTGTTAGTTTAATTCCTCAATGGTTAATGCTAGAACTTTGAAAATGCAGAAAAGCACTTCAGATCATAAGAGCACACTGTGCTTCTTTCCTGGTTTAAGTATCTCAAAGCTGAATCACTAGGTAACAAAAGAGTTTCAAACTCACAGAAAAGCGTTTAGGGAACTGGAAATAATTCCATATTGCTTAGCTTCTGGGCACTAGGTTTCTTTGTGTATTTCAATGAAACTCTGAAAAAATGATTCTCTCATTTGCCACTCAAGGCTCCCCACGTTTGGTCATTTCACAATCAACGGTGTTGTGTTTACAGTCTATTGGATGTTTACCCTGATTAGGCGAAAATGCCTGAAAACGCATGTGAGTTTAATTCTTAAATGGTTAATGCTAGAGAACTTTGAAAATGCAGAACAACACTTTAGTTCACAAGAGCACACTGTGCTTCTGTCCTGGTTCAAGTATCTTAAAGATGAATCACTAGGTAGCAAAAGAGTTTTCAAACTCACAGAAAAGCGTTTTAAGCCAACTGGAAATAATCCCATGTTTCTTAGCTTCTGGGCACTAGGTTTCTTTGTGTATTTCAATGAAACTGTGACAAAATGATTCTCTCTTGTGCCCCTCATGGCTCCACAAATTTGGGTCAATCCATCATCACGGGTTTTGTGTTTAGAGCCTATTGGATGTTTACCCTGATTAGGTGAATTTCACTGAAAACGCCTGTAGTTTAATGCCTCAATGGTTAATGCTAGAACTTTGAAAATGCTAAAAAGCACTTCAGATCACAAGAGCACACTGTGCTTCTTTTCCTGGTTCAAGTTTCTCAAAGCTGAATCACTAGGTAACAAAAGAGTTTCAAAATCACAGAAAAGCATTTTAGCGAACTGGAAATAATTCCATGTTTCATAGCTTCTGGGCACTAGGTTTCTTTGTGTATTTCAATGAAGCTCTGAAAAAAATGATTCTCTCATGTGCCCCTCAAGGCTCCCCTAGTTTGGTCATCCCACCATCAAGGGTGTTTTGTTTACAGTCTATTGGATGTTTACCCTGATTAGGCGAATCTCACTGAAAACGCCTGTAGTTGTAAATTCCTCAATGGTTAATTCTAGAACTTTGGAAATGCAGAAAAGCACTTAAGATCACAAGAGCACACTGTGCTTCTGTCCTGGTTCAAGTATCTCAAAGCTGAATCACTAGGTAACAAAAGAGTTTCAAACTCACAGAAAAGCGATTTAGCCAACTGGAAATAATTCCATGTTTCTTAGCTTCTGGGTACTAGGTTTCTTTGTGTATTTCAATGAAACTCTGACAAAATGATTCTCTCTTGTGCCCCTCATGGCTCCCCAAATTTGGTCATCCCACCATGACTGGGTTTTTTGTTTAGAGCCTATTGGATGTTTACCCTGATTAGGCGAATTTTCACTGAAAACGCCTGTTAGTTTAATTCCTCAATGGTGAATGCTAGAACTTTGAAATGCAGAAAAGCACTTTAGATCACAAGAGCACAGTGTGCTTCGTTCCTGGTTCAAGTATCTCAAAGCTGAATCACTAGGTAACAAAAGAGTTTCAAACTCACAGAAAAGCATTTTAGCGAACTGGAAATAATTCCATATTTCTTAGCTTCTGGGCACTAGGTTTCGTTGTGTATTTCAATGAAACTCTGAAAAAATGATTCTCTCATGTGCCTCTCAAGGCACCCCAAGTTCGGTAATCCCACCATCAAGGGTGTTTTGTTTACAGTCTATTGGATGTTTCCCCTGATTAGGCGAAAATGCCTGAAAACGCCTGTGAGATTAATTCTTAAATGGTTAATGCTAGAACTTTAAAAAACGCAGAACAACACTTTATTTCACAAGAGCACACTGTGCTTTCTTTCCTGTTTTAAGTATCTCAAAGCTGAATCACTAGGTAACAAAAGAGTTTCAAAATCACAGAAAAGCATTTTAGCGAACTGGAAATAATTCCATATTTCTTAGCTTCTGGGCACTAGGTTTCTTTGTGTATTTCAATGAAACTCTGAAAAAATGATTCTCTCGATGTGCCCCTCAAGGCTCCCCAAGTTTGGTCATTCCCACCATCTATGGTGTTTTGTTTACAGTCTATTGGGATGTTTACCATGATTATGCGAATTTCACTGAAAACGCCTGTAGTTCAATTCCTCAATGGTTAATGCTAGAACTTTGAAAATGCAGAAAAGCACATCAGATCACAAGAGCACACTGTTGCTCCTGTCCTGGTTCCAGTATCTCAAAGCTGAATCACTACGTAGCAAAAGAGTTTCAAACTCACAGAAAAGCGATTTAGCCAAATGGAAATAATTCCATGTTTCTTATTTCTGGGCACTAGGTTTCTTTCTGTATTTCAATGAAACTCTGAAAAAATGATTCTCTCGTGTGCTCCTCAAGGCTCCCTCAAGTTTGGTCATCCCACCATCAAGGGTGTTTTGGCTATTGGATGTTTACCCTGATTAGGCGAATTTCACTGAAAACGCCTGTAGTTTAATTCCTTAATGGTTAATGCTAGAAGTTTGAAAATGCAGAAAAGCAGTTCAGATCACAAAAGCACACTGGGGCTCCTGTCCTGGTTCAAGTATCTCAAAGCTGAATCACTAGGTAGCAAAAGAGTTTCAAACTCACAGAAAAAGCAATTTACCAACTGGAAATAATTCCAATTTTCTTAGCTTCTGGGTACTAGGTTCTTTGTGTATTTCAATGAAAATCTGACAAAATGATTCTTCTCTTGTGCCCCTCATGGCTCTTCAAATTTGGTCATCACACGATCACGGTTTTTGTTTAGAGCCTATTGGATATTTACCCTGATTAGGCGAATTTCACTGAAAAACGCCTGTTTAGTTTAATTCCTGAATGGTTAATGCTAGAACTTTGAAAATGCAGAAAAGCACTTCAGATCACAAGAGCACACTGTGCTTCTTTCCTGGTTCAAGTATCTCAAAGCTGAATCACTAGGTAACAAAAGAGTTTCAAACTCACAGAAAAGCGATTTAGCCAACTGGAAATAATTCCATGTTTCTTAGCTTCTGGGTACTAGGTTTCTTTGTGTATTTCAATGAAACTCTGACAAAATGATTCTCTCTTGTGCCCCTCATGGCTCCCCAAATTTGGTCATCCCACCATCACGGGTTTTTTGTTTAGAGCCTATTGGATGTTTACCCTGATTAGGCGAATTTCACTGAAAACGCCTGTTAGTTTTAATTCCTCAATGGTTAATGCTAGAACTCTGAAAATGCAGAAAAAGCACTTCAGATCACAAGAGCACACTGTGCTTCTTTCCTGTTTCAAAGTATCTCAAAGCTGAATCACTAGGTAACAAAAGAGTTTCAAACTCACAGAAAAGCGTTTTAGGGAACTGGAAATAATTCCATGTTTCTTAGCTTCTGGGCACTAGGTTTCTTTGTGTATTTCAATGAAACTCTGAAAAAATGATTCTCTCATGTGCCACTCAAGGCTCCCCACGTTTGGTCATTTTCACAATCAATGGTGTTGTGTTTACAGTCTATTGGATGTTTACCCTGATTAGGCGAAAATATCTGAAAATGCATGTGAGTTTAATTCTTAAATGGTTAATGCTAGAACTTTGAAAATGCAGAACAACATTTAGTTCACAAGAGCACACTGTGCTTCTGTCCTGGTTCAAGTATCTTAAAGATGAATCACTAGGTAGCAAAAGAGTTTCAAACTCACAGAAAAGCGTTTTAGCCAAACTGGAAATAATTCCATGTTTCTTAGCTTCTGGGTACTAGGTTTCTTTGTGTATTTCAATGAAACTCTGACAAAATGATTCTCTCTTGTGCCCCTCATGGATCCCCAAATTTGTTTTTATCCACCATCTAGGGTTTTTTGTTTAGGCCTATTGGATATTTACCCTGATTAGCGGCAAATTTCACTGAAAACTCCTGTAGTTTAGTTTTTTCAATGGTTAATGCTAAGAACTTTGAAAATGCAGAAAAGCACTTCAGATCACAAGAGCACACTGTGCTCCTGTCCTGGTTCAAGTATCTCACAGCTGAATCACTAGGTAGCAAAAGAGTTTCAAACTCACAGAAATGCAGTTTAGCCAACTGGAAATAATTCCAAGTTTCTTTAGCTTCTGGGTACTAGGTTTCTTTGTGTATTTCAATGAAACTCTGACAAAATGATTCTCTCTTGTGCCCCTCATGGCTCCCCAAATTTTGGTCATCTTCCCCACCATCAAGGGTGTTTTCTTTACAGTCTATTGGATGTTTACCCCGATTAGGCGAAAATGCCTGAAAACGCCTGTGAGTTTAATTCTTAAATGGTTAATGCTAGAACTTTAAAAACGCAGAACAACACTTTAGTTCACAAGAGCACACTGTGCTTCTGTCCTGGTTCAAGTATCTCAAAGCTGAATCACTAGGTAGCAAAAGAGTTTCAAACTCACAGAAAAGCGTTTTAGCCAACTGGAAATAATCCCATGTTTCTTAGCTTGTGGGTACTAGGTTTCTTTGTGTATTTCAATGAAACTCTGAAAAATGATTCTCTCTTGTGCCCCTCATGGCTCTACAAATTTGGTCAATCCACCATCACGGGTTTTGTGTTTAGAGACTATTGGATGTTTACCCTGATTAGGTGAATTTCACTGAAAATGCCTGTTAGTTTAATTTCTCAATGGTTAATGCTGTGTACTTTGAAAATGCAGAAAAAGCACTTCAGATCACAAGAGCACACTGTGCTTCTTTCCTGGTTCAAGTATCTCAAAGGTTAATCACTATGTAACAAAAGAGTTTCAAAATCACAGAAAAAGCATTTTAGCGAACTGGAAATAAATTCCATATTTCTTAGCTTCTGGGCACGAGGTTTCTTTGTGTATTTCAATGAAACTCTGAAAAAATAATTCTTCTCATGTGCCCCTCAAGGCTCCCCAAGTTTTGGTCATCCCACCATCTAGGGTGTTTTGTTTACAGTCTATTGGATGTTTACCCTGATTAGGCGAATTTCACTGAAAACGCCTGTAGTTCAATTCCTCAATGGTTAATGCTAGAACTTTGAAAATGCAGAAAAGCACATCAGATCACAAGAGCACACTGTGCTCCTGTCCTGGTTCAAGTATCTCAAAGCTGAATCACTACGTAGCAAAAGAGTTTCAAACTCACAGAAAAAGCGATTTAGCCAACTGGAAATAATTCCATGTTTCTTAGCTTCTGGGCACTAGGTTTCTTTGTGGTATTTCAATGAAACTCTGAAAAAATGATTCTGTCATGTGCCACTCAAGGCTCTCCACGTTTGGTCATTTCACAATCAACGGTGTTGTGTTTACAGTCTCTTGGATGTTTACCCTGATTAGGCGAAATGCCTGAAAACGCATGTGAGTTTTAATTCTTAAATGGTTAATGCTAGAACTTTGAAAATGCAGAAAAGCACTTCAGATGACAAGAGCACACTGTGCTTCTGTCCTGGTTCAAGTATCTTAAAGTTGAATCACTAGGTAGCAAAAGAGTTTCAAACTCACAGAAAAGCGTTTTAGCCAACTGGAAATAATTCCATGTTTCTTAGCTTCTGGGTACTAGGTTTCTTTGTGTATTTCAAAGATACTCTGACAAAATGATTCTCTCTTGTGCCTCTCATGGCTCGCAAAATTTGGTCAATCCACCATCACGGGTTTTTTGTTTAGAGCCTATTGGATCTTTACCCTGATTAGGCAAATTTCACTGAAAACGCCTGTAGTTTAATTCCTCAATGGTTAATGCTAGAACTTTGGAAATGCAGAAAAGCACTTCAGATCACAAGAGCACACTGTGCTTCTGTCCTGGTTCAAGTATCTCAAAGCTGAATCACTAGTAGCAAAAGAGTTTCAAAACTCACAGAAAAAGCATTGTAGAAACTTGAAATATTCCATGTTTATTAGATTCTGGGCACTAGGTTTCTTTGTGTATTTCAATGAAACTCTGAAAAAAATAATTCTCTCATGTGCCCCTCAAGGCTCCCCAAGTTTGGTCATCCCACCATCAAGGGAGTTTTGTTTACAGTCTATTGGATGTTTACCCTGATTAGGCGAATCTCACTGAAAAACGCCTGTAGTTAATTCCTCAATGGTTAATGTTAGAACTTTGGAAAAGCAGAAAAGCACGTTTCAGATCACAAGAGCACACTGTGCTTCTTTCCTGTTTCAAGTATCTCAAAGCTGAATCACTAGGTAACAAAAGAGTTTCAAACTCACAGAAAAGCGTTTTAGGGAACTGGAAATAATTCCATGTTTCTTAGCTTCTGGACACTAGGTTTCTTTGTGTATTTCAATGAAACTTCTGAAAAAATGATGTCTCTCTTGTGCCCCTCATGGGCTCCCCAAATTTGGTCATCTCACCATCACGGGGTTTTTTTTTGTTTAGAGCCTATTGAATGTTTACCCTGATTAGGCGAATTTCACTGAAAACGCCTGTTAGTTTAATTCCTCAATGGTTAATGCTAGAACTTTGAAAATGCAGAAAAGCACTTCAGATCACAAGAGCACAGTGTGCTTCTTTCCTGGTTCAAGTATCTCAAAGCTGAATCACTAGGTAACAAAAGAGTTTCAAAACTCACAGAAAAGCGTTTTAGCGAACTGGAAATAATTCCATGGTTTCTTAGCTTCTGGGCACTTAGGTTTCTTTGTGTATTTCAATGAAACTCTGACAAAATGATTCTCTCTTGTGCCCCTCATGGCTCCCCAAATTTGGTCATCCCCCCATCACGGGTTTTATTGTTTAGAGACTATTGGATGTTTGACCCCTGATTAGGCGAATTTCACTGAAACGCCTTTTAGTTTAATTCCTCAATGGTTAATGCTAGAACTTTGAAAATGCAGAAAAGCACTTCAGATCACAAGAGCACAGTGTGCTTCTTTCTGGTTCAAGTATCTCAAAGCTGAAACACTAGGTAACAAAAGAGTTTCAAACTCACAGGAAAAGCGTTTTAGCGAACTGGAAATAATTCCATGTTTCTTAGCTTCTTGGCACTAGGTTTCTTTGTGTATTTCAATGAAACTCTGAAAAAATGATTCTCTCATGTGCTCCTCAAGGCTCCCCAAGTTTGGTCATCCCACTATCACGGGTTTTTTTTGTTTAGAGTCTATTGGATGTTTACCCTGATAAGGCGAATTTCACTGAAAATGCCTGTAGTTTAATTCCCTTAATGGTTGAATGCTAGAACTTTGAAAATGCAGAAAAGCACTTCAGATCACAAAAGCACACTGGGCTCCCTGTCCTGGTTCAAGTATCTCACAGCTGAATCCACTATGGTAGCAAAAGAGTTTCAAACTCACAGAAAAGCAATTTTAGCCAACAGGAAATAACTCCAAATTTCTTAGCTTCTGTGGTACTAGGTTTCTTTGTGTATTTCAATGAAACTCTGACAAAATGATTCTCTCTTGTGCCCCTCAATGGCTCTTCAAATTTGGTCATCGCACGATCATAGGTTTTTGTTTAGAGCCTATTGGATGTTTACCCTGATTAGGCGAATTTCACTGAAACGCCTGTAGTTTAATTCCTCAATGGTTAATGCTAGAACTTTGAAAATGCAGAAAAGCACATCAGATCACAAGAGCACACTGTGCTTCTTTCCTGGTTCAAGTGTCTCAAAGCTGAATCACTAGGTAACAAAAGAGTTTCAAACTCACAGGAAAAGCGATTTAGCCAACTGGAATTATTTCCATGTTTCTTAGCTTCTGGGCACTAGGTTTCTTTGTGTATTTCAATTGAAAAACTCTGAAAAAATGATTCTCTCTCGATGTGCCACTCAAGGCTCCCCACGCTTTTGGTCATTTCACAATCAACGGTGTTGTGTTTACAGACTATGGGGATGTTTTACCCTGATTAGGCGAAAATGCCTGAAAACGCATGTGAGTTTAATTCTTAAATGGTTAATGCTAGAACTTTGAAAATGCAGAACAACACTTTAGTTCACTAGAGCACACTGTGCTTCTGTCCTGGTTCAAGTATCTTAAAGATGAATCACTAGGTAGCAAAAGAGTTTCAAACTCACAGAAAAAGCGGTTTTTAGCCAACTGGAAATAATTCCATGTTTCTTAGCTTCTGGGTACTAGGTTTCTTTGTGTATTTTAAAGATACTCTGACAAAATGATTCTCTCTTGTGCCCCTCATGGCTCGCAAAAATTTGGTCAATCCACCATCTCGGGTTTGTTTTTAAGAGCCTATTGGATCTTTACCCTGATTAGGCGAATTTCACTGAAAACGCCTGTAGTTTAATTTCCTCAATGGTTAATGCTAGAACTTTGGAAATGCAGAAAAGCACTTCAGAATCACAAGAGCACACTGTGCTTCTGTCCCTGGTTCAAGTATCTCAAAGCTGAATCACTAGGTAGCAAAAGAGTTTCAAACTCACAGAAAAGCAATTTAGCCAACTGGAAATAATTCCAAGTTTCTTTAGCTTCTGGGTACTAGGTTTCTTTGTGTATTTCAATGAAACTTTGACAAAATGATTCTCTCTTGTACCCCTCATGGCTCCCCAAATTTGGTCATCCACCATCACTGTTTTTTGGTTTAGAACCTATTGGATGTTTACCCTGATTAGGCGAATTTCACTGAAAATGCCTGTTAGTTTTAATTCCTCAATGGTTAATGCTAGAACTTTGAAAATGCAGAAAAGCACTTCAGATCACAAGAGCACACTGTGCTTCTTTTCCTGGTTCAAAGTGTCTCAAAGCTGAATCATCTAGGTAACAAAAGAGTTTCAAACTCACAGAAAAGCGATTTAGCCAACTGGAAATAATTCCATGTTTTTCTTAGCTTCTGGGCACTAGGTTTCTTTGTGTATTTCAATGAAA